>CM061133.1:193454792-193951362 GCA_030789695.1 Scilla litardierei
AAATGGAGGAAAATGGTGGCGCCTCCTTAGATTTAATCCAAGGAGGCACCCTAGATCCTTTTT
The DNA here is from genome assembly GCA_030789695.1 of Scilla litardierei. Taxonomy (NCBI): domain Eukaryota; kingdom Viridiplantae; phylum Streptophyta; class Magnoliopsida; order Asparagales; family Asparagaceae; genus Scilla; species Scilla litardierei. Next base: position 193,454,856 of record CM061133.1, read on the forward strand.
TCCCATATATATATATATATATATATATATATATATATATATATATATATATATATATATATATATATATATATATATGATTGCAGTTGAAGAAATTCCCGGCTTCAACTCCAGGAGAGGGACTTGGCAAAAAATTGAGTTCGATGATTGCAGTTGAAGAAGACATGTTACGTCAGAAGAGCAGACAAAATTGCCTTTCTCTTGGGGATAAGAACTCAAAGTTTTTCTACACTGCAATGAAGGCTCGTCAAAGTCACAATAATTTGGGACACTTAATTGACGCAAATGGTATCCTTGATCCTTCCTGGGAAAATATTCGTACTGAGGCCCCAAAGTTTTATGAAAAACTGTATAATCAGAGCAGCTATTGGGATATTTTCCCCAAATTGGTCCCAAAGAAAATTGTAACGCATGATGTTGCGGCTTGGCTGGAGAGGTGTGTCTCTAATGAGGAGATTAAAGAGGCGGTTTTCCAAATTGGGGTGGATAAATCCCCAGGACCGGATGGCTACAATGGATACTTCTTCCAGCATGGGTGGAGTGTTGTAGGTAATGATTTCTCGGAGGCTATTCACTCTTTTTTCAGATCTGGTTCTATTATGCATCCATTTAATCATACAAATCTTACCCTTGTCCCTAAAAATGCTAATGCCTCGAGTCTCAATGATTACAGACCTATTGCTTGCTGTAATGTTTTCTATAAGACTATTAGCAAAATTATTAGCAATAGACTCAGGACTATTATTCATGATCTTATATCGCCAAACCAGTCAGCTTTTCTTAAGGGGAGACTTCTATCTGATAGTGCTCTCCTAGCCCATGAACAGATCAGGGACTTTAGCAACCCTATGGGAGCCAGGGCTTGTTTAAAGCTGGATTTGAGGAAAGCTTTTGATAGTGTCAATCGACAATTCATCTACTATTTTCTTCACAGAATGGGTTTTGGCAGGAGATTCATTTTATGGATTCAGGAATGTATTTCTACTCCTACCTTTTCAGTAATGATTAATGGTTCCCCATTTGGCTATTTTGAGGGGAATCGGGGCATTAGACAAGGGGACCCACTTTCGCCATATCTCTTTGTCATTTGCATGGAGGCCTTTTCCTTGCTTCTTGAGAAATCTATTTTATTGGGTAGCATTCATCCCATGAAACGGACTGGATCAATTTCCCACCTATTATTTGCGGATGATCTGCTGCTTTTTTGTCGGGCTAATAAGCACTCTTTTGATGGATTAATTAGCTTACTGGAGAATTTCAGCAACTTCACTGGATTGGAAGTTAATATGGATAAGAGTACAGTTATCTTTAGTAAAGGGACTCGAAATCCAGCTGATTTGGCTAACCTACTAGGTATCAGACTGGGGAGTGCTATTACTACTTATTTGGGACTACCACTATCTCCTAAATATCCAAAACCTACCATGTACAGCAGGCTGGTGGACAAGTGCAGGAAGAGTTTAATGGGCTGGAGTTCTTCTTTATTGTCAATTTCAGGGAGAATTGAACTTGTCAGAACAGTTATATATGGTATGGTGTTCTTTTGGATCCAAGTATACCACATTCCTAAATCCATCATCCGTACTATTACCTCAATTTGTAGAAAATTCATTTGGGGAACTTCGCATTTATGGGCCTGGAAGGAGATTTGTGCTCCCAAAGAAGAGGGTGGAGTTGGACTGAGGTTGCTCCCAGATTTAAACATTGCGGCAGGGGTCAAATTGACATGGCGCATGTTATCAGAAGAGGGGCTTTGGGCTACTTACATGAGAAACCATTACAAAGATTCTTCTACCTTCTTTGCTGCTAAAGGAACTCCTTTCCAGTCGGGGGCTTGGAAATTCATGCTATCGTGCAGACGTTTCACCAAACACTTGATTAGGAGGAAAGTTCAGGATGGCTCCTTCACTCTCTTTTGGCACGATAATTGGTTGCCCAATGGCCCGCTTAGTGATTCTTTTGAGGTTCCAGCGAATGGTAACTGTAAGAGAGTCTCTGATTACTGGGATGGGGAAGGATGGATTCAGGATGCTACTATTGACCCACTCCGGTTGCAACTTCAGGGTATCACTTTGGAACCTGGGAATGATAGCTGGGTATGGACCTCGGGATCTAAGTTCAGCTTCGTTGCGGTTTGGAATGGTATAAGGGTTCCTCGGGATAAATTCAAATATTATAAAATATTATGGTTCCCTAATCATATTCCAAAGCAATCATTAGCTGCTTTAAGAGCTTTCCTTGGTAAAATGCAAACCAAGTGCCACCTGGCGGCCTGGGGGGTTGATTCGGACTTGGCTTGTAGCCTGTGTGATGCGAGTATGCTGGAAGATATTGAACATTTGTTTTTTTCTTGTGATTTCACTGGGTATCTCCTTAAAAGGTGCTTGTTATAGTTAGGCGTCTCAACGCCTATTGAGCCTCAATTGTCTATGGTGGGTGATTACTTTCTCTCTCATTTTTCTGGCAAGGATACTTTGAGTTTACTTGCAAAAACAGTGCTATCGGCTCTAATTTGGCACATCTGGAAGGAAAGAAATAGAAGGATTTTTGAAAATCATAACCTATCGAAGATTGATCTATTTGAAGAAATTGCTAGGGATGTCAGAGCTAGCTTAGGGAAGCTGGAACCCGATTATCAGGGGGCGAAAGACGCTTTTGAGAAGTGGGAATTTAGGGATACGGGCTGAGTATATACATTGCTTGGCGTGTGCAATTTTTGGAAGAGGCTGCTGTTTTTTAAGGAACAGGCTGGTTGTTATTTTGATGTGTCCCCTCCGGTCCTGGCGTGCGTTTTATTCATCCAAAGTGCTGTTGCATTTTGGATTCGGGAAGGTGATGAGCGGCCTCTTCTTGGGTGTTTGTGCGGTTTCGGTTGGATTTATATTTGAAGCAGCTGTGTTCTTGTGCCATTGCGACTTCTCACCTGTGATATGGGTTCGGATTTCTGGTGTTTTTAACTTTTTGTAGGAATTTGTTTCTGTAATATATTTGTACTTTGGCTCTGATCATTGATACTAGGTAATATGTTCTATGGTGACGACGCTTGTGTCCTCTCCCTTAGTCATTGCGCCTGGTATTCTTTGATCAACCACATTGTAACTTCGATTTGTATCAATATAGCTACTAACTAACCTTGCTATATATATATATATATATATATATATATATATATATATATATATATATATATATATATATATATATATATATATATATATATATATATATGATAGAGGGATGTTATCAAGAGAAGTTGGATAAGAGAATTTGGACATGAGAAATTGGATAAGAAATTTTGGATATCTATTATATTAAAGAGGGATGTTATCAAGAGAAGTTGGATAAGAGAATTTGGACATGAGAAATTGGATAAGGGAATTTGGATATCTATTATATAACAATGGGATGTTATCAAGAGAGGTTGGATAAGAGAATTTGGACATGAGAAATTGGATAAGAGAATTTGGATATCTGATCGGTCCATATTTTACACCTTTTTTCTGCATATTTGCATGCCATTTCGATCACCCATATCACGCTTTTCACGATTATTCGACGATATTGCGTTACTTTTCACTATTTCTTGTTTTTGTCGGATTTCAGGAAATATGGAGCGATCGGGAGCAAAAATGAGCTTAAAGGATTCGCACCCACTCCTGAGTGTCAACCATGGCTCTTTTGAGGGTTATTCTGCAATGGAAGACGAGTGGAAGAAGAAAGAACGTCGTAGGAGCGACGAGGAAGCGAAAAGATGGAGATTGGGCATTTTCAGCATGCCACTCGGCCGAGTGAAGGAGTCACTCGGCCGAGCATTGAGACCCCGCTCGGCCGGCCAGATCGGACACGCAACAGAGATGTATCAGCGTGCACTCGGCCGAGCATCGCTCGCCCACTCGGCCGAGTCCGGAGACTCCGTCCGCCCGAGTGGCACCCAGACGACGGCAAGCCAAAATGTCCAACTCTCTGTAATCCGTCAGTTGACTACGAGCTCCGACTCGGCCGAGTTCCAAAAGCCCCTCGGCCGAGTGACATTTTCCACTCGGCCGAGTGATGCCGAGGACACGCAGCGCCCAGATTTTCAGACAGCCTCCTACTCTTTTGAAATCTGCTATCATTCCAGCAAGCAAAGTATTTTTCTCATATTTTTTATGGATAGTAGACTTCATGACGGTTCCAACACCGCCAAGAACGCGCAAATCGGAGGTCGGATGAAATCTGGGGAATTTCTGTAAGTTGATGCTGCAGTTCTAGAATTTCCACTCGGCCGGGTCACATGTTCCACTCGGCCGAGTGCGGCCTGGGCCCAGATTTTAAGTTGCGGTTTGGGCTGTTTTGGGCACGAATTTGAGGGGTTTTCTAGGGTTATTTGCTAGGGTTTTGGGAGAGTATTTAAGGGGTTTGTAGCCACCATTAGAGGGGGAGCCCCATTATGTTTTCTTAGTTCCATGATGTTTTCTTAGAGTTTATTTTAGAGGTTAGGCCATGCCCTAGGCCCCCTCTGGGATCTAAAAGCTTGTATTTGGATTGAACCCTGTTGCTATGCTAGAGTAGATTTGTTGTTCTAGGGTTTGGGGATGAACCCTATGGATCTAATTTCATATTTGTGATGAATGAATTTCTAAATTGCTAGAATTGCTAGGAGGTTAGGTTGTGATTGATTTATTACGGATAGCTAGGGATTTCCATCGATTGGGGTTTGCAAGAGATTGGATTCTAATCGATGGGAAGGCTTAGATATTCGATTTAGGTTTACAATTGGGTTTCTCTAGATTTGGTTTGCAAGAGATTGGACCAAAGCTAGGATTTTTAATTGTAAATCTATACCCATATTCGTTTGCAAGAGATTGGACGAATACAAACTATCACAACCTAGATCGTAACTCGAGTTTGCACGAGAGTGGGCTCGAGGAGCGATTGAACGATGATGTCGATCTTCATGCTAGTGGCTTAGGTTAGGTTTTGCAAGAGATTGGGCCCTAACCTAGGTTTACTATAGACCGGCAATAGCGCGAGAGCGTGAGCTTGGTTCTACATTAAGTTGCGACTAGTTCACCTCAACGCAAGTCTAGTAATATTGAGATTCACTATTAACAATGATGCATGACGGTCCGTAGTGGGGATTCCCTAGCCCTAGACGTCTTTATTTGATTTTATATCCACATACTTTGCCAGACGATTGTGACAGGATCGCCGCAAGGCAAATTCCCTCTTTTATTATATTGTATTTAAATCGATATTTGACCGATTTCTTTATCATCGACACCGACATCCACCACCATTTCCATTATATCATTCCATAACCATCTCCACCAATAAAACATTCGTAGTCAAACCAACCTAGGATAGATTGGTGCTCAACACCACCTCCTCGTGTTCGATACCCGCTCGCCACTTGACCGTGCACTTGTGGTAAAACTACAACCGTCGCTCCGGGACGTGTATCCGGGGCGCGATCAAGTTTTTGGCGCCGTTGCCGGGGAGGTGTTTCCCGTTGAGTGCCAATTTGTCACAATTAGGTTGATTAGATTACATTAAAAAACAAAAAAAATCAAAAAAACATTGAGAGAGATTTATTTCCCCACCACCTGCTATTATTATCTTTATCTCTCTTTGTACCACTGAAGTCTTTTCCAGGTTGTTTACTTTGATTGATCAGGTACAGTTGTTGCAGCGATGGTGCTTCCAAAGAAAATGCGAGCGGGCTCTATACAATCCTACATATATCTCGCTGCATTCTATCAGGCTGATGGAGAATCCTTCAGGGAAGCCTTGTCTAGGTTTGAAGGAATGTTAGAAATGTTCCAGACGGAGTCAGACCATGAGTGGAATGACTCCACGCTATTTGATATCTTCACTAGAAGGCTAAAGGGACCCTCACGTGAGTTTTTGAAGAGGATGCAAGTGGGGAAGTTCAGTGATCTACAGTTGGCAGCAGCCTTGGAGCAAATGATAGATGATGCTCGATCTACCGGTTCACTAACCGTTACGGTAAGTAAACCATACGACCAAGTATTCATTGATTTTGTTATGGCTAATGTCTCTAGTGCAGGTACTATCATAGATGGAGTGTATGCTTCACTTGAAGGTGATCATATCCACCTTTATACCATCAACACTCCACAAATAGAGACATCTGAGTTGCCAAAGGAGGACACGTACACGGACCTATTGAGAAACATTGTCGACATAGTTCGAAATTCCGGTCCATTGACAATAACGGCAGGTGATCCTTTTGAGTTTGAATTTCAAAACTTCATTACTCATTGTATCTCTTCCATAGGCACCATTGATGATGGAGTCTATGCTCTAGTTGAGGGGCACAAGACCCACTTTTATACCGCGGACAAGATACATGAGCCCATAGAGCCACCTGCACCTACTCTTAAGGAGGCCAAGCCATACAAACGGGTGCCTCGAGCTCCAGGACAGAAACAAAGAAGGAGGCATGAAAAGGAGATGATGACGTTTACATTGCCTTCTATACCTGAGGAGCCTGAGGAGGATGTCCACGTTCAACTTGGGGGAGAGTCAGCTTGTGCCATCGTCGCTCCCCCTTGCCACCCACATGAGCCAGAGCTTGTTTTTTAGGAGGCCTTACATGCGGAGCCAGAGCTTGTCACCGAGGAGGCCGTGCATTGGGACGAGGACATAGCCATTCATGAGGATCCCAAGCATTACCCTCCTCCTTTCGAGCTACCGCAGCTGCCTCTACTTTCTACAGAGGCTGAGCATCCCTCAGAGGACCACCCTTCCACTGACACCGAGGACAATCCCACAGAGCTTATGGCTCCCCTTCAGGGAGATCTCTTTACTCCCTCGCCCTTTATATTTGATTCCCCTCCCGTGTATGATATTTTTTATAATTCAGATTTTGAGGACTCATCGTGCCTTTTGCAGGATTCATGTACATACGATCAAGAGGTACGATGGGACGTATACGAGGAGGAGAGCGAGGAGTTAGCACCCATGGTTGCTATTGAATATGATCAGGAGGTGCAATGGGATAAGTCTGACGATGATGAGGAGCTGCCTGATGAGACCTACGCTTATATGCCTAAGCTACCTGAACACCCTGAGGCAAACAATGAGGATTTGATCGACAGGGTACACGAGAGTGGAGATTTATTTCCAGGGAAGTGTTGTCAACCGTTTTTAATTTTAAATACTTATGTTGATGACCCTCTTTGGAATACATTTATTTTGGGGAAGAATTATCCACATCAGATTGATGCGGCTTTTCTCTTACAGGGTACAGGTGGAGTCCTTGGAGAGATGCTAGGAGCCGCATTGCTGGAGTCTGATGGAGTCCGTGGACACACGCATCTGGCGGAGCCACGGAAGGAGCAGTTAGAGCAGTTGCCAGCACCAGCAAAGATACTGGATCCGCCTTTTGCTATAGGTGATATCAATCCAGTAGTGTAGAAATTTTTATGCTTTGAATAAACACGAATCCTCTCGACAGCGAGAGGACCGTATAGATTTGCTTGAATAAATGCAAGGTTGTGAAAAACGCTAGGCGCTAGGCGTTCGGATTGCGAGCGCCTAGCGCCCAGAGCATTAATCGGGGATTAATCGGGGATTAATCGGCCTAGGCGGATTTGCAGTTTTTAATTATTTTATTTATTTTTATATAATATATTTATGTTTATATATAAATATATATATATATTATTTAAAATACATCAAATATTTAATACATACTAAATCAAATCCACTTTACCTACTTTAGAGTATTTGTGTGCAATAAAATAAAATTTAAAAGATACTCTTGTGCAATTAAGCCATTTACCAAAAACGCCCAGAAACCGCCCAGAAACCGCCCAGGAACCGCCCAGGAACCGCCTAGGAACCGCCCAGAGCGCCCAGACACCGCCCAGAACGCTTAGGCGGCCGATTAATCCCAAAAACGCCCAGATTGACCGCCCAGGCCATAATCGGGGCGTTTACTGGCCGCCTAGCGCCTAGGCGCCGCCTAGGCGGCCGCCCAGGCCGATTTTTAGAACACTGAATAAATGTCACCGCATATGATGGCAACAAAAATCTTTTACACCCCAAACCCATTATATATATTAATTCCCCTCTCCATATTTTGATACGCCACATCCTTTTGCTCACCACCATCGAGCGTTTCTTTCAAGTGAATACTCACTTTCTTATTCATTTGACTTGATCACGCTTTGCAAAGCCATGACATTTTTGGTCAAGTCATTTGAATAGGATTGTTTGGTATAAGCTTGGGGGAAGGCGCTCTCATGCATCATTGTATGTGCATGTAGTTGCATTAGGATTTCATGTCATTCATTTCATCATTTTTCATTCACCCCCTTATTATTATCGTTGTTCCTCATATTCTTTCATTATGATCACATTGAGGACAATGCGAAGTTTAAGCTTGGGGAGAGTGCATTTCCATGCCATTTAGATGCATTAGTTGCATTTTTACCTTTATTTTAGGGCTTTTAAAATTTTTCAAAATTTTGCATCATCTTTTTGAATTTTCCATCTTATTTTCCTTTTATGTGTGTTCATGCATCATGTTGTGTGCTTGTTTTTCATTTCTTTCCTCTCTTTTATTTTTTCTTATTTCTTTATTTTCCTTTCTTTTCTTTTGCTAGATGCGTTCCTTATGATGATATCTCTTATTGCTTTAGCAACCATCACGATGCTTATTATTTTTTGCCATGCTACTTAGAGTATTCCATAGTCTTGCTATTCACATGTGCTTGCAAATCTATTTCTCTTGATGACCCCTCTAAGTGATCGCATGATATTCATTGAAACTGAATGTATGGATTAGTGTTTAGTATGCTTTTGTTGGAAGTGCACCAAGATTCACGCATCATTAGTATATCTGAAGCATCAGTTTTATTGTCTTAATTCATCTTCTGTTGCATGTCTGATATGATTGTAAACTTACTGCTTGACTTCACTATTTATTGAAATGATTGAGAATATACATGCTTACATATGAGTTTTAGTTGAAGTATTATTTTATTGAACCGTTCGTGCACATCTTAGAGTGAACCGAGTGTTACATTATTTCTTTCTCCACATATATCTTTTTATTCTCTACATGTCACTTGAGTTCACCTCCTAAAGCTACTTATGTCGCATCTATTTCCCAAAAATCACCACAAAAGAAAAAGTTAGCTCCAAAAAGCCAAAAAGGATCCAAAATCCAAAAAAATACAAATCATATAGCTCCTACAAAAATCCAAAAAGAAAAATGAGAAACAAAATCCAAAAGAAAAAAAATATTTCTCTATCTCACTATTGGAGCCACAAAATACTTGGGAAAACCAAGGCAAAAATCCCATTTTCCACTATTATATTCCTTTGGATGCGACGCCTCAAGCTAAGCTTGGGGGGTGAATTCATTTGACCATATGAGTGAGTATGACATTAGAGTGGAGACGTGCATGAATGGGAATATTCGATAATGCTTAGACTTTGCAAAATATATTAGATGTGGAAATTTTTCATGATTTGAAATAAATATGTGAATGCCATGACTTTTATTCTATTCTCTATTGCATGCTTGGTGTGTATCTTATATGCTTCATTTATAACTTTTGATTGAAAAGTGCATCGCCAACATTTGTATATTAAATTCTATGAAATGCGTGATGTGGATATGAATTAATTGTATGAATTTAGAGAGTCCCTCTTATTGTTCTTAAAAGCTTGCAAGTACCATGTTTATGAAAGATATGAAATCCTTATAGCATGTGATTTGTATTTTCCAAGTCATCGTGATGTGTAGCTTATGGCTTGAGATCTGAGAGTATAATCTAGCGACCCCTTCAACTTCGTATTGTTTTATTTCAGTTCCCTTATTTTTCATCTCCCGAGTTCGTCTTTTTACTTATCTTCCTCGAGGACGAGTAAGAGGTAAGCTTGGGGGATTTTGATCGGTCCATATTTTACACCTTTTTTCTGCATATTTGCATGCCATTTCGATCACCCATATCACGCTTTTCACGATTATTCGACGATATTGCGTTACTTTTCACTATTTCTTGTTTTTGTCGGATTTCAGGAAATATGGAGCGATCGGGAGCAAAAATGAGCTTAAAGGATTCGCACCCACTCCTGAGTGTCAACCATGGCTCTTTTGAGGGTTATTCTGCAATGGAAGACGAGTGGAAGAAGAAAGAACGTCGTAGGAGCGACGAGGAAGCGAAAAGATGGAGATTGGGCATTTTCAGCATGCCACTCGGCTGAGTGAAGGAGTCACTCGGCCGAGCATTGAGACCCCGCTCGGCCGGCCAGATCGGACACGCAACAGAGATGTATCAGCGTGCACTCGGCCGAGCATCGCTCGCCCACTCGGCCGAGTCCGGAGACTCCGTCCGCCCGAGTGGCACCCAGACGACGGCAAGCCAAAATGTCCAACTCTCTGTAATCCATCAGTCGACTACGAGCTCCGACTCGGCCGAGTTCCAAAAGCCCCTCGGCCGAGTGACATTTTCCACTCGGCCGAGTGATGCCGAGGACACGCAGCGCCCAGATTTTCAGACAGCCTCCTACTCTTTTGAAATCTGCTATCATTCCAGCAAGCAAAGTATTTTTCTCATATTTTTTATGGATAGTAGACTTCATGACGGTTCCAACACCGCCAAGAACGCGTAAATCGGAGGTCGGATGAAATCTGGGGAATTTCTGTAAGTCGATGCTGCAGTTCTGGAATTTCCACTCGGCCGGGTCACATGTTCCACTCGGCCGAGTGCGGCCTGGGCCCAGATTTTAAGTTGCGGTTTGGGCTGTTTTTGGGCACGAATTTGAGGGGTTTTCTAGGGTTATTTGCTAGGGTTTTGGGAGAGTATTTAAGGGGTTTGTAGCCACCATTAGAGGGGGAGCCCCATTATGTTTTCTTAGTTCCATGATGTTTTCTTAGAGTTTATTTTAGAGGTTAGGCCATGCCCTAGGCCCCCTCTGGGATCTAAAAGCTTGTATTTGGATTGAACCCTGTTGCTATGCTAGAGTAGATTTGTTGTTCTAGGGTTTGGGGATGAACCCTATGGATCTAATTTCATATTTGTGATGAATGAATTTCTAAATTGCTAGAATTGCTAGGAGGTTAGGTTGTGATTGATTTATTACGGATAGCTAGGGATTTCCATCGATTGGGGTTTGCAAGAGATTGGATTCTAATCGATGGGAAGGCCTAGATATTCGATTTAGGTTTACAATTGGGTTTCTCTAGATTTGGTTTGCAAGAGATTGGACCAAAGCTAGGATTTTTAATTGTAAATCTATACCCATATTCGTTTGCAAGAGATTGGACGAATACAAACTATCACAACCTAGATCGTAACTCGAGTTTGCACGAGAGTGGGCTCGAGGAGCGATTGAACGATGATGTCGATCTTCATGCTAGTGGCTTAGGTTAGGTTTTGCAAGAGATTGGGCCCTAACCTAGGTTTGCTATAGACCGGCAATAGCGCGAGAGCGTGAGCTTGGTTCTACATTAAGTTGCGACTAGTTCACCTCAACGCAAGTCTAGTAATATTGAGATTCACTATTAACAATGATGCATGACGGTCCGTAGTGGGGATTCCCTAGCCCTAGACGTCTTTATTTGATTTTATATCCCCATACTTTGCCAGACGATTGTGACAGGATCGCCGCAAGGCAAATTCCCTCTTTTATTATATTGTATTTAAATCGATATTTGACCGATTTCTTTATCATCGACACCGACATCCACCACCATTTCCATTATATCATTCCATAACCATCTCCACCAATAAAACATTCGTAGTCAAACCAACCTAGGATAGATTGGTGCTCAACACCACCTCCTCGTGTTCGATACCCGCTCGCCACTTGACCGTGCGCTTGCGGTAAAACTACAACCGTCGCTCCGGGACGTGTATCCGGGGCGTGATCAATATCTATTATATAAAAGAGGGATGTTGTCAAGAGAAGTTGGATAAGAGAATTTGGACATGAGAAATTGGATAAGAGAATTTGGATATCTATTATGTAAAAGAGGGATGTTATCAAGATAAGTTGGATAAGAGAATTTGGACATGAGAAATTGGATAAGAGAATTTGGATAGCTGTTATATAAAAGAGGGATGTTATCAAGAGGACTTGGATAAGAGAATTTGGACATGAGAAATTGGATAAGAGAATTTGGATTTCTATTATATAAAAGAGGGATGTTATCAAGAGAAGTTGGATAAGAGAATTTGGACATGGATAAGGGACACCCACCCACACTTTTTATTCTCCACCCCTTTCCGACCATTTTTTCCAGTCCTTTGAAGATTTTGAATCTTATCCTAGTAGGACAAATCTTTGTCCTACGTGGCAAGTTTGTCCAAGGTGGTAATGACAATTTTGGGGGGACTTAAATTTTGGGGGAAAATTAAATTTGGGGGGAAACTTGAAATTTTGTGGGAAAACTTGAAATTTGGGGGAACTTCATATTTGTGGGGGGAAAACTCAGCCATTAAATAAACCGTGCCCTATGGGCACGGGTAATAACTAGTATATATATACACACGAGTAAGTGAGCATCTTTATTCATATCAGAATAATACAAAACAAGTATAACCAATAAGAGGCCTAAATGGATAGAAGATAGAGGGGGGATATGACACAAGCGCCGTCACCCCCTACTAACTACTATCAACCTAGCCTTACCTATGGTACAAAAGACTAACAAAAAGAAAGCTACAAAACAAAAAAGAGGGTAAGTATACTCCATTTACAAAGTCAAGAGTCTATACGTCCCCAATTAGCAAATGGGACAGTCGAAGACGGCTGATCGTGATCAATATCTCGAAGGGCTATTTGGACATCAGCAGCGATGGCCTTATACAGCGTAGTTTTCTACTCCCTTTCCTTCAATAATCCTGCTATTCCTCTTCTTCCAAATATGCCAAACCATGGAAGCTAACGCGGTTTTAGCTAATGTGCCCACACTTTCCTTCTTGCTGTAACGAGAAAGAAAGAGGTCACCCACCTCTGCCAAAGTAAGGGGAGCTGGGGTTGTGATTCTAAGCTTGAGTAGGCTGCTGCAAAGAATGTAACGAGGGTAGCTGCATTCAAAAAATAGATGATCTACACTTTCTATGGCATCATCCTTACATAACACACAATGCTGGTTAGATGGGACCCCCATTTAAGAAGAATATCCCTTGTGAGAATCTTACCATGGAACGCTCGAAGGAGGGTGATTGCCATCTTAGGGTTATGATTAATGTACCAAACAACACTATAGTAGGGAAAAGGTGTACCAACAGAGCGAGAACCATCACATGCCATCCAAAGAGAGCAAGTAGGGCCGGCCATCCATTCCCATGAGTCATTACCATGCGATAGGGAGAATCCCCGAAGTGTTTACTGTAGATCTCGAATGGTTGGGTCTTCGTTCCAACCATTTGGCCCCCAATAATCTTTAACAAAATTTGTCTCTACACCAATAAGGACATCATGATGCAAGGCAATAGGACCCGTTGGTAGCCAATTGTCATACCAAAATAGTAGCCTGAGCCCCACCCCCCCCCCTTCTTCCTTAGTGGTGCATAAATCTCGCCAAGCCCAGATATGTTGATTACCCCAAATAAATCGCCTGCAGGTAGAAGTGATTTTACGAAGAACGGAAGATGGAATGCGATAGGCAAACATCCAAAAATCCACCATGCCATATATTACCGAGCGGACCAGCTCAATTCTACCAGATATAGAGAGAAGTGTCGAAGACCAACCAAGAAGCCTCTTCTTACATTTATCAACCAGACGATTAAACATGGATGCTTTGGGATAATGAGCTGAAAGAGGTAAACCTAGATAGATAGTGAGGGAGGAGACCCTTTTAATCCCAAGACTACTAGCAAGTCTCCCAGGCTCATTAGAACCTTCACTGAATATAACAGAACTCTTCTCCCAATTTACCTGGAGCCCCATATAATTATAAAAAGTAACCAACAATTCCCCTATTCCCTCAAATGAATGATGGTTCACACGGCAGAAGACTAATAAATCATCTACAAATAATAGATGGGATAAGGACCCCATTCTCCTCATAGGGTGGATAGTCCTTATAGCTTCAGCCATAGCCATAAGTAAAGAAAATGCTTCCATAACAATAACGAAAAGATAAGGAGATAAGGGGTCACCTTGTCGAAGACCTTGTTTGAAGAAAAAATTCCTGCAGGGGAGCCACCAACTAAAATAGAAAAATAGGGCGTTGTAATGCATTCTGCAATCCAATTGATATACCTCACTCCAAACACCATCTGGTGCAACATGAATAGGATAAATTCTCTGTTGATACTATCAAAAGCTTTGCGCATGTCCAATTTTAAACATTTCCTGGCACCCATATGGTTACTAAAATCCTGGATCTGCTCATATGCCAGCAGAGTACAATCAGAACGAAGGCGACCCTTAAGAAAAGGTGCCTGATTGGGAGAGATCAGCCCATTAATAACCTGCTTCATTCTGTTACAAAGAATCTTGCTAATAATATTATAAAGAACATTACAACATGCAATTGGTCTATAATCCCCAAGGACAGTGGCTTTAGCATTTTTCGGGACCCATAGGGTTACTAAAATCCCGGATCTGCTCACGTGCCAGCAGAGTACAATCAGAAAGAAGGCGACCCATAACAAAAGCTGCCTGATTGGGAGAGATCAACCCATTAATAACTTGCTTCATTCTGTTACAAAGAATCTTGCTAATAATCTTATAAAGAACATTACAGCATGCAATTGGTCTGTAATCCCCCATGGCCAGTGGCTTTAGCATTTTTTGGGACACACACACACACACACACAGAGAGAGAGAGAGAGAGAGAGAGAGAGAGATATATATATATATATATATATATATATATATATATATATATATATATATATATATATATATATATATATATATATATATATATATATATATATAATATACTAGTAAGGGTAGATCAATATTAAAATCACAAAATATGTACAGAAACATGCACTATAAAGCACCAGGATGTAGTAGGTAGAGGGGAGAGAGGACACAGGCGCCGTCACCCCCTACTAACTGCACACACCCATGACTATTAAGTGCAAACTCAAAATTAAACTATACATTCTAGCCAGGATCAATAAATCCCCAATTTGACAAAGGCCATATCACCGATGGCTGGTCTCTTTCTAAGTCATGAAGAGAGGTAATGACTTCTGTCGCAATATCATCAAACAAAGTTGTTCTTCCCGCTCCGTTCCCCTCGAAGATCCTCTTGTTGCGCTGCTTTCATATGTGCCAAACCACAGTGGCCAAAGCTGATTTTGCCAGAATTCTAACTGGCCCCGATTTGTTAAAATGATTATGGATCAAATCTCCAACACCAGATAGAGAGGTCGGCACTGTTCCAGTATACCCAAGCTTGAGAAGACTCCTGGTGAGAATGTATCGGGAGTAATCACATTCGAATAAGAGGTGGGAGGAGGATTCATCCAAGTTATTATCACAAAGAACACATTTCTGGTCAGCAATGATTCCCCTTTTAATTAAAACATCTCTGGTTATTTATCTTTAAAAGACCTTAGCAAAGTTAATGCCATTTTAGGCACATGTCGCTTATGCCATACAACATCATAGTAAGGGAATTTAGTCCCCATGCCATGAGTTCCTTCCCAGGCTGAGCGTAGCATGCATTCAATACTAGGGAACCAATGTTAGGTTGTCTATCATGCATAACTAGTTTATACGCATCGGAAAATAGAAACCTACCAAGATCCATGTGTTCCTAATTGATTCGAATAGATTACTAACCTTTGTGACGATCTGAATGTGTCAAACTACAGATGCTGCTCTACGAACGACCACCCTCAATTGGTATCCACACGCAAACGTCACGAACAGGAATTGCGAGGGTGCTAGCTCCTTCTCCGCAACTAGTGTTTCTCTCGCTCTTTGTTTTTCTCAAAAACAGAGGAGATAGATTGAAATTGTAAAACTGAAAATCCTCTTCCTATATCTTATATAGAATCCGACGTTAACCCTTTAACGCATTACAGTTACGCGGCAATATCTTAGGGATAAGAATCCCATGTTAACCTCTTAACGCCTTTCAGTTACACGGCGATATCTTAGGGATAATATCTTAACGAGATACAATATCTGACAGTAAAGATATATCGCCCTATTATGAATTTCAAATCAAATTCGAAATCACGTTTAAACCACTATCATATCCATTACATTCTTTGTGTGCGACCCAATAGGCTTATATTAAATTGGCAATGGGCCTAATCTTATTAGAAGCCCACAAGTAATAATTGGTCTCTAGCAAGACATTATGACTACCCAATTAATATGAATATCGTTAGTCTGATATTAACCTAACCAATAGAACATGTCATAATCCTTTTGTCACATGATATCTTATTTGAACATAAGTCATGGGCAATTTCATACTTATATTGTTCAAACATTTAATTTCTCACTTTCTAAGTAGACTGATAAAATGAACTGAAATTCATTTGAGCACAGCCATGCATTTCTCAGTCATACTTATCGAGGGGCCCATTAGATATCTCTCTCATAGGAGAGGGACAAATTTCATCTTGTTCATTCACTTTCCTTTGCATAATTCACATCTTGTTCAATCATAACATTTATGATTATCTAATTAAAGATAACGTTTGGTTATGTCAAAACATGATGTTCCTTATGTAGAAAACTGTGATGATCTCAGGTCTAAGGATTCTATGACATAACTATTGTGAGATCATTTATGACACTAATCCATGTAATAATCTAATAGCGAGTCTATCCAGTACCTGTTCTTCAACAAGTACCTATAAGTTTGATTTGTATCACTATACATATAATTATCTCATAATTATCAACCAAACTCATACTAGTCTTAATTCTTTATTAAACCTTTAATGATGAATGACTAGGGATGCTTAGAATAACATAAACAGCTATTCAAACATTATTACAAAGAAACATGCCAGCAATATAATAATAACAATAAGAGAAATATTTTATAAATGGAAATGACATAACATAAAGGTTCAAATATTTGTCTAAGGCAAAACCACTAACACACAAGCCCATCTGTCGGTCCCAGGTTCCAGCTTTACCCCTTGCAGAATCGGAAGGAGGTCATGGATTTTATATATATATATATATATATATATATATATATATATATATATATATTTCATACCATGTTTTGTCTTTTTACTCTCTTATGTGATCCATGTGTATATGTTGTGCAATTTTGTCTCTTTGTGTGCTCTTTTATATACATGATGTGATGTGAGATTTTTTTTGCCTATGTAATGTTGATATTAGATTCTCATTCCTTTAGTCGCCTAAAATTTCTTTTGTTGATATTTGATATATATCATTGTGATACACCTTCGTGTTTTCTCGATTTTATTTTGGTATCACATTGAATATGTATCACATTCTTTAGACTCTCATGATTGTTTTAGTTCTTATTTAGCACTATTGTTATTGTTTTTCTACTCCCTCTTTTTGGATAATGCCATAAGGGGAGAGAAATAAACAAATCATAATTGTAAGCTAAGTATAATCTACACTTGAATCTAATATTGAAGTTGCCTTAGATTCAAGGGGAGTAAGATATAATGAACTTGGATTATAAAATCCTAAATTTCTAGTCTTGAAATCATTTCATTCATGCATATCTTACATGTTTGCTTCAATTGATCAATAGATGCACTTACTTAATTAACTAACTTGATTAGCATCTATATGGGGGAGTAAGTATTCTTTAAGCAAAATTAAACTAACTTGATTGGCATCTATATGGGGGAGTAAGTATTCTTTAAGCAAAACTATTTATCTTTTTGTTTTTATTTGTTTGTCATCACCAAAAAGGGGAAGAATGAGTATTGGATTTCTCCCTACTTGGGTTTTGATGATGAGCAAACATAATTACTCGTGACTAATCCCCTACTTGCAGTTAATCCATTGCCTAAGCATATCATGAAGATCAATTAGTAATGGATGTCACTCAAGGATCAATCAAAGCGTGTAAAGTGGATTGTATGATCGAAGATGATGATTGAAGCTCCTAGAAGACTTCAAGCTCATTCAATCGAAAGAAGAGAGGCAAAAACAAGATGTAATATTTTTATTCTCTTCTAGTATGTAGCTTAGAAATAG
This sequence comes from Scilla litardierei, assembly GCA_030789695.1. Taxonomy (NCBI): domain Eukaryota; kingdom Viridiplantae; phylum Streptophyta; class Magnoliopsida; order Asparagales; family Asparagaceae; genus Scilla; species Scilla litardierei. The sequence continues at coordinate 193,473,006 of CM061133.1, forward strand.
AATTATGTTGGAGCACATACACATCTTTCTTTCTGTCCTAGGAAATCATTAGAACTCATTTCTTTGGCCTCCAATTCATTATTCTCTATCATGTGGATTTTGGACTTTCATCAGGCGACTGCTGAACGTTTTACAGGCGCTTGTCTCCAAACAGTTGCATGTGATTTGTTTTACAGTCATTTGTTTTTACTTTAACACTTGGGTTTTGGGCTTTCTGATATAACTTTCATCCAGCGACTAATGTACAAAGTACAGGCGTCTGTCCAGTTACATGCGCATGTGACTATTATTTAGTTACAGGCGTCTGTCCTAGTTTGTCATCTTTCGTTCAGATGACTGATGTTGCTTTCACAGTCGCCTGCCCATGGCACATGCACCTGTGAATGCTTCTACAGTCGCCTATCGATCCTTGTCCTAACACTTTGTGTTTGGCAAGTTACGCAAGTTTCGGCCAAACGACTGATGTTGGTTTCACAGTTGCATGCCCATGGTACAGGTGCATGTGGATAACACATCAGTCGCATGTCCTGTCTTCCCAAACTTCCTGAGTTTTCATAACTTACTTATCTTTTGCTCAGTCGCCTGTAGAAGATTTCTCAGTCGCCTGTTGATTTACAGGCGCATGTCCGACCTTCGTCAGTCGACTGTCCTACATGCTAAGTTACCATTTGAATTCTCACCTACCCTCTGACACAGTGCAGCAGTCGACAGTCGACTGTCTGTTCTGTAAATTCTATCTGTTGGCTGTTTCCATACGGATTTCAAAGGGGCTTTGGGTATTTTGTTTGAGGATTTTTTGAGAACCTATAAGAGGGGCTTTTACTGTTCCATTGGAGCCCCTAAGCAAGCTCTTAGCTATTCAAGCATTCATCTCTAAGCTTGCATTCTCTTAAAGCCCTAGAATTCCAATCTCATTCTCTCTTGCTCTCTAACCTATAATCAAAGTGATATCCTCTAGGCATTTGGTAGTGACAAGAGAAAGGGCTTTCTCTCTTCTTGGAAGAGACATCAACACACAACACACTTGCTCCTTCAAGTTCTACTTCAAGGCATAGGTGATTGTAAGTATTGTAATTTCATTTCGAATTTCATAACTTTCGTAATTATTTTTACTCTCGATTTGTGAGAGTGGTTTGCTTGATCCCAAGTTATGGGAGTCAATGACATCGATTGTGGTTTGATTACACTTGTAGGGTTGCTACAAGTGGGTTTAAAGGAAACCTCAAGTTAGGGTTCTAACTTGAGTATCTGAAGATATCCGGGTGGAATGGACGTAGGATTACCAGGAACAAGTTGGGATTGGACTTGGGTAATTCGAACCCTTGAAACCTCCTTTGTGTTACCTTGTTTCATTTTGGGTTAATTTATAATTCCGCATTTATTGTTGGTTAGGAATTTAAATTGGTATAACTATCAATTAAATTTTATAAACACTATTCAACCCCCCCTTTAGTGTTTTCCTCATAGCCAGTGTCCTTACAAGTCAAACTCCAAGAATTTCATTCAAATTAGATCTAACATTTGAATCAAATCTTGCATCAAAATACACACCCTAACTCTATTTTGTCGACCGTTAGTCGACAGAAAACCACCAAAATACAAACCTTTACTTTGTTTTGTCGACCGTTAATCGACAGCAAACATAAGTCAACTAGCTATATGGACACGAAGTGACTTATACATCATGTAATAGTTTGTTAACTAAGTAGACTGATTATTAGACTAATCAGTGTTAGTTAATGATATTATATTAGTCAAATACTGATGCCTGAGTCAGTTTAGCCTTTTCTTCTTCAACTGAAATGTTCGTAACTCTTTACGATCATTTCTCTCACACATTCATAACTCTTTATGATGCGTTATATCGTCATGAATATGTTTGATCACAACTCCTGTGATCAATCCCATATATACATAAAGTTATTTCCTTCGCTTTTCATGCGAGGTCATCATCTATGTAAGAATATAATAGCTTGATTCCTACTTCAGTAGTGACATGATCATGTCATGTCACAGGTATGACAGAGGTGCTAGCCACATGTATTGACCCCCATTTTGGAACCATCATTATCTGGATGGTTTTATACAGGAATCTTCTCTAACCAAATTTGGCCCTTACAGTGACAGATACCTTGCAGTTTATTCATTTTGTCAAGACTATGTCGCTAAGGTGTCTAGGGTATGGAATCTATCAAACCCTACTACACCATAAAGCCTTAAGTCAGATGTGATCCCATAGTTTACGGTAGGATGTAACTTGTTACTCTTAACAAGTTCATCCCTAGAACCCTGGCCAGGAATTTACTATGGGACCATTGACTCCCCGTGACACTAACCTTCTATACTAGAGGAGACAAATCTCATCTAGATTACCACTCTCTTTGCACGCATTCGACTGTACCTATTGAGTACCTACATACTGGACGTACGTGATGCCGATGTTTGGTAAAAGCCAAAGCACATCCTTTAACATGAAAGATCCTTTAAGCACATTTCTGATCGTAAGAACTACGCTGCATCAACTGTCACCTAAGTGCTTCTATTGACAGATCGAGTATGATTACTGTATAGAATCAACTTGACGAGTCGTTCTGTGAATTTGTTCTCTAATAAGCACATGTTTGTTGTCTCATGATGTCCCCACATTAAGTTGCTATGAGACCAGTCACTACCATCTGATAGTAGTGATTAACACACACACTGGTCTATTAGGAATATCGATGTCTCGTCCCGATATTCATATAACCTGGAACATTTAAGTATATGAATCAGATACATTGGGCCTAATTATCATGATCTCATCATAATCCCAATATCCCTCACATATGTCCAAGAACTTTACCTATGTAATCTCAACATAGCAATAAAATGCATACTCAGTAATATAAAATGATCACTAATACAGAGTCACCAAATAGCATACTATTATTTTGAACAAGATGTCTTTATACAATTATAATAATTGTCTGAAGGACATTTTCCAACATCAATAACATGGTTAAACAATCCATTTTCTTCTATTTTTGGTTGAACTTTGCTCGATGGTATGAATTTTTAATTCACCGATTCCGGGATGGAAGTGTTAAATCCTACTCCAAGTATGGTTTGTAACTTATTTGGAGTTAGATTGATATAGAATTGTGTTTGGATTGTGTCATGTAAACTGGTAAAATGTTGCTAAATTTTGGACTATTTGTTTGGATTTAATTCGGGCTGAACTTAAGCAAACTAACACATCTGCCTTGTTCATCCTGTAACTTCCTTATACGATAACTATTTCAGGTGAGCTTGGGCTAGCCAACGAGAAGAATTTTCGATTGATGCATTACTTGATCACGTCCAAAAAATTTAGCTAGAAGTTACCTCTTTCTACAAAAATTCATCGACTAACACCCATATTATATGATTGATAACACCTTTAGGTAGTACTCGTTTAAGCTGATCTTAGGCTTACCATGAAGATAACAAATTGATATTTTCCTGAATTATATTTTTGCATGAATATCATGATTGAGATCTTTTAAAACCACTAGAAAGTGAATTGTTTCTGCAAAAACATATAGGCTAGCTAACACATATGTGTCGTATGATCAATAACTTCCTTGTACGATTTCTATCTGAGATGACCTTGATTTCATTTCAAAACCAATACAGTTTTTTATTTTGCCATTAATTTTATTTTATAACATTACCCGGATTGGTTTTTTTCCTATTTATTTAACTTTATATAGATAATCAGCTTTGTCCACATATCGTCTTGATCATTTAGAAAACAATGGGTCCTCTTCATTTTGAAATTTTCCTGAGGCTAGAATCAAAGTGGGTTGCTATTTTTACACCATATTTATAAACATCTTACTTTGTGAGTTGTAGGAGGGCAATCCTAGGCAAAGATAGATTATGCCATGCTATACAATGACATGCCATGTTATTCTAGAATTGTTGTGCGAAAGCGGATGTTGTATAATGACGTGTCATATTATGCTAGAATTGTTGTGCGACAGCGGATGATCATCGAAGATCAGATGACGAAGAACGATCAATCAAACAAATAGAGCACTATGAAAGATATCAACTTTAGGCCATCGGCCGGCCAAGGGAACACAGATGAGCTTTACTACGAACGTAAAGAACAAATACAAATATTCTCTCTTCTCAACGAAGAAGAAGCACACAATGATCTCTCCAAAAGCCCTCAACATAATCTTTCAAATTTGGCTCTCACTAAAGTGATTCAACACCCTATATATAGCCCTAGGGTACAATATGTGTTATCATAGAAAAGGGATTCACATATACGAATCCCAACTTTAACGAAATTCCAATCCAATCACAACTCTAATACGAATAGGATGTCGCATCCTATGGCGGGCCCCCTCCGTAATGCCGAGCTTCCAGTTGAAGACCAAGGAAATGAAGTGTCAAGCTGAGCTATCCGAGCTACCCGAAGCTCGGACTGTAGAGCTACTGACCTATGAGTCGAGGATCCTCTGAACCTCTGAACTGAGGATTCAATGCACTGTCGAAGTCCAATTGCTTCGCATCCTTGTATCTGACTTGTGCAGAGTCAGAGGTCATATCCAGGCACATCCGAGCTAGCTCTACACAAGAAAGCTTGGTTGTTGATCAAATGCTTCTTTAGTGCCTCAATCGAGGCAAATTTCACAAATCTCTACCTTGGCGAGAGTTAGGCCTCCATCAAACAGTTGAACTTCAATGCATCACCTTAGTAGAGTCACATCTGGTGCTCCCCACAATTTTGCTCCGAAGAGCCCAATGCCCCCACCGGGGCTTAACTGTCTCCACCGAGCCTCAATGCCCCCAACTGGGACCACCATTGACATCATCTCGGAATAACATTGAGCAAATCCAAGTAGTGCTTAAACTTAGCTCCAGATACAACCTTAATCAACATGTCTGCAGGGTTGTCATCAGTTCTTATCTTCAGTAAATTGATGTCATCGTCTTCTTCTCCCACATAGTCTCGGACAAAGTGATACCTCACATCAATATGCTTGGTGCGTGCATGGAAAATCTGAATTTTAGCCAAGTGCACCGCACTCTGGCTGTCACAATGGAAATCATACTTCTTCTTGTAGACTCCCAGATCATCCTTCAAGCCCAGCAGCCATATCGTCTCTTTCATAGCTTCAATCAAAGCCATGTATTTTGCCTCTGTAATAATCAAGGCCACCGTAGACTGAAGTATACTCTGTCAACAAATCGGAACTCATGACAAGGTTAAGACGTAGCATGACATGGATCTCCTTCCATCCAAGTCACCTGCAAAGTCGGAATCAACATACCCAACAACTCGTGGACCTTCATCACCTCGGCTATATGTTAATCTGATGTCAATTGTGCATTAATGTATCTAAGTATCCATTGAATATCTTGCCAGCGTACTTTCCCCAGATTGTGCATGTATCTACTCACCATGCTAACTGCTTCTGATAAGTCGGGTCGGGTACATAACATAGCATACATAAAGGCTCTTACCACATTAGCATATGATATGCTCTACATGAGTTTCTTCTCTTCTTCGTTCTTCAGGCAATGCTTGACACAGAGCTTGAAATGAGGTGCTAGCGGAGTAATTACATGCTTCATACTTTCACAATCAAATTTTTGTATCACAGACTTCAAATAGAGACTTTGTGAAAGATGAACTTTACCTCCACTTTGATCTCTTATGATCTCCATCCCAAGAATCCTCCGTGCTTCGCCTAGGTCCTTCATCTCAAATGCACAACCCAGATCAGACTTTATTCTCCTATCTGTGCTTTCTTTCATGAAGTAATGAGCATAGCATCAATATAGAGCAGAGATAGATGAAGGACCTATCATCCAACCTCTGTAAGAACATGCAATGATCATATGGACTGCGAACATACCCTTGATCATTCGTCGTGAAGCGTTTGAAATGCTTGTACCATTTTTTAGGTGACTGCTTTAGCCCATAGAGCGACTTCTTTAGCCTACATGCAAGTCCATTGCTGCTCGCATAGCCATCGGGCTGAGTCATATAGATCTTCTCTTCGAGCTCTCTATGCAAGAATGTCGTCTTGACATCTAGTTGTACCAGCTTGAGGTCTAGCTATGCAACTAATGCTAATATGATCCGAATTAAGCAATGCTTCACCACCAAAGAGAAGACCTCATTGTAGTTGATGCCATCTTTCTCTGCATAAGCCTTCACTACAAGGTGAGGCATGAAACAAACTTCTCCAACTTCGGATCCTTCCTTCTTGGTGTAGACCCACTTACACCATATTGTCTTCTTGCCTTTAGGAAGCTGCACTAGATCCTATGTCTCATTCTTCATCTGCGATTCCATCTCCTCATCCATCACTTTCCTCCACATGTCTGGATCTTCAGAATGCTCCACCTTTCTAAAAGAAGTGGGTATGTCAATACTCACAGCAGGAAAAGTGAACGAGACCACCTTCGAGTATCATGCAGATCTTTGTATCTCACCCCTTGGTCTTAAAGATGCAATGGAATCCTTCAGCTGCGCAATCTATGGAACCAAGCTATCTCCACCATCCAAGCTTGAACCACCAACATCATCAGCATCTGGCTAGAGTACGTCATCTGCAGCCGCTGCTGTAGGTCGGCTTGATTCAGTAGCCGAGATATTTGGAACCTTAGAAACTTCCAAGAAGACCTACTTCGTCTGTGTCTGTTGGTCTCCACAATAGTTTTATGATCCTTCTTCGGTAATGCTGACTCTCAAATGTTATATCTCTTCTTACGATCACCTTCCTTTGTCTCAGACACCACATCACATATCAGTTGACACCATTGCTAAATCGTAAGCTTGTCCTCCTTCATAGCATAGTAGCGTAGACATCCCGATATATGCAGAGACTCATAGTCGGGAATTGACTTTTCCGACCAGATCTCCAAAGGAGATCTTCCTTCCAATGCATCAGAAGATAGCCAATTGACCAAGAAGGTCGCATATGCCAGGGTCTCTGTCCAAAACTCCTTTGGTAGGTCGGTAGTAGACAACATGCATCAGACTTTCTCCAACAAAGTCCAATTCATCCTTTTAGCTACTCCGTTCTGTTGTGGCGTACTACCAACAATGAAGTGTCTCTAAATCCTCTCCGATCTACAAAACTTCTGGAAGTGGTCCGACCTATACTCTTCACCATTGTCGCTTCAGGGCAGCCTGACTTTTCGACCTATTTGAGTCTCAACCAGCTTCTTCCACTCTATGAAAGTGTTAAGAACTTGGTCTTTTGACTTCAGAGGAAACACCCAAACCATGCATGAGAAATCATCAATGAACGATACAAATTAGTGTTTACCTCCCAATGAGGCCGACCTACTCGGCCCCCATACGTCGGTATGAACGAATTAAGCGCTCCCTTTGTATTATGGATGGCCGTTCCAAAAGAAGCTCGTGTCTGTTTTCCAAAGACACAATGCTTAGAACTCAATCATCACGGTCTTGGGTCCTCTCAGACGATCTCCTCGATCAGCTTCTGCATAGCGTTTTCACCAACATGAACTAGACGCATGTGCCAAAGAAGCGAGTCGTCCCGGTCGGCCTCACAGGTCAGAGCTGATGTGGCAACCACGATCGAACCATCCAAGTAGTAGAGGTTACCTTTACGCTTCCCATTTCATCATGATCATAGTTCCTTGGGTCACCCTCAGAGCACCAATCTCCATTGCCACTCGGCAGCCCTTGGCTTCGACTGAGCCGAGCGATTTGAGGTTACGTTTTAGGTCAGGAACATAGCTACCTCGTCGATGTCTCGTGTAACATTGTTGCCCATCTTCATCCAAATTGTCCTGATGCATGCAGTGATGCAAGCTCGGTCATCGCCCAATAAGACTCTGTGGCGTCATATGGAAGGAGCACTCAGAGTCGAGTACACATCCATCTGACGTCACTCCCTCCAAAGCACCGAACAAAACCCATTCCTCGACCTCAACACCCTTGGCGACATTGGTTGTTGCGTCGTGCTTCTTCTTCGTCCTCGGACAATCTCTGACCCAATGTCCTCTTTCTTCACAGAAAGCACATTAATCCTTCGTGAAGTCCTTGCGAAGAGGGCGTATACTATTGTCCCTGGACATAGATCGGAAATACCTCTTCTGAGCTCAACCCTTCTCATTACTCCGACCTCTTACCATGGTAAGAGCGTTGTTATCTCGGCTTCTCGTGTCCTCATCGTTCTTCTTGAACTCATCGCTCGTAAGAGCATTGGACACTTCTTTAAACGTGATCAAGTCCTTACCATAAGTACGAACCGACACCATGTACGCATACTCTACGGGTAGATATTTGAGGAGAATCATAGCTTTGTCTTCAGCGTCGACCTTAACATCGACGTTTCTCAAGTCAGTCAGAGGCTTGTTGTAGTAGTCAAAATATTTCGCAATATACACACATTCCTCAAGCTTCAAACTGAAAATCTTCTTCTTCAAATGCATCCGGTTTTGAATGTTCTTCTTCATGTACTTGTCACCGAGCTCCTTTCAAAGCGTCTTCGCATTTGTCTCCTCCATGAAATGGTATTTCTTCTCCTTTTCAATAAAGTCAGATCATTCCACATGCATTTTGATTTAGTGTTCTCTACTATAAATCAGACATGCTCATCGACTTCTCGTCCAACGAGATATCTTCACCAAGTTGATTCAAGACATCCAAGACTTCACATCTCCACATACCGAAGTTGATATTTCCATCAAATTTCGAAATTTCGAAATTTGTGTTAGACACGATAGTCCGTGCCGATAGAGCATGCTCTCTGGAAGTCGACGCCTTTGAAGAACTATCATTACCACCGTTGCTCATCTTCACCTGCTACGTTGATCTCCGAAACCGTGAGCTCTGATACATGTTTGTTGTGCGATAGCAGATGATCGTCGAAGATCAGATGATGAAGAACGAGCAACCAAACAAATGGAGCATTATAAAAGATATCAACTTTAAGCCATCGGCCGGCCATGGAACCCCAATGAGTTTTATTACGAAAGAAAAGAACAAATACAAATCTTTTCTCTTCTAAACGAAGAAGAAGCTCACAATGATCTCTCCAAAAGCTCTCAGGTTGGCTCTCACAAAGGCGGCTCAAATTTCTCGCAATGTGTTCCATGTGAAACCCTCATCTAAACACCCTAGTTATAGCCTTAGGATACAATAGGTGTTATGATAGAAGACGGATTCACAACAGATACAAATTCCGACTTTAACAGAATTCCAATCCAGTTGCAACTTTACTACGAATAAGATGTCGCATCCTATGGTGGGGCCCCCTCTGTACTGCCAAGCTTCCCGTTGAAGACCAAGGAAACAAAGTACTGAGCCAAGCTATCCGAGCTACCCGAAGCTCTGACTGTAGAGCTACTGACATATGAGCGGACGATCCTCCGAACCGAAGATCCAATGCACTATCGAAGTCCAATTGATCGGCATCCTCGTAGCTGACTTGTGCAGAATCGGATAAGTCGAATCCAAGCACAGCCAAGCAGCTCTGCACAAGATAGTTCGGCTGCCAATCCAATACTTCTCCAGCGCCTTCGAGCCAGCTTTCACAAGAATATGCCATGCTATACTACGTTAGGCTATAATATATGCTATGTTTTTGACACCCTAATGGCATGTGTAACCTCACGGCAGCATCGTAAATATGTAGATATAGAAAGGATATTTTGATAATCTCATCTCCGGCTTGAACCTCATATTATATTAAATTAATCAGCATTATTAGAGCAGAGGACAAAGATGATAATCAACAGCAACTGGCCTTGGACAGGAGGCATTATATAACATTATGTTTATGGGTACTATTTGGTCTGTATCCCCTTCCCACCTTTTGCTGTTCTTCCATCCATCACTTTCTCTCTCTGGTTCTCTCTATCTTCAATCCCTAGTATCTGCTAGTCTGTCCTAACATTCTGAAAAAGTTTCATCCAAATTTGTTAGAGGGTTTTTATTCCCTCCTTTGATAATTTAGAATTTAGAAGAGAAGAGAGGGGAAGAGATGAGTCCAACATCTAATAGTCTCATGGGAGGCCAACAACATTTCGGTGACACAACTTACACCAAGGTGTTTGTTGGGGGCTTGGCTTGGGAGACTCAGAGGGACACCATGAAGAAGTACTTTGATCAGTTTGGGGAGATCCTGGAGGCTGTAGTCATCACTGATAAGAGCACTGGCAGATCAAAAGGCTATGGATTCGTAAGCTCTTAATTATGTAGTTGTGTTTCTTAAATTTTTTTACTATCTTATGTGGCCCGATCTCCTTTCATTTTATGTGCCAATTTGTCATTTTAGGTGGATTTCTTGCATAATATTGAATCATGATCTAACTAGATCTACCCTTTTCTAAATTATTCTTTATTATTATTATTATTATTATTATTATTATTATTATTATTATTCATTGTCTATAAAGAAAACAAATGAGAATTTGAAGTAACATTTCATAGAACATGCTTCTCATTTTTTTTGTTTGGATTTAATTGTGGTTAGGTTACCTTCATGGAGCCGGAGGCCGCGATGAAGGCATGCGTCGATCCTTCACCGGTGATCGACGGAAGGAGGGCTAATTGCAACCTTGCTTCTCTTGGTGTTCAAAGATCTAGACCCACAACTCCTCAACATGGTAAGCTTTTTTTTTCCTTGTTCTTGATTTTGTTCTGTATATATAATGTTTAGTTCTTCCTTGTCTCCCAAAATATAAATATTGCATTAGGGTGTTAATTAAGTCTGACCTCCAAGATGTTATTAGTGATCTTAGTTGATGCAATAGAATAACTATTGCAATGCTACTATATATATATCATCTTGTTATTAGGGTTTCCAGTAACAAAAAGTGTTGGGTTGTGAGATGTAAATTTCAGTTGTTAGGTTATTGCTAAAAGTAAATTCATTGCGAAAAAAGTAGCATTAATTATCACTTATTTTAATTATCCACTTTTAGTAACAATATTTTCTTGCGGCAGCATGAATAAAGTAGCATTCTTTCTTGAAGCTAAAGGTGCTTCAAGCTGTACCCATCATGATCACTAATGATGTTAGTTAATGAAGCGTTAACTTAGTTACTTAGCCTTTTAATTGATTTAATTGATCGACTGGGTAATTAATGTATGTGATTAATTTTGTGCAGGAGGGAGCAGGAACTTTAGGGCAATGAAATCTTTTCAAGGTGGGAACATGGGAGGAGCAGCTTTTGCTTCTGCTCCCACCTTCCCTCATTATGCTCTCCAGCAAGGCTTTCCTAATTACACTGTCTATGGGTAATTGCTTACTTAACCTTTAATTAAATTTAATCAATTTGTAGGGGGGAAAAAGAAACAAAGGTTAGCATATAATTTCTTGCTATGCATGTGCATGTACATTTACCCATAAACAATGCATGTATGCATGCATGCAATCATTGCATATCATGCACATCCCTTTTTCCCTAACCAATGCTGCCATAGGGTAGTGAAGAAAAGCATCCAAGGGATGATGAATGATAATGCATTGTCAAATACATATGTATGCTAATGCTACACATAGATACATATAGTTATACGACTACGAGTGTGTTGATGTATTCCTAACCTTCTAGCTCTTGTTTTTCTCTAGGTATTCTCCTTACTGCCCAGACTACGCGTACCCTACGGTATTTATTCTTCTTGAACAAATTCATATGCCGTTGTTGATACTCTAAATAAGTCTTCTTGTGTGCTTTTAAAAACTATGTAAGCAGAGTTATTACAATGTGTATGGAGGCGGAGCGGCAGCTGCCCAGTTTCCAGCATACGGAAGAGGAGCCAATGCCAATGCGGTGGCCGCTGGAGCAACGTCTGGTTTCTACCCGTGCTTTCAGTTCGCGGCGCAGGGGAGTGGCTATGGAGTGCCGTACCCTGATATGTATTTTGATGGCCAAGATGCTACTCCCCTTGGAGTCACAGCATTTGCCGCAGCTCAGAACCATGGATGCCATATTAGCTCCCCAGCACAAGCCGCAGGTCAGTTAACAGTGTGATGTGCCCATATCTATGTGGCTTGATTTAACAGTGTGCTCTACCGTTCTGTAGGCATGACTATGGCTCTGCCAGTGCCCACGCTGCTGACTCCAACCTCCCACCATTACAGGCTGATCTCTAATCCTTTCACGGCTTCGGCGGCTCGCGAGCAACCCTTGGCTTAGCCATGGTCTTCTTCTCTCCTATCTTTATCTCTCCTCTCCTCTCCTTTCTCACTAACACAAGACTCAATGGTTGAGTCCTGCATGGGCTAAAAATTTCCACATTACGCATGTGTGGGATTTGCCCAAGTCGCACTTTAATCCTACAACTTTAGCTCTGTGATGGGCTACAAGTGTATCTTCAATCTTTCAAACACAAGCATCATCGTCGTCGTCGTTGTCGTTGTTGTCAATATTCTTGGCTTGTCCGTGTGGACCAAGCGAGGAACAATATTTCCAACATAGCCAAAATTAGGTTTCTTGTGCTCAAAGAACCCTTTTTTGATATCAATATTGGCCTTAGGCTTAGGCATGGCCTAATTCTAACTTGAAATTCTAATCCCAATGGTGGGCATTTAACTTACCATACGTCAGAACTTGAACCATGCATTATTTTGCTAGCGAGGTACTATGGATTGATTTGTTATTTTGTAAGATGCCTCCAAGATTTTTGTTATTTTGTTGTCTTTTTTTTTTTTGTGTACATGCATGTGGCTAGGCTCTAAGGCTGAGTTTTAGCCCCAACTCATTAAATTGATTTTTAAGGCAGGTTTAGAGGAGGATAATGCTTGTTTTTTAGGCATGTGGCCTCTAATCTCTGTCCTATATTGTTGAACTCCTTGGATGGCTTTGGAGTTCTAAACTAACCCCCATATCATGACCCTTGGGATGTATTTTTGTTCTTTGGGGTCCCTCCACCGCAACAAACTTCGATCCATGTTTAATCTCCACCATGGTTTGGTAGAAGGGATCTCTCTCTCTCTCTCTCTCTCTCTCTCTCTCAAACTCTACCATGGTTAGGTCCAAGGTCTCGCTCTCTCTAAACTATTTTACATTCAGATGACTATATGCAGTACTGTTCTAAGATGAGGAATGTAATAAACTTGTCATGTTACTTTAGGGACAGCTGATATTTATCCCTCTCTCCAAGCTATATGTATCTGAGTACTGAGTTTGCCAGCAAATATATGTCACTAGTACTTTCTTGCCTTTCTTTGAAATTTATGAGGCTACATCGCTGCAACAAAATGCTCAATTGCTAGCAACAATATTTGCAGGTTAACATATATTGAACTGCAGGTCATACATTTGGCCAAAAAAAACTCCATCTTTGGTAATGAGTGTTTATAATATTAACGCTTTTTATTACTGTTGGTGACATACTGTTTGTATTTCCTTCCTTTGTTGTAGCGCTTATCGGATATCTATTGCCCATTACAGCGACATTTAAAAATTATTCGTTTTTTTTTTTGGATGCGTGAGTGAGTGTGTGTGAAATGGGTATCAGCTACCTAATGAGGGGGTTCCTCCTTGGGCGTGGACGAAGCATCTCCTCCCTTCATGTGTGTGTGTGTTGTCTCCTCTGACCCTCCCCCATCAATGGTCGCTATCTGCTTCTCTCCCATCCGTAGAACCTCATCTCCCTCGGTCTTCCACCTCCATCAACACCCATCGTCTCTCACCTTCGTGCGCTTGCGTGCTCCTGGCACTCAGCTCGACCTCATCTATCTTGTGTTGGATCATTAATCCAACGTTTGTTTAATATGTAAAATAATTATGTATGCAGGCTGTCAAATTAAGTTAAGCCCAACGAAATATCTAATTAATTAAGTGGGCTTTAATGTATCTGTTTAGGGTGTGAGCCTTTAATGTGTAGATACAATGGGTGTTCTGGTTTAATATTGGGCTAAACCCAAAACCCAATAGGCATTAGGTTTTGCCAATTTATACGTGGTGATGGTCCCCGGATCGCACGTACGAAGAGCTGTCTTTTCTGCATCCCGTCGACAGACTAGAGCCCGAAAAAGCCGAAGGCTTTCTCACGGGGATACATGCTGATCTTGAAGGACATTCACACTGAACATCAGTTTTCAGTTACTATGGATTTAGATACGCTTCTGCTGCGTTTCAGATTCGGCTTATTAATTCTCGTAGATCTGACATGAATTTTATCTAGATTATTTGCATGGGTTTGCTTAGTATTAATCTAGAAATAGCCCCCAACAAGTGGTATCAGAGCCACCTCATGCTTAGATCTATGATATCTTTATTTTTCCAGTAATTTTCGGATTAATTTTGTGCAATTTTTTCGCATAAAATTCAGATCTTTTGGTTTTTTGCGTTAGATTTTTCCTGATTAAAAGATAAGTCTTTCATTGATGGGGCGGCGGCGGCGGCTATTGGCCGTCGGCCCCGACAGCCCCGGCCAAGGCACAGGGGTGAAGGGGAGTCCCCCACCAGGGTTTCCATTTTTGTTATATAAAAATTATATTTCAAAAATTGAGAGGGGCGGCGGCCAAAGGTCGCCGGTCCCCACTGCGGCAGAGAGGGGGCTGATGCTACTGCCCCCCCCCCCCCCCCCCCCCCCCCCCCCCCCCCGCGATAGTATCACAACCCCGTGGGCCGATCCCTCTTGGGCCGGCCCACATGCAGTTTTTAAATTCAAAAACATTTCTTAGTGGGCAGCAGCCCGTAGAGGCCGCGGGCCTCAACCTACATTGGAAACACAATCTAACAGCCTGCTATTAGACAGCGGGCTGCAGCCCCGCATGCAGATAATTTAAAAGGAAACTTCTCTTAAAATGAGTGGGGCTGGGCCTATGCAATGGGCCAATCTTTGGGCCTTTGGGCTATTTAGTTGTTATGGACCCTTTTTTATGCCATGTGGACACTATTTGGGCATGTTTTTGGTTCATTTTAACACAAATGAAAGGTGGAATTAAAGGACAATTAACATATATTTCCCTAAGCTAATATTTGGGTTAAATATTCTGTTATTTAATTGAAATTTTGTAGGCATATTTATTTATATATTTCGAAATAAATTTAATTAAAACAAAACCCCACCAAAGTGGGCTCTATTGTACAGATTAGTTTTTATTTCAAAATGTAAAAGGTTATGGACATACGTTGTATGATTGTTTGCCTAAAATTGAATTTAAATTGGATTGAATGAAGAAATAAAAGGCTTTATATACCTCTCTCCTCAAGGATTAATTTTGTATTAATTGTTCTTCAATTAAAATTTCAATTTTTTGCTTGGTTATATATCTATTTTGTATTAATTGTTCTTCAATTACGCCCACTTTATGACCATGAAGGCGCCATCTAATGCGGATCATGGGGGCGGAAGTGGGGGACGTTGAGGGTGGCGTGATGTTAAAGACTCCTATAAAGGGACGCGAGGGACAACGTACAAGGGGATCGCTTCCTGGATACCTAGAACCCGAAGGTATTCTACTCATGTGACCTTGTCTTCCACCTTACATTTCTCCTCCACAGCTCGACCTGAGGATTCATGTAATGGCCTCCCCGTGAGCCGTACCGATCCCACCGAGTATCCATCAGACCCGTTCTGACTTAGGCATCGGAGGGGACTTGGTCGGAACCAAGGTCCGACCCCCTGACGAGCTTCCTTGTCTATTCAGGTCAAGTAAATCCAGCGATGTCGAGACTACTCCTCAGCGTCTTCCCAGCCGTAGCCGAGCGTCCTCACCCCCAAGCCTGCTCGCCTCCATCATAAGGAGGTCGTCACTTAGCCGAGGCTATCCTTCGGCAACCCGACGCGAGGATCCGCGCATCCCTAACCGAGCGAACGTGCCCTCAACCAATCCCGGAGGTCCCACGTGTCCCATTTGACTGCGTTGACCTCCAGCCCTCCAACCAACAACTCAGTGGTGAGAAAACACCCAGAAACACTTCTCCAAGAAGGTGGCACACTAAGTAACAAAACACTTTTGTTTCTCAGATGGATTGAAAATTGTTGGATATGGATGACGTTTGTACACCCTTGTAGGGGATGTACGAGGGAATACGGACCTCGAACGTCGCGTACACGAAGTCGTGTGCAAAGGGAATCTGTTCCCTTGCGGAGAGGATTTCTAGATTAATGGGAAAGTCGCATTATATATGCATAAGTGCATGCGACATATGGCTAATAAAGGGGGAATATCTTAAGCTTATGTTGTACCATGCATAAGGTACAACTTAAGCTTATAATGTGCCATGTATGATGGTACACCTTAGTTAAATTGTTCCAAAGGAACAATTACTCCTAAAATGACTACCTTGGGGGCTATATATAAGACCCAAGGGTTAGCCATTTCCTAACACTTTTGCATGGTATTCTTGCCTTGCATTTCATTCTAGCGAAGCTCTGCCGAAATCCATCTTCTCTCTTTATCCAAGTTCTTAATCTAAAAGTAGAGATTTAGATTGTGGATTTAGTAGCCTTACTCCGTTCGTGAGAAGACTCGATCCGTCGTGGCGAATCCGAAGGCGAAGTTCCGAGACTACCGTGCCGCATACGCAAGAGTAAGTCTCAACTTCATTTATCGATCCTAACTCTGTTTTGACAGGATCCTACATTGGTATCAGAGCCATAAGGGTTCGCCCCGGTCAAACCGCCGCCCCGTCGAACCGATGAATGAGGCGTTGTCTTTTTCACGAATGGGTATCCTACCATTACGGATATGGTAGGAACGCTTCGTGACGGAGAGAACGCAGCGGTTGTTCTTTTCACGTTAGGGTCTTCTGTCATTACGGATATGGCAGGAACTCTCCGTGACGGGAAGAACCGACCATTCACGTCGTCAAGCTCGCACTCTTCATGGATGCCGAGTCTCCATTCATAGGGAATGTGAACTCTCTTCATGTGGAGCGCGTAGTTTACGAACTTTAAAGTGTGTTATTTTTCATTTTTGGCACATGGCCATTAGAGAATAACTACTTTCTCGACGAACGGGTGCTTCATCGACGAACGGGTGCTTCACCGGAGAAGAAGATGGTGGTTATTCCCATCAGGGAAGATGACTTTTGGTGCATGAAATCTATGGCCATATGGGCAATGGAGGCAATGCATTCCCCCTCCCCATGAGGAAGGGGTTGGCTACGGCCAATAACGATGAAAACCACCGCGACCACCCCATGAAGGAGGGAGACCGGCCATGACCACCCCAAAAGGCCCTGGCCGCAGCCAGGCCAGGGCCAGGCCGCCCTAGCCGAGGCCAGGGCAGGGGCCCTGGCCCCCGGCCAGGGCAGCGCCCTGGCCGATGGCCAGGGCCTGGCCGGCCCCGGCCCTGGCAGAGGCCAGGGCCTGGCCAGCCTTGGCCTCGGCCAGGGCCTGGCCAATGGCCGGCCCTGGCCGCTGCCAGGGCCACGGCCGGCTCTGGCAGCGGGCAGGGCCTGGCCGGCCCTGGTCGGGAGTGATGTAGACCAATTTTTGGTCGACCAATTTGGGTGTTTTGGTCGACCAATCCTGTCAAAAGGCCTTGGTCAAACACGAATGTGCCGACTAGCCCATACGGGGCTAACGACAGTCGTCTGCTCTTATTTTATAAAGTTTTTTTCTTGGGCTCTACTCCTTGAAGATTAGCCGTAGTGATCTACTTCATGCGAGATTAGCCATGTCATTGTGCTCTACTCTACGGAGATTAGCCAATGTACTTATGACATTGTGCTCTACTCTACGGAGATTAGCCAATGTATTTCAAATTTTTTGAAAAAGATGTTTTCAAATAGGTTATGTCCCATCCTTAATCGGGATAGCGCAATTTAGAATTCCAAGTCCTACCACGATCCGGCCATGGTTATCTAACCCATGGGTGTGTAGAACAGGTCTCATGGCTTGGCAATTGTGGCGCTAAAATTCTTTGCGCAAACTCTCACCTATTCCATTTTGAAAGATATGTTTTTCAAAAGTATTTTTCCGCTGCTGGTACCATACGGGTATCATTTCTGATTTCTTTTTACATGAGATAAGTAAGAGTGATACTTTGAAAGTTACTTCTAGATGGTAGTTGGGAACGTAGTGAACTTCTCGATTCTAGAGTAACATTTCAGCTTATCCAAGGAACTTATCAAGTGTTTAAAGAATCGAAACTTTATGCATAGAATTTTGATCGTGGTTTTCATTTTCTTTGCAGTTTTTTGATTCGAATATGTCTACCGCTTCTAAGAACATTGTCGCCGAGCTTAACAAAGGTGAGAAGCTCAACGGCGATGTCACGCCCCGCTTCCCAAAAATGTGGAGGCGAGACGTGAGAAGGTCCGCACAAACTTGAAGCCGTGAAGCTCCAAGTCTGATAAGCGTAAAAGAACACTTATGATGGCAAGTCCTTGCAAAGCGAAACGAAACAACAATGATAATAAGGAAATGAGACGATATTTTATTGGATCTCCAAAAGTCCATAAACAAATTACAATATCACAGAAAAGCCCCCCAGGCTAAAGGAAAAGAGTCCAAGGCCTAACATGGCCGACAAAGAATAACATACATACAAGGGTGCCACGCACCAACACTAACAGTAAACCTAAACAAAGAAGTGAACACGAGCGGTCTTCGAGACAGGCCCCTGGTGTCCACTCACCACCACAGCAAACATCAGCATCAGCAACTCCATATCCCCTGCAACAAAGCTCTGGCTCTGGGTCTAACATGTGTCACCCAAAAGAGTAAAGGGGCACATGTCAGCAAGTCTAAAAGACTTGGGCAAGGAAACTGAAAGTAAACTAACAACCTAGCAGTTATAATAAGATGCAATGACATGACATTTTAAGTATGATGCAACAATTTAAAAGAGAGACAAGCACACACGATGTAGCGAAAGCTACCAATTCACTAATCACTAATCACTTATCACTGTTTATCACTTAGTGCATAGAGAGTCCACCTGCTGGCCAGCTCGTGGCTCAGGCCGCTTATCTCTATCACTATTTATCACTTAGTGCATAGAGAGTCCACCTGCTGGCCGGAGTGGCGGATCAGGCCAACTCGGGCTCAGTCCGCTTATCTCGTATCACTATTTATCACTTAGTGCATAGAGAGTCCACCTGCTGGCCGGAGTGGCGGATCAGGCCAACTCGGGCTCAGTCCGCTTATCTCGTATCACTATTTATCACTTGTGCACTAGAGAGTCCACCTGCTGGCCGGAGTGGCGGATCAGGCCAACTCGGGGCTCAGTCCGCTTATCTCTTACCCCACCCATGTGTATCGAGCGTTGGGGTTTCCAACTACAGGGCTCGCTTCTGGAACACGAGCCAGGAAGTGTAATATCGTAGCGTGTGCTACGCAATCATGATGAATGATCACTATGCAATGACATGAACAGATATTCGCGTACCGTTAATAGAATTTAAACATGACATGAAAAGATGCAGGGATGATGCGAACAGATAATTGCGTACCGTTAATTGAATTTAAACATGACATACAAGCATGATGAGGGTGACGGATCTAGCTTCGTTGTCAAGCTAGATCAAAAGCGTCCAGACAGCTATCCTTTCACTGTCTGGTCTCTTTTACGCTAAAACAAGGTAATGGCCTAAGCACGGCCTAAACAACAAGGGTAGCAAGTTTCACTTGCCTAGCACCGGGGATGACGACCACTTCGTCTCATGGATGCTAATCTACGGGGAAATCGCTGTTATGGGGGAAACAAACATCAAACAACATGAAATTTATTAGGGTTTCATAAAAATATAAATAAGTTATGAAAACCACGGTAGATCGATTTCTTACCGAGAGGAGGCGGAAGAAACACTCCGGAGAACCCTAGGATCAGATCTGGAAAAGATTGGAGAAGTATGGGAGAATTAGGGTTTTGGGGGATTTGGGGATTTTGATGGATTTGGTGAGATTTTGGGGAAGATGAGAGGTAGATAGAGTGGATGGAGGGTTTGGATGATGATTCTAGGGCTTGGAATGAAGGAATGAAGCTTGGAGGAAGATGTGGGCTCAAGGGGGAAGATTTTAGGGTTTTGGGTCGTGTTGAGGAAGAAGAAAACGTTTGGGTTGGGTTTAAATAGGTTGGGCTGGCGGCTGCCCAGAAATTAGGGTTTCAACACTGGTTAGTCGGTCAAAGAACAACCACTGACCGACTAGTTTGGCAACTAGTCGGTCGGTCGACCAACGTAGACCGACTAAGTGTAAACAGTAACTCATGAACGAAAATAGGATTTAGAGTTAGTCGGTCCATGAACAAGCACTGACCGACTAGTTTAGCATCTAGTCGGTCGATGAACGTTCTTAGACCGACTAAGAGTAAACAGTAGCTCCTGAATAATTGATTGAATGAACTAGTCGGTTCCAGTTGATTTCCTGACCGACTAAATCGGAATCTAGTCGGTCGGTCGATCTTCTTGAACCAACTAACATGCACGAAAAGTGCCGATTCGAAGCGCGAAGCTTCGGGAAGATTTCTATGGCTTCTAGGATCGATTTATACTCTAAGATATGATCGATATGAAGCTCGTCACGAGTGACTTACTCCGAGTTCAATGATTCTAAGGAAGAAGCTAGAAGATCGCATGAAAAGGAATGAAAACGAAAGCTAGGAAATCTCAACGAGATGAATGAAAGCGAGAACTATGGAAATGGAAACCACACAAGGAGAGAACCCACCATCGCAAGCAAAACACACTGATAATCCAATCGCACAAAAACCAGTCGTTACATCCTACCCTCCTTAGAATAAAGTCCGTCCTTGGACTTTCTAACATACATATAGTCGCTCTGCTAACTACCCTCAACCAATTTCACATCATAAATTCAACCAAGTACTTTCATTTCGAGTGCGTATATATATGCACTAGAAATCCAATATTACTACCACTACACACATATTTTCACGCACACAGTACACTCATACTTATTATAGTCAATCAATTTCATACACGTATTTCAATCACAAATATATAGTCAATATATTTATACAACAATAAACACTTATTACTTACTATAAGAAAATAACCAAGCCTCTCTTATTTGAAAATAATTTCACATTTGTTTAGTCATTCAAGTACATGCAAATATTTCACCATATTTTCACCTCACATATAGTCCTATAACCATATATTGGTATAGCCACCCACAATCGTGCGCGTAACACAACCAAGCACAAGCAACTCAAACACCATACATACGTCATCCATCACTATTCACCACCACATACAATTCATACCAAAGTACGTAGAGTATACCCACTCAAGCTTGAGTGAGACTCAAATCATAGTAGGACATTTATATGCGTAACACAGTAACCATACACATACCAATACCACTCCAAGGCATACACATCCACGTATCACATATTTTCACACCATATCCATCCATTTATAATTACCATATCAACACATCAACTACATACAACATACAAATGCCAACACCCATACCACTATATACACACCACGAAATCAACACTACGACGACATAACCACTTAACTAATAGGCCCACCAAACTATAACAAGGTTGACACAGGCAACGACAAGCTCTATGGGCTAGACAAAAGGAAAGAACCGAACCTAGATCATGACGAATAGAAAGATCGAAAAACATGGGTTCAGCAAGGACAAAGATAAGGAGCCAAATTTGGTTAGGGGAAACAGGGTAAGACTGTGAATGTTTAGGTGGAGAGAAAGATGCAATGATACCCTTGAAGAATACGTAAAGAAGGTAGTGTAAACAACATAAGTTAAAATACGTGAATTCGAAAACCGTTGTACTTCAAAAAGTCGTGTCCTCGTTTGTATAAAATTATTTAGAGGTCAATAAACAAGTTGTTGGAAAACGAGTTTGAGACGAATATACGTAATAAGAGGAAATGGTTTATTGGCTTATATAAAATCATCACGAGGAAAAAGGAGATCATTTACTCGAGCATTAAAACATAGGTCAGAAATGTTATGCGGCAGTAATCTAAAAATTTTGGAAACGTTTTGAGATTCGAAGATTGAAATCAGATCAAGTATAGTGCGGAGAATCTAAGCGCATGCTAAAGGTTTTCCAAATCTTAAAACTGAAGAGAAATCCCAAATAAACCATATCGAAAATACTTTTAGAGAAATCCGGATTTGCCAACAAAATTGATTTACACAAGATCTTAATGTACGAGCAAAACGAACGTGGTACCGATATATAAAAATAATTGAAGTCACATTTTAGAAATTATCTTAAAAGTGTGCATGGTGAATGGAAGATAATATCTTAGTAGCATGGAAAGAGAAAAGGATATTTAAACCCATCAAGTTAGTATTAAAACTTTTAAACCGTTTCATGAAGGGTCTAAGTCAGGAATGATTTCGAATTAGTAATTTGTTTTTTTAAAACGAAAATCTGAAATATGGAAAATGTTGAGCATAAAATCGACTTGCTAAAAGCCGAAGTCCAAAGGGACTTGAAAAGTTTATTATGAGTAAGCATGAGGTGTTTTCGAATAAAATTTTAATGGCACAAGTAAGAAAACAATTTATGAATCGAGTTAGGAAAATAGAAATACGGTTCAGAATGAAATTGGTATATGAAAAGGGACAAGACATTTATATCGATACGAAGGTATATGCAGAAAATATTATAAACTTCTAATCTAAAAATCTCAACACAAGTTTCGATATTTAAAAACATAAATAATTTAAGTCGACGAAGGAGCATGAAACCTTACATATATCAAAAGTGTTTCGAACAAATTTAAACTTAACGAAAGAAGAAGATCAAAGATACTTTTAGGGAAACAAGGATTCGCCAAAAGAACGTGTTGGTATAAAACTTTTGAAATACGAGTACGACGAACCTATAATTGATATATACAAGATTAGTTGAAGTCCATTCAGTTTTGGAAAAATACCCCTAAAGGTATGTAAGATAAGTGGTTAAAATAAATTTTTGTATTTAGGAAAAAGGGACGGTATATCGAACCATCAGGATAGTAATAAAGTTTAAAAATCGAAATGCGAAAGCTACATTGTTAGAAAAATAGTACAAGATAGTAATTTTAAGATTACGGCCAAAAGTCTTCAAAATTCAAGAACGACTTTGAATTCCATCGAAATTTAGGGAGACATATTTAAAGAAGTTTAGAACAAATTTAAATTGAGTGAAACTTCAAATAAGGAAAGCTTTCGAAAATAACTTTGGAAGAATCAAGATTTGCAACGGAAAACATTTGAAAGATCAAGGATAATTGTAATGAGGTGGTCATGTGAATTGAGGACAAGGGAAGTGGTTACGGAACGTAATTTTCCAAAAATCTGTAGTCGGGAAAATGTTTGAACATAACTTTGATTTGTTAAAAGCTGAAATCATCTGTGACTTGAAAAGTATATTAAGGGAGAGCGACGAGTCATTTGAATGGCATAAATAAGAAAGGAAAATTCATAAATCGAATTTGGAAAATAGAATTGCGGCTCAGGATTAAATCGATTTATGAAAAGGGACAAGATATTCAAATAGGTATGAAAGGTATAGGCTGTAAAACATTATAAAACAGTAATCAAAATCTCGTCAAAACTTTCGAATTTCAAAAATTAATTTAAGTCAACGAAAGAGTACGAGATATAAGTATACATATAACAATTGAAATTCCATTTAGCTTGGAAAAGATTTTAAAGTATGTCATGCGATTAAAATGGATCTCATAGTTAGAAAATGGTACATCGAATTCTTCCAAAATAGTATTGGAGTCTTTAAACCGAAATGCGAAAAAATATAGACAAGGAAATGGTTACGAGGTAGCAATTATAATTACAACTATTAGACTCCGAAATCTACAAGGAATTTTGACTCAATCGAAAAGTGAGAAATTCAAGTATATACGTAGCGGGTTTAAAACAAAATTTAAACTTACGAAAACTTTAATAAGGGAAATCGAAAATATCTTAAAAAGAAATTAAGCCTTGCCAAAGGGGACATTCGAAGGATCAACGATAATAGTAAGGAGGGGATCATGTGAATTGAGGGCAATGAATGTGGTTGTGTGAGGCATGCACCTAAATCACAATGCAAGAAAACCATGATGAAGATCTACGGTCAGTAACACCAAAGTGTAGTGACCAGGAAAGATTGAATCAGGGGGTTCTAATCATCGGGTTAACTAAAGGCCAAGGGATTTGGTCGGATGATCAAAACATAAATACGCCTAGGTCATGACTTAGGAATATCTACGGAAACCCCTACGGTCAACCAAGGATTTTGGAACTAAGCGCTAAGACTCTCTAGGGCTAGACAGCGATGAAATGAGTCCAGCTGAGTCCGAAATCGATGAACCCCAGCGAACGGCTAAAGAAATCCTAGGAATCTATCATGGTCAGGGCTAGACAGGAACCACTAAGGTAACTCTTAAGGCTATCAAATCAATCACTAACATGGAGTCTAACTAACAATCAAGGATCCCTAACTAGCAAGCACGAACTTCTAACTAAGTCTCACTATAGTCCTGACCTAATGGATTTCCTATCAAGCTGGGACAGGTGCTCTAACACGCCTACTAACCACCTAAAGCATAAGAATGCTAAAAACTTAGACTCCGGGCTTATAACTTGGATGCTCTAATTTATTTAATGGACATTCTATAATTATTATTGTTGTTCCGATAGTTCGCATTTGCAAATCGACCTGCATGGGCCACCACTAAAACCTGTCATGCCACGCTTCCCAAAAATGTGGAGGCGAGACGTAAGAAGGTCCGCACAAACTTGAAGCCGTGAAGCTCCAAGTCTGATAAGCGTAAAAGAACACTTATGATGGCAAGTCCTTGCAAAGCGAAACGAAACAACAATGATAATAAGGAAATGAGACGATATTTTATTGGATCTCCAAAAGTCCATAAACAAATTACAATATCACAGAAAAGCCCCCCAGGCTAAAGGAAAAGAGTCCAAGGCCTAACATGGCCGACAAAGAATAACATACATACAAGGGTGCCACGCACCAACACTAACAGTAAACCTAAACAAAGAAGTGAACACGAGCGGTCTTCGAGACAGGCCCCTGGTGTCCACTCACCACCACAGCAAACATCAGCATCAGCAACTCCATATCCCCTGCAACAAAGCTCTGGCTCTGGGTCTAACATGTGTCACCCAAAAGAGTAAAGGGGCACATGTCAGCAAGTCTAAAAGACTTGGGCAAGGAAACTGAAAGTAAACTAACAACCTAGCAGTTATAATAAGATGCAATGACATGACATTTTAAGTATGATGCAACAATTTAAAAGAGAGACAAGCACACACGATGTAGCGAAAGCTACCAATTCACTAATCACTAATCACTTATCACTGTTTATCACTTAGTGCATAGAGAGTCCACCTGCTGGCCAGCTCGTGGCTCAGGCCGCTTATCTCTATCACTATTTATCACTTAGTGCATAGAGAGTCCACCTGCTGGCCGGAGTGGCGGATCAGGCCAACTCGGGCTCAGTCCGCTTATCTCGTATCACTATTTATCACTTAGTGCATAGAGAGTCCACCTGCTGGCCGGAGTGGCGGATCAGGCCAACTCGGGCTCAGTCCGCTTATCTCGTATCACTATTTATCACTTGTGCACTAGAGAGTCCACCTGCTGGCCGGAGTGGCGGATCAGGCCAACTCGGGGCTCAGTCCGCTTATCTCTTACCCCACCCATGTGTATCGAGCGTTGGGGTTTCCAACTACAGGGCTCGCTTCTGGAACACGAGCCAGGAAGTGTAATATCGTAGCGTGTGCTACGCAATCATGATGAATGATCACTATGCAATGACATGAACAGATATTCGCGTACCGTTAATAGAATTTAAACATGACATGAAAAGATGCAGGGATGATGCGAACAGATAATTGCGTACCGTTAATTGAATTTAAACATGACATACAAGCATGATGAGGGTGACGGATCTAGCTTCGTTGTCAAGCTAGATCAAAAGCGTCCAGACAGCTATCCTTTCACTGTCTGGTCTCTTTTACGCTAAAACAAGGTAATGGCCTAAGCACGGCCTAAACAACAAGGGTAGCAAGTTTCACTTGCCTAGCACCGGGGATGACGACCACTTCGTCTCACGGATGCTAATCTACGGGGAAATCGCTGTTATGGGGGAAACAAACATCAAACAACATGAAATTTATTAGGGTTTCATAAAAATATAAATAAGTTATGAAAACAACGGTAGATCGATTTCTTACCGAGAGGAGGCGGAAGAAACACTCCGGAGAACCCTAGGATCAGATCTGGAAAAGATTGGAGAAGTATGGGAGAATTAGGGTTTTGGGGGATTTGGGGATTTTGATGGATTTGGTGAGATTTTGGGGAAGATGAGAGGTAGATAGAGTGGATGGAGGGTTTGGATGATGATTCTAGGGCTTGGAATGAAGGAATGAAGCTTGGAGGAAGATGGGGGCTCAAGGGGGAAGATTTTAGGGTTTTGGGTCGTGTTGAGGAAGAAGAAAACGTTTGGGTTGGGTTTAAATAGGTTGGGCTGGCGGCTGCCCAGAAATTAGGGTTTCAACACTGGTTAGTCGGTCAAAGAACAACCACTGACCGACTAGTTTGGCAACTAGTCGGTCGGTCGACCAACGTAGACCGACTAAGTGTAAACAGTAACTCCTGAACGAAAATAGGATTTAGAGTTAGTCGGTCCATGAACAAGCACTGACCGACTAGTTTAGCATCTAGTCGGTCGATGAACGTTCTTAGACCGACTAAGAGTAAACAGTAGCTCCTGAATAATTGATTGAATGAACTAGTCGGTTCCAGTTGATTTCCTGACCGACTAAATCGGAATCTAGTCGGTCGGTCGATCTTCTTGAACCAACTAACATGCACGAAAAGTGCCGATTCGAAGCGCGAAGCTTCGGGAAGATTTCTATGGCTTCTAGGATCGATTTATACTCTAAGATATGATCGATATGAAGCTCGTCACGAGTGACTTACTCCGAGTTCAATGATTCTAAGGAAGAAGCTAGAAGATCGCATGAAAAGGAATGAAAACGAAAGCTAGGAAATCTCAACGAGATGAATGAAAGCGAGAACTATGGAAATGGAAACCACACAAGGAGAGAACCCACCATCGCAAGCAAAACACACTGATAATCCAATCGCACAAAAACCAGTCGTTACATCCTACCCTCCTTAGAATAAAGTCCGTCCTTGGACTTTCTAACATACATATAGTCGCTCTGCTAACTACCCTCAACCAATTTCACATCATAAATTCAACCAAGTACTTTCATTTCGAGTGCGTATATATATGCACTAGAAATCCAATATTACTACCACTACACACATATTTTCACGCACACAGTACACTCATACTTATTATAGTCAATCAATTTCATACACGTATTTCAATCACAAATATATAGTCAATATATTTATACAACAATAAACACTTATTACTTACTATAAGAAAATAACCAAGCCTCTCTTATTTGAAAATAATTTCACATTTGTTTAGTCATTCAAGTACATGCAAATATTTCACCATATTTTCACCTCACATATAGTCCTATAACCATATATTGGTATAGCCACCCACAATCGTGCGCGTAACACAACCAAGCACAAGCAACTCAAACACCATACATACGTCATCCATCACTATTCACCACCACATACAATTCATACCAAAGTACGTAGAGTATACCCACTCAAGCTTGAGTGAGACTCAAATCATAGTAGGACATTTATATGCGTAACACAGTAACCATACACATACCAATACCACTCCAAGGCATACACATCCACGTATCACATATTTTCACACCATATCCATCCATTTATAATTACCATATCAACACATCAACTACATACAACATACAAATGCCAACACCCATACCACTATATACACACCACGAAATCAACACTACGACGACATAACCACTTAACTAATAGGCCCACCAAACTATAACAAGGTTGACACAGGCAACGACAAGCTCTATGGGCTAGACAAAAGGAAAGAACCGAACCTAGATCATGACGAATAGAAAGATCGAAAAACATGGGTTCAGCAAGGACAAAGATAAGGAGCCAAATTTGGTTAGGGGAAACAGGGTAAGACTGTGAATGTTTAGGTGGAGAGAAAGATGCAATGATACCCTTGAAGAATACGTAAAGAAGGTAGTGTAAACAACATAAGTTAAAATACGTGAATTCGAAAACCGTTGTACTTCAAAAAGTCGTGTCCTCGTTTGTATAAAATTATTTAGAGGTCAATAAACAAGTTGTTGGAAAACGAGTTTGAGACGAATATACGTAATAAGAGGAAATGGTTTATTGGCTTATATAAAATCATCACGAGGAAAAAGGAGATCATTTACTCGAGCATTAAAACATAGGTCAGAAATGTTATGCGGCAGTAATCTAAAAATTTTGGAAACGTTTTGAGATTCGAAGATTGAAATCAGATCAAGTATAGTGCGGAGAATCTAAGCGCATGCTAAAGGTTTTCCAAATCTTAAAACTGAAGAGAAATCCCAAATAAACCATATCGAAAATACTTTTAGAGAAATCCGGATTTGCCAACAAAATTGATTTACACAAGATCTTAATGTACGAGCAAAACGAACGTGGTACCGATATATAAAAATAATTGAAGTCACATTTTAGAAATTATCTTAAAAGTGTGCATGGTGAATGGAAGATAATATCTTAGTAGCATGGAAAGAGAAAAGGATATTTAAACCCATCAAGTTAGTATTAAAACTTTTAAACCGTTTCATGAAGGGTCTAAGTCAGGAATGATTTCGAATTAGTAATTTGTTTTTTTAAAACGAAAATCTGAAATATGGAAAATGTTGAGCATAAAATCGACTTGCTAAAAGCCGAAGTCCAAAGGGACTTGAAAAGTTTATTATGAGTAAGCATGAGGTGTTTTCGAATAAAATTTTAATGGCACAAGTAAGAAAACAATTTATGAATCGAGTTAGGAAAATAGAAATACGGTTCAGAATGAAATTGGTATATGAAAAGGGACAAGACATTTATATCGATACGAAGGTATATGCAGAAAATATTATAAACTTCTAATCTAAAAATCTCAACACAAGTTTCGATATTTAAAAACATAAATAATTTAAGTCGACGAAGGAGCATGAAACCTTACATATATCAAAAGTGTTTCGAACAAATTTAAACTTAACGAAAGAAGAAGATCAAAGATACTTTTAGGGAAACAAGGATTCGCCAAAAGAACGTGTTGGTATAAAACTTTTGAAATACGAGTACGACGAACCTATAATTGATATATACAAGATTAGTTGAAGTCCATTCAGTTTTGGAAAAATACCCCTAAAGGTATGTAAGATAAGTGGTTAAAATAAATTTTTGTATTTAGGAAAAAGGGACGGTATATCGAACCATCAGGATAGTAATAAAGTTTAAAAATCGAAATGCGAAAGCTACATTGTTAGAAAAATAGTACAAGATAGTAATTTTAAGATTACGGCCAAAAGTCTTCAAAATTCAAGAACGACTTTGAATTCCATCGAAATTTAGGGAGACATATTTAAAGAAGTTTAGAACAAATTTAAATTGAGTGAAACTTCAAATAAGGAAAGCTTTCGAAAATAACTTTGGAAGAATCAAGATTTGCAACGGAAAACATTTGAAAGATCAAGGATAATTGTAATGAGGTGGTCATGTGAATTGAGGACAAGGGAAGTGGTTACGGAACGTAATTTTCCAAAAATCTGTAGTCGGGAAAATGTTTGAACATAACTTTGATTTGTTAAAAGCTGAAATCATCTGTGACTTGAAAAGTATATTAAGGGAGAGCGACGAGTCATTTGAATGGCATAAATAAGAAAGGAAAATTCATAAATCGAATTTGGAAAATAGAATTGCGGCTCAGGATTAAATCGATTTATGAAAAGGGACAAGATATTCAAATAGGTATGAAAGGTATAGGCTGTAAAACATTATAAAACAGTAATCAAAATCTCGTCAAAACTTTCGAATTTCAAAAATTAATTTAAGTCAACGAAAGAGTACGAGATATAAGTATACATATAACAATTGAAATTCCATTTAGCTTGGAAAAGATTTTAAAGTATGTCATGCGATTAAAATGGATCTCATAGTTAGAAAATGGTACATCGAATTCTTCCAAAATAGTATTGGAGTCTTTAAACCGAAATGCGAAAAAATATAGACAAGGAAATGGTTACGAGGTAGCAATTATAATTACAACTATTAGACTCCGAAATCTACAAGGAATTTTGACTCAATCGAAAAGTGAGAAATTCAAGTATATACGTAGCGGGTTTAAAACAAAATTTAAACTTACGAAAACTTTAATAAGGGAAATCGAAAATATCTTAAAAAGAAATTAAGCCTTGCCAAAGGGGACATTCGAAGGATCAACGATAATAGTAAGGAGGGGATCATGTGAATTGAGGGCAATGAATGTGGTTGTGTGAGGCATGCACCTAAATCACAATGCAAGAAAACCATGATGAAGATCTACGGTCAGTAACACCAAAGTGTAGTGACCAGGAAAGATTGAATCAGGGGGTTCTAATCATCGGGTTAACTAAAGGCCAAGGGATTTGGTCGGATGATCAAAACATAAATACGCCTAGGTCATGACTTAGGAATATCTACGGAAACCCCTACGGTCAACCAAGGATTTTGGAACTAAGCGCTAAGACTCTCTAGGGCTAGACAGCGATGAAATGAGTCCAGCTGAGTCCGAAATCGATGAACCCCAGCGAACGGCTAAAGAAATCCTAGGAATCTATCATGGTCAGGGCTAGACAGGAACCACTAAGGTAACTCTTAAGGCTATCAAATCAATCACTAACATGGAGTCTAACTAACAATCAAGGATCCCTAACTAGCAAGCACGAACTTCTAACTAAGTCTCACTATAGTCCTGACCTAATGGATTTCCTATCAAGCTGGGACAGGTGCTCTAACACGCCTACTAACCACCTAAAGCATAAGAATGCTAAAAACTTAGACTCCGGGCTTATAACTTGGATGCTCTAATTTATTTAATGGACATTCTATAATTATTATTGTTGTTCCGATAGTTCGCATTTGCAAATCGACCTGCATGGGCCACCACTAAAACCTGTCATGCCACGCTTCCCAAAAATGTGGAGGCGAGACGTAAGAAGGTCCGCACAAACTTGAAGCCGTGAAGCTCCAAGTCTGATAAGCGTAAAAGAACACTTATGATGGCAAGTCCTTGCAAAGCGAAACGAAACAACAATGACAATAAGGAAATAAGACGACATTTTATTGGATCTCCAAAAGTCCATAAACAAATTACAATATCACAGAAAAGCCCCCCAGGCTAAAGGAAAAGAGTCCAAGGCCCAACATGGCCGACAAAGAATAACATACATACAAGGGTGCCACGCACCAACACTAACAGCAAACCTAAACAAAGAAGTGAATACGAGCGGTCTTCGAGACAGGCCCCTGGTGTCCACTCACCACCACAGCAAACATCAGCATCAGCAACTCTATATCCCCTGCAACAAAGCTCTGGCTCTGGGTCTAACATGTGTCACCCAAAAGAGTAAAGGGGCACATGTCAGCAAGTCTAAAAGACTTGGGCAAGGAAACTGAAAGTAAACTAACAACCTAGCAGTTATAATAAGATGCAATGACATGACATTTTAAGTATGATGCAACAATTTAAAAGAGAGACAAGCACACACGATGTAGCGAAAGCTACCAATTCACTAATCACTAATCACTTATCACTGTTTATCACTTAGTGCATAGAGAGTCCACCTGCTGGCCAGCTCGTGGCTCAGGCCGCTTATCTCTATCACTATTTATCACTTAGTGCATAGAGAGTCCACCTGCTGGCCGGAGTGGCGGATCAGGCCAACTCGGGCTCAGTCCGCTTATCTCGTATCACTATTTATCACTTAGTGCATAGAGAGTCCACCTGCTGGCCGGAGTGGCGGATCAGGCCAACTCGGGCTCAGTCCGCTTATCTCGTATCACTATTTATCACTTGTGCACTAGAGAGTCCACCTGCTGGCCGGAGTGGCGGATCAGGCCAACTCGGGGCTCAGTCCGCTTATCTCTTACCCCACCCATGTGTATCGAGCGTTGGGGTTTCCAACTACAGGGCTCGCTTCTGGAACACGAGCCAGGAAGTGTAATATCGTAGCGTGTGCTACGCAATCATGATGAATGATCACTATGCAATGACATGAACAGATATTCGCGTACCGTTAATAGAATTTAAACATGACATGAAAAGATGCAGGGATGATGCGAACAGATAATTGCGTACCGTTAATTGAATTTAAACATGACATACAAGCATGATGAGGGTGACGGATCTAGCTTCGTTGTCAAGCTAGATCAAAAGCGTCCAGACAGCTATCCTTTCACTGTCTGGTCTCTTTTACGCTAAAACAAGGTAATGGCCTAAGCACGGCCTAAACAACAAGGGTAGCAAGTTTCACTTGCCTAGCACCGGGGATGACGACCACTTCGTCTCACGGATGCTAATCTACGGGGAAATCGCTGTTATGGGGGAAACAAACATCAAACAACATGAAATTTATTAGGGTTTCATAAAAATATAAATAAGTTATGAAAACAACGGTAGATCGATTTCTTACCGAGAGGAGGCGGAAGAAACACTCCGGAGAACCCTAGGATCAGATCTGGAAAAGATTGGAGAAGTATGGGAGAATTAGGGTTTTGGGGGATTTGGGGATTTTGATGGATTTGGTGAGATTTTGGGGAAGATGAGAGGTAGATAGAGTGGATGGAGGGTTTGGATGATGATTCTAGGGCTTGGAATGAAGGAATGAAGCTTGGAGGAAGATGGGGGCTCAAGGGGGAAGATTTTAGGGTTTTGGGTCGTGTTGAGGAAGAAGAAAACGTTTGGGTTGGGTTTAAATAGGTTGGGCTGGCGGCTGCCCAGAAATTAGGGTTTCAACACTGGTTAGTCGGTCAAAGAACAACCACTGACCGACTAGTTTGGCAACTAGTCGGTCGGTCGACCAACGTAGACCGACTAAGTGTAAACAGTAACTCCTGAACGAAAATAGGATTTAGAGTTAGTCGGTCCATGAACAAGCACTGACCGACTAGTTTAGCATCTAGTCGGTCGATGAACGTTCTTAGACCGACTAAGAGTAAACAATAGCTCCTGAATAATTGATTGAATGAACTAGTCGGTTCCAGTTGATTTCCTGACCGACTAAATCGGAATCTAGTCGGTCGGTCGATCTTCTTGAACCAACTAACATGCACGAAAAGTGCCGATTCGAAGCGCGAAGCTTCGGGAAGATTTCTATGGCTTCTAGGATCGATTTAAACTCTAAGATATGATCGATATGAAGCTCGTCACGAGTGACTTACTCCGAGTTCAATGATTCTAAGGAAGAAGCTAGAAGATCGCATGAAAAGGAATGAAAACGAAAGCTAGGAAATCTCAACGAGATGAATGAAAGCGAGAACTATGGAAATGGAAACCACACAAGGAGAGAACCCACCATCGCAAGCAAAACACACTGATAATCCAATCGCACAAAAACCAGTCGTTACATCCTACCCTCCTTAGAATAAAGTCCGTCCTTGGACTTTCTAACATACATATAGTCGCTCTGCTAACTACCCTCAACCAATTTCACATCATAAATTCAACCAAGTACTTTCATTTCGAGTGCGTATATATATGCACTAGAAATCCAATATTACTACCACTACACACATATTTTCACGCACACAGTACACTCATACTTATTATAGTCAATCAATTTCATACACGTATTTCAATCACAAATATATAGTCAATATATTTATACAACAATAAACACTTATTACTTACTATAAGAAAATAACCAAGCCTCTCTTATTTGAAAATAATTTCACATTTGTTTAGTCATTCAAGTACATGCAAATATTTCACCATATTTTCACCTCACATATAGTCCTATAACCATATATTGGTATAGCCACCCACAATCGTGCGCGTAACACAACCAAGCACAAGCAACTCAAACACCATACATACGTCATCCATCACTATTCACCACCACATACAATTCATACCAAAGTACGTAGAGTATACCCACTCAAGCTTGAGTGAGACTCAAATCATAGTAGGACATTTATATGCGTAACACAGTAACCATACACATACCAATACCACTCCAAGGCATACACATCCACGTATCACATATTTTCACACCATATCCATCCATTTATAATTACCATATCAACACATCAACTACATACAACATACAAATGCCAACACCCATACCACTATATACACACCACGAAATCAACACTACGACGACATAACCACTTAACTAATAGGCCCACCAAACTATAACAAGGTTGACACAGGCAACGACAAGCTCTATGGGCTAGACAAAAGGAAAGAACCGAACCTAGATCATGACGAATAGAAAGATCGAAAAACATGGGTTCAGCAAGGACAAAGATAAGGAGCCAAATTTGGTTAGGGGAAACAGGGTAAGACTGTGAATGTTTAGGTGGAGAGAAAGATGCAATGATACCCTTGAAGAATACGTAAAGAAGGTAGTGTAAACAACATAAGTTAAAATACGTGAATTCGAAAACCGTTGTACTTCAAAAAGTCGTGTCCTCGTTTGTATAAAATTATTTAGAGGTCAATAAACAAGTTGTTGGAAAACGAGTTTGAGACGAATATACGTAATAAGAGGAAATGGTTTATTGGCTTATATAAAATCATCACGAGGAAAAAGGAGATCATTTACTCGAGCATTAAAACATAGGTCAGAAATGTTATGCGGCAGTAATCTAAAAATTTTGGAAACGTTTTGAGATTCGAAGATTGAAATCAGATCAAGTATAGTGCGGAGAATCTAAGCGCATGCTAAAGGTTTTCCAAATCTTAAAACTGAAGAGAAATCCCAAATAAACCATATCGAAAATACTTTTAGAGAAATCCGGATTTGCCAACAAAATTGATTTACACAAGATCTTAATGTACGAGCAAAACGAACGTGGTACCGATATATAAAAATAATTGAAGTCACATTTTAGAAATTATCTTAAAAGTGTGCATGGTGAATGGAAGATAATATCTTAGTAGCATGGAAAGAGAAAAGGATATTTAAACCCATCAAGTTAGTATTAAAACTTTTAAACCGTTTCATGAAGGGTCTAAGTCAGGAATGATTTCGAATTAGTAATTTGTTTTTTTAAAACGAAAATCTGAAATATGGAAAATGTTGAGCATAAAATCGACTTGCTAAAAGCCGAAGTCCAAAGGGACTTGAAAAGTTTATTATGAGTAAGCATGAGGTGTTTTCGAATAAAATTTTAATGGCACAAGTAAGAAAACAATTTATGAATCGAGTTAGGAAAATAGAAATACGGTTCAGAATGAAATTGGTATATGAAAAGGGACAAGACATTTATATCGATACGAAGGTATATGCAGAAAATATTATAAACTTCTAATCTAAAAATCTCAACACAAGTTTCGATATTTAAAAACATAAATAATTTAAGTCGACGAAGGAGCATGAAACCTTACATATATCAAAAGTGTTTCGAACAAATTTAAACTTAACGAAAGAAGAAGATCAAAGATACTTTTAGGGAAACAAGGATTCGCCAAAAGAACGTGTTGGTATAAAACTTTTGAAATACGAGTACGACGAACCTATAATTGATATATACAAGATTAGTTGAAGTCCATTCAGTTTTGGAAAAATACCCCTAAAGGTATGTAAGATAAGTGGTTAAAATAAATTTTTGTATTTAGGAAAAAGGGACGGTATATCGAACCATCAGGATAGTAATAAAGTTTAAAAATCGAAATGCGAAAGCTACATTGTTAGAAAAATAGTACAAGATAGTAATTTTAAGATTACGGCCAAAAGTCTTCAAAATTCAAGAACGACTTTGAATTCCATCGAAATTTAGGGAGACATATTTAAAGAAGTTTAGAACAAATTTAAATTGAGTGAAACTTCAAATAAGGAAAGCTTTCGAAAATAACTTTGGAAGAATCAAGATTTGCAACGGAAAACATTTGAAAGATCAAGGATAATTGTAATGAGGTGGTCATGTGAATTGAGGACAAGGGAAGTGGTTACGGAACGTAATTTTCCAAAAATCTGTAGTCGGGAAAATGTTTGAACATAACTTTGATTTGTTAAAAGCTGAAATCATCTGTGACTTGAAAAGTATATTAAGGGAGAGCGACGAGTCATTTGAATGGCATAAATAAGAAAGGAAAATTCATAAATCGAATTTGGAAAATAGAATTGCGGCTCAGGATTAAATCGATTTATGAAAAGGGACAAGATATTCAAATAGGTATGAAAGGTATAGGCTGTAAAACATTATAAAACAGTAATCAAAATCTCGTCAAAACTTTCGAATTTCAAAAATTAATTTAAGTCAACGAAAGAGTACGAGATATAAGTATACATATAACAATTGAAATTCCATTTAGCTTGGAAAAGATTTTAAAGTATGTCATGCGATTAAAATGGATCTCATAGTTAGAAAATGGTACATCGAATTCTTCCAAAATAGTATTGGAGTCTTTAAACCGAAATGCGAAAAAATATAGACAAGGAAATGGTTACGAGGTAGCAATTATAATTACAACTATTAGACTCCGAAATCTACAAGGAATTTTGACTCAATCGAAAAGTGAGAAATTCAAGTATATACGTAGCGGGTTTAAAACAAAATTTAAACTTACGAAAACTTTAATAAGGGAAATCGAAAATATCTTAAAAAGAAATTAAGCCTTGCCAAAGGGGACATTCGAAGGATCAACGATAATAGTAAGGAGGGGATCATGTGAATTGAGGGCAATGAATGTGGTTGTGTGAGGCATGCACCTAAATCACAATGCAAGAAAACCATGATGAAGATCTACGGTCAGTAACACCAAAGTGTAGTGACCAGGAAAGATTGAATCAGGGGGTTCTAATCATCGGGTTAACTAAAGGCCAAGGGATTTGGTCGGATGATCAAAACATAAATACGCCTAGGTCATGACTTAGGAATATCTACGGAAACCCCTACGGTCAACCAAGGATTTTGGAACTAAGCGCTAAGACTCTCTAGGGCTAGACAGCGATGAAATGAGTCCAGCTGAGTCCGAAATCGATGAACCCCAGCGAACGGCTAAAGAAATCCTAGGAATCTATCATGGTCAGGGCTAGACAGGAACCACTAAGGTAACTCTTAAGGCTATCAAATCAATCACTAACATGGAGTCTAACTAACAATCAAGGATCCCTAACTAGCAAGCACGAACTTCTAACTAAGTCTCACTATAGTCCTGACCTAATGGATTTCCTATCAAGCTGGGACAGGTGCTCTAACACGCCTACTAACCACCTAAAGCATAAGAATGCTAAAAACTTAGACTCCGGGCTTATAACTTGGATGCTCTAATTTATTTAATGGACATTCTATAATTATTATTGTTGTTCCGATAGTTCGCATTTGCAAATCGACCTGCATGGGCCACCACTAAAACCTGTCATGCCACGCTTCCCAAAAATGTGGAGGCGAGACGTAAGAAGGTCCGCACAAACTTGAAGCCGTGAAGCTCCAAGTCTGATAAGCGTAAAAGAACACTTATGATGGCAAGTCCTTGCAAAGCGAAACGAAACAACAATGATAATAAGGAAATGAGACGATATTTTATTGGATCTCCAAAAGTCCATAAACAAATTACAATATCACAGAAAAGCCCCCCAGGCTAAAGGAAAAGAGTCCAAGGCCTAACATGGCCGACAAAGAATAACATACATACAAGGGTGCCACGCACCAACACTAACAGTAAACCTAAACAAAGAAGTGAACACGAGCGGTCTTCGAGACAGGCCCCTGGTGTCCACTCACCACCACAGCAAACATCAGCATCAGCAACTCCATATCCCCTGCAACAAAGCTCTGGCTCTGGGTCTAACATGTGTCACCCAAAAGAGTAAAGGGGCACATGTCAGCAAGTCTAAAAGACTTGGGCAAGGAAACTGAAAGTAAACTAACAACCTAGCAGTTATAATAAGATGCAATGACATGACATTTTAAGTATGATGCAACAATTTAAAAGAGAGACAAGCACACACGATGTAGCGAAAGCTACCAATTCACTAATCACTAATCACTTATCACTGTTTATCACTTAGTGCATAGAGAGTCCACCTGCTGGCCAGCTCGTGGCTCAGGCCGCTTATCTCTATCACTATTTATCACTTAGTGCATAGAGAGTCCACCTGCTGGCCGGAGTGGCGGATCAGGCCAACTCGGGCTCAGTCCGCTTATCTCGTATCACTATTTATCACTTAGTGCATAGAGAGTCCACCTGCTGGCCGGAGTGGCGGATCAGGCCAACTCGGGCTCAGTCCGCTTATCTCGTATCACTATTTATCACTTGTGCACTAGAGAGTCCACCTGCTGGCCGGAGTGGCGGATCAGGCCAACTCGGGGCTCAGTCCGCTTATCTCTTACCCCACCCATGTGTATCGAGCGTTGGGGTTTCCAACTACAGGGCTCGCTTCTGGAACACGAGCCAGGAAGTGTAATATCGTAGCGTGTGCTACGCAATCATGATGAATGATCACTATGCAATGACATGAACAGATATTCGCGTACCGTTAATAGAATTTAAACATGACATGAAAAGATGCAGGGATGATGCGAACAGATAATTGCGTACCGTTAATTGAATTTAAACATGACATACAAGCATGATGAGGGTGACGGATCTAGCTTCGTTGTCAAGCTAGATCAAAAGCGTCCAGACAGCTATCCTTTCACTGTCTGGTCTCTTTTACGCTAAAACAAGGTAATGGCCTAAGCACGGCCTAAACAACAAGGGTAGCAAGTTTCACTTGCCTAGCACCGGGGATGACGACCACTTCGTCTCACGGATGCTAATCTACGGGGAAATCGCTGTTATGGGGGAAACAAACATCAAACAACATGAAATTTATTAGGGTTTCATAAAAATATAAATAAGTTATGAAAACAACGGTAGATCGATTTCTTACCGAGAGGAGGCGGAAGAAACACTCCGGAGAACCCTAGGATCAGATCTGGAAAAGATTGGAGAAGTATGGGAGAATTAGGGTTTTGGGGGATTTGGGGATTTTGATGGATTTGGTGAGATTTTGGGGAAGATGAGAGGTAGATAGAGTGGATGGAGGGTTTGGATGATGATTCTAGGGCTTGGAATGAAGGAATGAAGCTTGGAGGAAGATGGGGGCTCAAGGGGGAAGATTTTAGGGTTTTGGGTCGTGTTGAGGAAGAAGAAAACGTTTGGGTTGGGTTTAAATAGGTTGGGCTGGCGGCTGCCCAGAAATTAGGGTTTCAACACTGGTTAGTCGGTCAAAGAACAACCACTGACCGACTAGTTTGGCAACTAGTCGGTCGGTCGACCAACGTAGACCGACTAAGTGTAAACAGTAACTCCTGAACGAAAATAGGATTTAGAGTTAGTCGGTCCATGAACAAGCACTGACCGACTAGTTTAGCATCTAGTCGGTCGATGAACGTTCTTAGACCGACTAAGAGTAAACAATAGCTCCTGAATAATTGATTGAATGAACTAGTCGGTTCCAGTTGATTTCCTGACCGACTAAATCGGAATCTAGTCGGTCGGTCGATCTTCTTGAACCAACTAACATGCACGAAAAGTGCCGATTCGAAGCGCGAAGCTTCGGGAAGATTTCTATGGCTTCTAGGATCGATTTAAACTCTAAGATATGATCGATATGAAGCTCGTCACGAGTGACTTACTCCGAGTTCAATGATTCTAAGGAAGAAGCTAGAAGATCGCATGAAAAGGAATGAAAACGAAAGCTAGGAAATCTCAACGAGATGAATGAAAGCGAGAACTATGGAAATGGAAACCACACAAGGAGAGAACCCACCATCGCAAGCAAAACACACTGATAATCCAATCGCACAAAAACCAGTCGTTACATCCTACCCTCCTTAGAATAAAGTCCGTCCTTGGACTTTCTAACATACATATAGTCGCTCTGCTAACTACCCTCAACCAATTTCACATCATAAATTCAACCAAGTACTTTCATTTCGAGTGCGTATATATATGCACTAGAAATCCAATATTACTACCACTACACACATATTTTCACGCACACAGTACACTCATACTTATTATAGTCAATCAATTTCATACACGTATTTCAATCACAAATATATAGTCAATATATTTATACAACAATAAACACTTATTACTTACTATAAGAAAATAACCAAGCCTCTCTTATTTGAAAATAATTTCACATTTGTTTAGTCATTCAAGTACATGCAAATATTTCACCATATTTTCACCTCACATATAGTCCTATAACCATATATTGGTATAGCCACCCACAATCGTGCGCGTAACACAACCAAGCACAAGCAACTCAAACACCATACATACGTCATCCATCACTATTCACCACCACATACAATTCATACCAAAGTACGTAGAGTATACCCACTCAAGCTTGAGTGAGACTCAAATCATAGTAGGACATTTATATGCGTAACACAGTAACCATACACATACCAATACCACTCCAAGGCATACACATCCACGTATCACATATTTTCACACCATATCCATCCATTTATAATTACCATATCAACACATCAACTACATACAACATACAAATGCCAACACCCATACCACTATATACACACCACGAAATCAACACTACGACGACATAACCACTTAACTAATAGGCCCACCAAACTATAACAAGGTTGACACAGGCAACGACAAGCTCTATGGGCTAGACAAAAGGAAAGAACCGAACCTAGATCATGACGAATAGAAAGATCGAAAAACATGGGTTCAGCAAGGACAAAGATAAGGAGCCAAATTTGGTTAGGGGAAACAGGGTAAGACTGTGAATGTTTAGGTGGAGAGAAAGATGCAATGATACCCTTGAAGAATACGTAAAGAAGGTAGTGTAAACAACATAAGTTAAAATACGTGAATTCGAAAACCGTTGTACTTCAAAAAGTCGTGTCCTCGTTTGTATAAAATTATTTAGAGGTCAATAAACAAGTTGTTGGAAAACGAGTTTGAGACGAATATACGTAATAAGAGGAAATGGTTTATTGGCTTATATAAAATCATCACGAGGAAAAAGGAGATCATTTACTCGAGCATTAAAACATAGGTCAGAAATGTTATGCGGCAGTAATCTAAAAATTTTGGAAACGTTTTGAGATTCGAAGATTGAAATCAGATCAAGTATAGTGCGGAGAATCTAAGCGCATGCTAAAGGTTTTCCAAATCTTAAAACTGAAGAGAAATCCCAAATAAACCATATCGAAAATACTTTTAGAGAAATCTGGATCTGCCAACAAAATTGATTTACACAAGATCTTAATGTACGAGCAAAACGAACGTGGTACCGATATATAAAAATAATTGAAGTCACATTTTAGAAATTATCTTAAAAGTGTGCATGGTGAATGGAAGATAATATCTTAGTAGCATGGAAAGAGAAAAGGATATTTAAACCCATCAAGTTAGTATTAAAACTTTTAAACCGTTTCATGAAGGGTCTAAGTCAGGAATGATTTCGAATTAGTAATTTGTTTTTTTAAAACGAAAATCTGAAATATGGAAAATGTTGAGCATAAAATCGACTTGCTAAAAGCCGAAGTCCAAAGGGACTTGAAAAGTTTATTATGAGTAAGCATGAGGTGTTTTCGAATAAAATTTTAATGGCACAAGTAAGAAAACAATTTATGAATCGAGTTAGGAAAATAGAAATACGGTTCAGAATGAAATTGGTATATGAAAAGAGACAAGACATTTATATCGATACGAAGGTATATGCAGAAAATATTATAAACTTCTAATCTAAAAATCTCAACACAAGTTTCGATATTTAAAAACATAAATAATTTAAGTCGACGAAGGAGCATGAAACCTTACATATATCAAAAGTGTTTCGAACAAATTTAAACTTAACGAAAGAAGAAGATCAAAGATACTTTTAGGGAAACAAGGATTCGCCAAAAGAACGTGTTGGTATAAAACTTTTGAAATACGAGTACGACGAACCTATAATTGATATATACAAGATTAGTTGAAGTCCATTCAGTTTTGGAAAAATACCCCTAAAGGTATGTAAGATAAGTGGTTAAAATAAATTTTTGTATTTAGGAAAAAGGGACGGTATATCGAACCATCAGGATAGTAATAAAGTTTAAAAATCGAAATGCGAAAGCTACATTGTTAGAAAAATAGTACAAGATAGTAATTTTAAGATTACGGCCAAAAGTCTTCAAAATTCAAGAACGACTTTGAATTCCATCGAAATTTAGGGAGACATATTTAAAGAAGTTTAGAACAAATTTAAATTGAGTGAAACTTCAAATAAGGAAAGCTTTCGAAAATAACTTTGGAAGAATCAAGATTTGCAATGGAAAACATTTGAAAGATCAAGGATAATTGTAATGAGGTGGTCATGTGAATTGAGGACAAGGGAAGTGGTTACGGAACGTAATTTTCCAAAAATCTGTAGTCGGGAAAATGTTTGAACATAACTTTGATTTGTTAAAAGCTGAAATCATCTGTGACTTGAAAAGTATATTAAGGAAGAGCGACGAGTCATTTGAATGGCATAAATAAGAAAGGAAAATTCATAAATCGAATTTGGAAAATAGAATTGCGGCTCAGGATTAAATCGATTTATGAAAAGGGACAAGATATTCAAATAGGTATGAAAGGTATAGGCTGTAAAACATTATAAAACAGTAATCAAAATCTCGTCAAAACTTTCGAATTTCAAAAATTAATTTAAGTCAACGAAAGAGTACGAGATATAAGTATACATATAACAATTGAAATTCCATTTAGCTTGGAAAAGATTTTAAAGTATGTCATGCGATTAAAATGGATCTCAT
Organism: Scilla litardierei; assembly: GCA_030789695.1. Taxonomy (NCBI): domain Eukaryota; kingdom Viridiplantae; phylum Streptophyta; class Magnoliopsida; order Asparagales; family Asparagaceae; genus Scilla; species Scilla litardierei. Next base: position 193,515,842 of record CM061133.1, read on the forward strand.
AGTTAGAAAATGGTACATCGAATTCTTCCAAAATAGTATTGGAGTCTTTAAACCGAAATGCGAAAAAATATAGACAAGGAAATGGTTACGAGGTAGCAATTATAATTACAACTATTAGACTCCGAAATCTACAAGGAATTTTGACTCAATCGAAAAGTGAGAAATTCAAGTATATACGTAGCGGGTTTAAAACAAAATTTAAACTTACGAAAACTTTAATAAGGGAAATGGAAAATATCTTAAAAAGAAATTAAGCCTTGCCAAAGGGGACATTCGAAGGATCAACGATAATAGTAAGGAGGGGATCATGTGAATTGAGGGCAATGAATGTGGTTGTGTGAGGCATGCACCTAAATCACAATGCAAGAAAACCATGATGAAGATCTACGGTCAGTAACACCAAAGTGTAGTGACCAGGAAAGATTGAATCAGGTGGTTCTAATCATCGGGTTAACTAAAGGCCAAGGGATTTGGTCGGATGATCAAAACATAAATACGCCTAGGTCATGACTTAGGAATATCTACGGAAACCCCTACGGTCAACCAAGGATTTTGGAACTAAGCGCTAAGACTCTCTAGGGCTAGACAGCGATGAAATGAGTCCAGCTGAGTCCGAAATCGATGAACCCCAGCGAACGGCTAAAGAAATCCTAGGAATCTATCATGGTCAGGGCTAGACAGGAACCACTAAGGTAACTCTTAAGGCTATCAAATCAATCACTAACATGGAGTCTAACTAACAATCAAGGATCCCTAACTAGCAAGCACGAACTTCTAACTAAGTCTCACTATAGTCCTGACCTAATGGATTTCCTATCAAGCTGGGACAGGTGCTCTAACACGCCTACTAACCACCTAAAGCATAAGAATGCTAAAAACTTAGACTCCGGGCTTATAACTTGGATGCTCTAATTTATTTAATGGACATTCTATAATTATTATTGTTGTTCCGATAGTTCGCATTTGCAAATCGACCTGCATGGGCCACCACTAAAACCTGTCATGCCACGCTTCCCAAAAATGTGGAGGCGAGACGTAAGAAGGTCCGCACAAACTTGAAGCCGTGAAGCTCCAAGTCTGATAAGCGTAAAAGAACACTTATGATGGCAAGTCCTTGCAAAGCGAAACGAAACAACAATGACAATAAGGAAATAAGACGACATTTTATTGGATCTCCAAAAGTCCATAAACAAATTACAATATCACAGAAAAGCCCCCCAGGCTAAAGGAAAAGAGTCCAAGGCCCAACATGGCCGACAAAGAATAACATACATACAAGGGTGCCACGCACCAACACTAACAGCAAACCTAAACAAAGAAGTGAATACGAGCGGTCTTCGAGACAGGCCCCTGGTGTCCACTCACCACCACAGCAAACATCAGCATCAGCAACTCTATATCCCCTGCAACAAAGCTCTGGCTCTGGGTCTAACATGTGTCACCCAAAAGAGTAAAGGGGCACATGTCAGCAAGTCTAAAAGACTTGGGCAAGGAAACTGAAAGTAAACTAACAACCTAGCAGTTATAATAAGATGCAATGACATGACATTTTAAGTATGATGCAACAATTTAAAAGAGAGACAAGCACACACGATGTAGCGAAAGCTACCAATTCACTAATCACTAATCACTTATCACTGTTTATCACTTAGTGCATAGAGAGTCCACCTGCTGGCCAGCTCGTGGCTCAGGCCGCTTATCTCTATCACTATTTATCACTTAGTGCATAGAGAGTCCACCTGCTGGCCGGAGTGGCGGATCAGGCCAACTCGGGCTCAGTCCGCTTATCTCGTATCACTATTTATCACTTAGTGCATAGAGAGTCCACCTGCTGGCCGGAGTGGCGGATCAGGCCAACTCGGGCTCAGTCCGCTTATCTCGTATCACTATTTATCACTTGTGCACTAGAGAGTCCACCTGCTGGCCGGAGTGGCGGATCAGGCCAACTCGGGGCTCAGTCCGCTTATCTCTTACCCCACCCATGTGTATCGAGCGTTGGGGTTTCCAACTACAGGGCTCGCTTCTGGAACACGAGCCAGGAAGTGTAATATCGTAGCGTGTGCTACGCAATCATGATGAATGATCACTATGCAATGACATGAACAGATATTCGCGTACCGTTAATAGAATTTAAACATGACATGAAAAGATGCAGGGATGATGCGAACAGATAATTGCGTACCGTTAATTGAATTTAAACATGACATACAAGCATGATGAGGGTGACGGATCTAGCTTCGTTGTCAAGCTAGATCAAAAGCGTCCAGACAGCTATCCTTTCACTGTCTGGTCTCTTTTACGCTAAAACAAGGTAATGGCCTAAGCACGGCCTAAACAACAAGGGTAGCAAGTTTCACTTGCCTAGCACCGGGGATGACGACCACTTCGTCTCACGGATGCTAATCTACGGGGAAATCGCTGTTATGGGGGAAACAAACATCAAACAACATGAAATTTATTAGGGTTTCATAAAAATATAAATAAGTTATGAAAACAACGGTAGATCGATTTCTTACCGAGAGGAGGCGGAAGAAACACTCCGGAGAACCCTAGGATCAGATCTGGAAAAGATTGGAGAAGTATGGGAGAATTAGGGTTTTGGGGGATTTGGGGATTTTGATGGATTTGGTGAGATTTTGGGGAAGATGAGAGGTAGATAGAGTGGATGGAGGGTTTGGATGATGATTCTAGGGCTTGGAATGAAGGAATGAAGCTTGGAGGAAGATGGGGGCTCAAGGGGGAAGATTTTAGGGTTTTGGGTCGTGTTGAGGAAGAAGAAAACGTTTGGGTTGGGTTTAAATAGGTTGGGCTGGCGGCTGCCCAGAAATTAGGGTTTCAACACTGGTTAGTCGGTCAAAGAACAACCACTGACCGACTAGTTTGGCAACTAGTCGGTCGGTCGACCAACGTAGACCGACTAAGTGTAAACAGTAACTCCTGAACGAAAATAGGATTTAGAGTTAGTCGGTCCATGAACAAGCACTGACCGACTAGTTTAGCATCTAGTCGGTCGATGAACGTTCTTAGACCGACTAAGAGTAAACAGTAGCTCCTGAATAATTGATTGAATGAACTAGTCGGTTCCAGTTGATTTCCTGACCGACTAAATCGGAATCTAGTCGGTCGGTCGATCTTCTTGAACCAACTAACATGCACGAAAAGTGCCGATTCGAAGCGCGAAGCTTCGGGAAGATTTCTATGGCTTCTAGGATCGATTTATACTCTAAGATATGATCGATATGAAGCTCGTCACGAGTGACTTACTCCGAGTTCAATGATTCTAAGGAAGAAGCTAGAAGATCGCATGAAAAGGAATGAAAACGAAAGCTAGGAAATCTCAACGAGATGAATGAAAGCGAGAACTATGGAAATGGAAACCACACAAGGAGAGAACCCACCATCGCAAGCAAAACACACTGATAATCCAATCGCACAAAAACCAGTCGTTACAGGCGACAATTATAAACTTTGGTCAATAAAAATCCAATATGTTTTGGAGGAGCAAGATGTGCTTGAAACACTCCAAAACGTAATGGAAGAACATGTGTTGTGCAATACGGCCCAACACAAGAGGGACCGAGAAGCTTATGAGACTTGGACTCGAAAGAACAAAATAGCATGTATTACGTTATTGTCCGCAATGGACAATGACATAATGCGTCTATTTCGGGAATTCGACCAAGCCAAAGACATATGGTCTGGGCTAGAAATAAAGTTTGGTGGAACTTGGTCACCAAACTCCGCTCCTTAAATATTCAATTTGATTCGTACAAAATGCGGCGAGATCAATCTATGAAAAAACATCTCCGCCACATGGCGAATCTTATAGCTAAATTGAAGGATGCGGGTCTTACGCTGTCTGACGAACAGCAGATCCAAGCAGTCATTCGTTCACTCCCAGATAGCTGGGATAACATGAAAATGCACCTCACTCATAATGAGTGCATTAAAACTTTAAGCGATGTATCCAAACACCTCGAACTCGAGGAAGAGCGGATTCAAGCCGCAAAACCTAGTGCCGAAGTGCACATGGCCGCTAGTTCCTCACATGGAGGAAAGAAGCGGAAGGATAAACGCTTAAGGTTTATGAAAGAACGAAAGCAAGAACCGGAAACCTCAAAGAAGACTAAGAACAAAAAGTGGCAAAAGAATGTGCACTCAAAGAAGAAAAACTTGAAGAAGGTCAAGTGCTTTAAGTGAAACAAGTACGGTCACTTCGCCCGTACGTGTACGGATGGAAGTGATAAGGTAACTTATAGGGCTAGTTACATATGTGTTTCTAGTTCCATGTTTCTTGCTGAATCTAACTATTTTTGGTTGATTGATTCAGGGGCCACAGACCACGTAGCGAAGGACAGAAGGTTCTTCGTAGAGTATCGAAGGATAACTCAAGGAACAAAGTGGATATACGTCGGCAACAACACTCGTGTTGAAGTCAAGGGCGTCGGAACATGCAAGCTAGTTCTCGACAACGGCCGGACTCTATTATTGCACGACGTCCTATTTGCTCCAGATATTCGAAGGAATATCGTATCCGTGGTCATGTTAATGTCTTTAGGTTATAAATGGAGGTTCTATGAACAAAATGTTGACCTTGTTTGTAATAGTTCTTTAGTTGGGTCGGGTAATGTTTGTAATGGATTGATTATTTTAAACACTATGTATGATGATTCTTCTTCTATTAATGAAAGTTTCCATTTGACAAATGCTTCTAATTCTGAATCTGAGATCATTTGTTGGCATGCAAGACTTGGTCACATTGGACCAACTAGAATGGATAGACTTGCCAAAAGTGGCTTGCTATCTAATGTTTCAAAAGTTGAAATGTCAACTTGCGAACATTGTCTTGTAGGAAAAACTTGTCGCAAGCCGTTTGGAACTGGCACAAGGGCCGAAGTTCCATTACAACTTATCCATTCGGACATTTGCGGTCCAATGAATGTTAAGATAAGACGCGGAAAGTCCTATTTCATCACCTCCATTGATGACTTCACCCGTTTCGGTCACATTTATTTTATTTCCCACAAACATGAAGCTTTATCTTGCTTCAAAAACTATATGAGTTTAGTGGAAAATCAACTAGATCGCAAGATAAAGGTCTTGCGAACCGATCGGGGTGGAGAATATCAATCAACGAGTTTTAAGGAACTCTGTGATGAAAAAGGCATAGTTCATCAAATAACTATGCCTTATACTCCGCAACAAAACGGTGTTGCGCAAAGAAGAAATAGGACATTGATGGAAATGGTCCGATCAATGATGTCTCAGGCAAATTTGCCCATCACCTTTTGGGGTGATGCATTATTGACGGCAGCATTCATCTTAAACCGTGTACCCTCGAAGTCGGTAAGTTCTACTCCTTATGAGTTGTGGAACAATAGAACTCTAGACTTAAGCATTCTAAAACCTTGGGGTTGTGCCTCTTACGCACATTTATCCTCTCACAAATATGGCAAACTTGGGCCACGTGGGAGGAAGTGTATCTTCATCCGATACGCTGAAAACTCCAAAGGATATGTTTTCGTCGGTCAAGAGGACAATGGGGGTCTAATAGAATTCGAATCGAGGAATGTTGTCTTCTTGGAAAACGAGTTTCCAAGACAGGGTGAGATAAGTCAAGACTTATCCTTGTTAGAGACTTGGGATCAAGAAGGATCGGAACGTTCGAGTGGGAGAATTCTTGGTGAAGAGGAAAATGACCCTCATACTTCACCTATGGATGATACGAACGATACCAATCCTATTCCGAGTGGGAGTGATGTTATTCCAAGTGGGAGTGATGTCATTCCAAGTGGGAGTGATCAAACTCAAGCAAGACGTAGTAATCGAACGAGGCTAACACCTCTGAGATTTGAGGATGAATTTCCTCAAACATTCATGACATTACTACAAGATGATGACGAACCTGCAAATTTTAAACAGGCCGTCACATGCCCTGCTAAAGATAAATGGATAGCGGCGATGGAAGAAGAACTTCAATCTATGAAAACAAACCAAGTCTGGGACTTGGTTGATTTACCTAAGGGACGTAGAGCCATTGGGAACAAGTGGGTTCTCAAAATCAAGCATAAGGCTGATGACTCCATCGAGAAATATAAAGCTCGCCTTGTTGCGAAAGGTTTCACACAACAGGAAGGAATAGCCTACGAAGAGACTTTCTCTCCTGTCGTACGTTTTACCTCCATTCGCTTAATTCTGGCAATGGTGGCTTGTTTGGACCTCGAGTTACATCAGATGGATGTAAAGACTGCTTTTCTTAACGGAGAACTAGATGAGGAGATCTACATGGAACAACCAAACGGGTTCGTACAAGAAGAAAACAAACATAAGGTTTGTAAACTTCGTAAATCCATATATGGTCTTAAACTATCCTCAAGGCAGTGGTATATGCGCTTTCAAGAAGTCGTTTTGTCGTATGGTTTCTCCATGCTCGACGAAGACAACTGCGTATACATTAAGAGGATTAAGAACAAGTATGTAATTATGTCTCTTTATGTAGATGACATACTTATAGCCGGAAATGATAAGCGTCTTATCATGGATATCAAAGCTTGGCTTTCATCCGTCTTTGAAATGAAATACATGGGTGAAGCTCCATATATCCTTGGGGTTAAGATCTCAAGGAATCGTTCCAAGAAACTTCTTTCTCTCTCTCAAGAGACATATATAAAGAAAGTTTTAGAACGGTTTAATATGCAGGACTGCAAGCCAATTGATACTCCAATAAGCAAAGGCGAGGGTCTATGTTTGGAAATGTGTCCCAAAGATCCAAAAGAAAAGAATGCTATGGAAAAGGTTCCATACTCCAGTGCTGTCGGGAGTCTGATGTACGGTGAAGAGGATATTAAAATACCTCAAAGGGACTGCGGACTATGCGTTGTGCTATCAAGGCAATACCTTGAGACTCGAAGGCTATACCGATGCTGATTGGGCAGGTGATCTCGACGAGCGAAGATCTACCTCAGGCTTTGTTGATATTAAGATACCTCAAAGGGACTGCGGACTATGCGTTGTGCTATCAAGGCAATACCTTGAGACTCGAAGGCTATACCGATGCTGATTGGGCAGGTGATCTCGACGAGCGAAGATCTACCTCAGGCTTTGTTTTCTTGCTCGGGAATGGTGCAATATCCTGGAGCAGCAAGAAGCAAACCTGTATCGCCCTATCAACCATGGAAGCCGAATTTGTAGCATTCAGCATGGCTGTCCAAGAAGCTGTTTGGCTTAGGAAATTCTTAGACAGGCTGACGGATGCCACTGACTCGAGCACTGTTCCTATATATAGTGATAGTCAAGCTTCGATTGCCTATGTCAAAGATCCTAAATTTCATTGTAAGACCAAACACATTGATATTCGATTCAAGTTTGCGAAAGACTATGACAAACGGAAGGAAGTAGACATAGGATACATATCCACGCATAAGATGATAGCGGATCCCCTTACTAAGGCGATCCCCAGAGATGTGTTCTTCAAACACTTATCATCTATGGAAATGCGTAGGTGCTGAGCTGTATCATGTAATATTTCCCATGTCTATAGAAGATCAAAGTTTAATAAAAAGAAGAAGTTCTTTTATATATTGCAAACAAGTTTCTTACAAATGATTTTATACATTTGTGTTTAAGTCTCAGCTATTTTATTGTGTGTATGTCGGACAGATTAAGGTTGGCTCTCTCACATGAGCTACCGCCTTATCTTATCAGATGGATAAGATAGAGATGAGACTAGTTTAAAGTCAAAATCATTAGACAAATGATTTAGAGTCGTGACTTAAACAAGATAGTCGAATGAAAGATCTGCATCATATGGATGCTTACAAAAGATCTGAGATTTGTATCACAAGGATATTTAAAAGAGATCTCATAGGATTTTTTAAATCCTATCTGTCTTATGCAGGATGAGAGTCCGGGAATATTTCATGGGTAGTAAGGGGACTCAAAAGATAGGCACTGTGGTGTCTGATCTTTCATCCGTACAACATCATTAAGACATACTCTCCCTGGGAAAGGAGTGATGTTGTAATACGTGTTCATACCACGTATGCATTTCGACCACTGAGTTAGTAGCAATAGTGTTTGCTATTATGTGAGACTCAAAGGCCATATGGGTCTTAACTCTTACCCTCAAGGACTCCAATTGGTTCCTTTAGATTTGACGAGATGATCGCTATCTTAGCGTGTTGCTAATGGGCTATGATAATTCGGCTCGGCGGGGCACGTTAGAAAAGCGAATCAAGTCAAGATCAGAAGGTTCGCAAGAAGAGGAAGATTGATTTCATATTCGCATTTAGACTTTAATGATTCAAAGCTGGCCAGCCAATTGTTATCCAGATGGGATTCAATTGTTGAATATAAAGTATGAGAAATGTGAAGAAATAATCTAGGGTAAAGCATGCGTTGAACTACTCAACTTTGCACCTTCGAGGTCGTTGTGTATCTCTAACAAGTGCGCAACAACAGACTCTACGCACATGACGGTCGCACGGTCTATTTCTCGGTATGATAGATGAAAGAACTAAGAGAAAGACGTTATCTTACAATCCCCTCAAGTGTGAGTGGGAGATGTTGGATATGGATGACGTTTGTACACCCTTGTAGGGGATGTACGAGGGAATACGGACCTCGAACGTCGCGTACACGAAGTCGTGTGCAAAGGGAATCTGTTCCCTTGCGGAGAGGATCTCTAGATTAATGGGAAAGTCGCATTATATATGCATAAGTGCATGCGACATATGGCTAATAAAGGGGGAATATCTTAAGCTTATGTTGTACCATGCATATGGTACAACTTAAGCTTATAATGTGCCATGTATGATGGTACACCTTAGTTAAATTGTTCCAAAGGAACAATTACTCCTAAAATAACTACCTTGGGGGCTATAAATAAGACCCAAGGGTTAGCCATTTCCTAACACTTTTGCATGGTATTCTTGCCTTGCATTTCATTCTAGCGAAGCTCTGCCGAAATCCTTCCTCTCTCTTTATCCAAGTTCTTAATCTAAAAGTAGAGATTTAGATTGTGGATTTAGTAGCCTTACTCCGTTCGTGAGAAGACTCGATCCGTCGTGGCGAATCCGAAGGCGAAGTTCCGAGACTACCGTGCCGCATACGCAAGCGTAAGTCTCAACTTCATTTATGGATCCTAACTCTGTTTTGACAGGATCCAACAAAAATATCCTTAGAAAATTCTATGGATATCTTACAAACTAAGCACATCAAGCATTATGCCTCAACCCAAATCTTAAAAAATTTAAGATCGGGTCCTTTTCCATTTCTTATATGGTATTTTAGGCATAAAACCATATCCAAATTTAGGCATAAAACCATATTCAACTTTGCACTATCTTCTTTATGACATAGCCCTAGAAGAAAAGAGATAACTCAGTATTACTCATCATGGATCACATCTTATCTGATAAGGTACGTTTCGTTTTCCTTGACACTTAAGGAAGAGTAACATGAGAGAGAATCATATTCTCCAAACAAGAGTGGTTTCCTCTTCAATCTCATTGAAGAACCTTAACATTACTTCTGGCACTTTACTTCATAAAGTAGGAGTGTCTGCTTCTTGCTCATGTAGACATTGGACTACGTACATCACCATGTATAAGTCCGTAGATTCATTAACCCTTTTTCCTTTGTCCCACAAAAGTGTTTTAGCCATTAAGCCTATGAGACAAGATTTACAAGCTGCAAGTGATTCATAATCCCAAAGGATTTACAATCCTTTATTATGCAACTATTAAGTCTTTCTCGCTTTTATGCCTTTGTCTACAACTCGTAAGAAGTTTTATTTATACTTGGAGTCTTTCTTTTATTCATCTCATGACTATTTAATGTGATTCATGCATTCAAAACATATACGCTTTTATTTTCCATATCAAAATAATTTTATCGAAAATGTTTATAACATTCCCTAATATGGATCTTGTTGTGAAGGGAAAAAGTAGTGAAATAGGTGTAGAGGGTTAAGAGCCCCCTACCCTCGTATTTATAGCTTTCAATAGTGGGCTGGATACCCAATGGGCCTCATGGGCCTATTCATAACACTTCCCCTTATCCAACCAACATTAAATAAGAGGTGGATTCTTCAGGATCCGAGTTAGGATAACTGCCTTGTTAAAGAAAGAACAGTTAATCCATAACTTCCCCTGTTTTAGGGATGTGTCTAGGGGTGGATACTTCAGGATCCAGAGTCAACGAGGTTGCCTCGTCAAAACCTTGACTACGAAAAACCCTGTGGGAAAAAACCAGTAACCAATGGAAAAGAGTACAACTCTGCGGTTGACTCCCCCTCATCTGACCAAGCTTCAGGCTTGAAGATTTCCTATGAATCTATACATCAGTATCCTATGTATCTATGAGTTCATAGTCCTCTCATCCTGACCCAGTTTACATTTTCTCACTCTCCTCATCCCAATCTCATATACAGGTTTCTCAAAGATACTAGTAGGCAGGGATTTGGTAAGCAAATCCGCCAAGTTATTACATGATTGGATCTTCTGTAACTCAATCTGCTTCTGCTTCTGAAGGTCGTGCGTCCAGAAGAACTTGGGGGAGATATGCTTCGTCTTGTCGCCTTTGATGTAGTCGTCCTGTAGCTGGGCGATACATGCTGTAGGGATCGTCTAACCCTTGCAATACTAACAACACACACTAGAGGGGGGGTGAATAGTGTAAAGGCAATAAAATTGTCCAAATAAAATTTAACTTACAAATGCGGAATTATAAATACAAGAGGAATTAGATGGCACAATCAAACCAAACGCAAACACAAAGAATTATACTGGTTCCCCAAACTTGGGTACATCCAGCCACACCAATATTCACTATAATCCCACACAGAGAAGTGAATACAAATCTCACAAGGAGATACCCCCACAAAGAGGATTTATGCCCTACACAAGGACCCAACCAATCCTACACAAGGATCAAGATTCCCACACAGAGAATCACTAACTCCCACTCAGAGAATTAGGGTTAGCCCTACACTAGGACACTCGAACTCCCACAAAGAGAGTTAATTCCCACAAAGAGAATTCCCTAGTCCCACAAAGAGACAACCTCCCACAAAGAGAGAAACTCCCACAAAGAAAGTATCCTAATCCCACAAAGAGAAATAGGAAAACAAACTACACCCTGTAAAGTAAATACTCTTACCTATGCCTTGAGATGCTTACTCATGAATGAATGCAAGGCATGAAAGAGGATCTCCAAGTATTGGAATATGCTTGAGAGCACTTGGATGATTTCCCTTGAGCTGGACTTCAATGCATGAAGGAAGATGAATGCTCAAAGAAGGGAAATGAGGGAGCTTGAGACTGGCTTAAAGATCTCTTGAGATTTTCAATAGAATCAAGAGTAATCAAGAATCAATCAAGAATGTTAAGCACAGGCAGCACACTCATATATATAGGAATCCTATATCAAGCCCAAAAACCCAAAGAAACAGCCAAATAAGCAAATCTGCAACGGCTAGAAACTGGGTGAAAACGACAGGAACAGTCGACTGATGATCATAAGACAGTCGACTGATCAACGGCTAGAAAATATCCAACGGCTATAATCTGAGCCAGGACAGGCGCCTGTTAAACCTTCAGTAGACGACTGCTGCAGGGGTGGAACAAAACAGAGAGCTGCACTCTTTCTCTAATTCTTCGCACAGGCGACTGGTGTTAATACTACAATCGACTGTCAAATTGTCAGGCGACTGTACATTCTACATCAGTCGACTACTATAAAGTATGGAGAGAAGACAGAGAGATGCAGAGTTTGCACTTACGCTAGACAGGCGACTGTAAATATACAGTCGACTGAAAACTGATCGACAGGCGACTGTGCGTAAAACTCAAGTTTGAGTCAAATGAAATGTTGACTTGAGCTGTGCAAATCAGGCGACTGTAGAAGGATCTACAGGCGACTGGAAATCATCCAGTCGGCTGTGTTTCCCTCAACAGACGACTGACGGAAAGAGTGAACCTACTGGGTTGGATTCTATGATAATCCTAAGGTTCACTAAGATGGTTAAATGCATATGCATGAATGAGCAAACCATCTAGCAAGGCATTACATCAACCCTAGACTCAAAAGAGAGAGAAAGCAATAAAGTAAATTACATGGATTACAATGCTTTCTTAAGAGTCTAAGTCTTCAATCTTGATTCCTTGTTTGCTCTCCATCATCTCCAAGCTTTGGCACTACTTGAGTCCAAACGTTGGCTCTTCTTCACATGATGTCCATCCTTACACTAAGTGATTAGTCTCCAAGAAAGATATCCTTGAAATAAACTGAGAGACTAAAACATGATATTCATTAGCAACAACATAATGTTGTGATCATCATCAAAATAAGATTGGTATGAAACACCAATACTCAACAATCTCCCCCTTTTTGATGATGACACTCATTATGTAAATCATAAGAATTAAAGCTCAAAGCTAATGATCTCCCCCTACTTATATGCACTAACTAAATAATGAGTTACACAAAGGTAAATAATCATAAACCGATAACAACATGGTGATATAAAATAGGCATGGGTTACATAAACCAATTGCAAAGAATAATGGCATGTAAACATGAATGGTTTATCTAAACCCATATATCTCTCCCTATAGAGATATCTCTCCCCATATGCATATGTATATATCTCTCCCCCTATAGATATGATCACATAATGCATATATCTCTCCCCCTTGACATCATCAAAAAGGTGGACATGAAAAATATACCCCTTTATCATCTTAACCAAGATGTGACAATATGCAAGAAAAAAAGATATGTATGATACCAAATATAAAATTTAGTGGGTATCAATTCACTATCCCATGCTCCCCCTAGATCATAGAAATGGTCAACTTTTGACTTCTAGGATCTAATACCATTTAATTAATGGAGCCATGGGCCCTAAGAAGTGTATCTAAGCAATAGATATGGGAAAATCAAGCTTCAAAGATACACAAGGATATTGCCAAAAACAATGAGATATGAAACAAGTTGGCAATAAACAAGAGGTTTGGTTTGAGACCCAAAATAACCAAATATAAATAATGATCTCAAATAACCTCCGAAATGAGAGTTAAAATATGTCTTAAAATAATTTAAACATATAACATATTAACTCCCCTATTGACATACACATGGATCAAAAATGCATGTATGTCAATAAACCCCAAGGTCCACATTTTTATGAAAAGAAATAAATTTGAAAATATTTTCAAAATCATGAAACACACACAATCGATGGGTATGCTTAAAATAAGGCATAGAAGCACAATACCCATGCAATATGCAAATGTGTGAGGAACCTAAACATTAGGTAACCAAACCCAAGAGGAGTTTGATTTCCTAACATAATCACACGAGGTGATCACATCTCTAACTAGAGATTTGATGTAACTATCTCTCTCTTGCACACTAGCCTTAGTGGGAATCCATAATCTCAAGGATTTCCTAGGCAATGGTTTTGCCTTTGCAAGAGGGAAGGATGTTGCATGCTTAGGTGTAGAAACAAATTTCTTAGCATGCAAAGAATGAGGATTTTGTTTCTTAGCAAAAAATGAAGATTCTTCATTCTTCCTCATCACCTTGTGATCTACATGCTTCTTGTTGGTGTTATTGTTGTACAAGAAAGCATGGTGATTCTTCTTAGGTGCTTTAACAATATTTCTTGAATTTGCACCAAAAGAAGAATTAGAGGTGGGTTTGGGAACCACATTTTGAATGTACCCCAAACCTCCTCTATGATTTACCGGATGTTGTTTTTCCAATAAATCGTGGAGTGAATCCCTAAAATACACAAAGTTTATGAGCTTCCGGGATTCCTCTTCACATTTCAACGTAAGTTGTTGAATGTGAGCATCTAAGTTAAGGTTTTGAGCAATGAGATTTTCATTAGAAATGCTCAATTCCTTAACTTGAGAGAGAAGTGTGTCTCTCTCACAAGTGTCATAAACATGCCTTTCATCATGAACTACACTTGCAATAACTAGTTTATGCATTCTACTCTTAGCAATCTTATATTTTGCTTTTATTCTATTGTAAGAGTTTATGTACTTACTAGCCTTTTCGGAGACCAAGTCAAATTTGATCTTGAGCTCCTCATATGAGATCTTTTCTTCCTCGATCTCAACAATATCATCATCATCCTTGCAAGAGCTTGATGACGACTTCTCCTCCTTACACGTGAGGTGCGAATCCTCATAGGAATTGTATGTGTCAAGCCAAGCATCCAACTCTTCTTCGTTTAATCTGGAGGGGATTGGAGTAGGAACATCCATGGCTACAAAGCATGCGTGAGCATCCTCCTTTGTATCCTCTTCTTCGTTACTAGAAGTGTCCTCACTAGAATCATCAAAGGTCCCGACAAGTCCCTTCTTGTGATTTTTGGACTTGGACCTTCCTTTCCAATGCTTCTTCCATTTACCCTTGTAAGTTTCTTTAATAGGTTTGGAAGGGCATTCGGTGGACAAGTGACCTTTTCCACTGCAAGTGTAACAAGTAGGAACTTTGTTAGAATTGGAAGCAAACTTTGACAAAGACTTACCTTGCTTGCATTTGAGGAATGCTTTGAATTGCTCGGCAAGATCCTCAATTTCTTCTCCACTTGCATCTTCTTGCCCATCTTCTTCGCTAGGAGCTTCTTGATGGAATTTCCTCCTCCACTTGATTGGCTCCTCCTTGGCATGGAAAGCAACCCCTTTTTGCTTCTCTAGCTTCTCGGGCTTTGTTGGTTGAATCTCCTTCTTGTGTTGAAGCTTTACTTCATACGCCATGAGATTTCCAATGCATTCCTCAACGGTATATTTGGACGTGTCATAAGACTCTAGAATTCCGTTGGCCTTTGACTCCTAACGAGGTGTGAGAGAGTCTAGGATCTTCTCTACACGATCCTCTTGGGAAATCGTCTTCCCGAGACCCTCCAATGCGTTCACGATATCGGTGAACCTTGTAAACATCTCTGAAATGCTTTTGCCTTCCTGCATCTTAAACATTTCATATTTAGATCTAAACACGGTTTGTTTAGATTTCTTTACCTTCGTTGTCCCTTCATGACAAATCTCCAGAGTGTGCCAAATATCATTCGCCGTTTTGCACATGGAGATGCGGTTGAACTCACTAGCTGAGAGAGCGCAATGTAATGCATTCATAGCTCTCGCATTAAACTTGATTGAGTCCTTCTCTGTCTTTGTCCTTGAAGCCGCAGGAGTAGTGGGCTTCTCAAATGGCACCTCCGTGATGTCCCATAGGTCTTGACCCTCCATGTAGATCATCATTCTGATCTTCCAACTAGGATAGTTAGTTCCGTTGAAGAGCGGGGGTCGAATGGTTGAGTGACCTTCTTCATGAGACGCGGATGAGGCGTTGAATGCCATCGTTGCAGTATGCTTTAACCTCGCTCTGATACCAATTGTAGGGATCGTCTAACCCTTGCAATACTAACAACACACACTAGAGGGGGGTGAATAGTGTAAAGGCAATAAAATTGTCCAAATAAAATTTAACTTGCAAATGCGGAATTATAAATGCAAGAGGAATTAGATGGCACAATCAAACCAAACGCAAACACAAAGAATTACCCTGGTTCCCCAAACTTGGGTACATCCAGCCACACCAATATTCACTATAATACCACACAGAGAAATGAATACAAATCTCATAAGGAGATACCCCACAAAGAGGATTTATGCCCTACACAAGGACCCAACCAATCCTACACAAGGATCAAGATTCCCACACAGAGAATCACTAACTCCCACTCAGAGAATTAGGGTTAGCCCTACACTAGGACACTCGAACTCCCACAAAGAGAGTTAATTCCCACAAAGAGAATTCCCTAGTCCCACAAAGAGACAACCTCCCACAAAGAGAGAAACCCCCACAAAGAGAGTATCCTAATCCCACAAAGAGAAATAGGAAAACAAATTACACCATGTAAAGTAAATACTCTTACATATGCCTTGAGATGCTTACTCATGAATGAATGCAAGGCATGAAAAAGAATCTCCAAGTGTTGGAATATGCTTGAGAGCACTTGGATGATTTCCCTTGAGCTGGACTTCAATGCATGAAGGAAGATGAATGCTCAAATAAGGGAAATGAGGGAGATTGAGACTGGATTAAAGATCTCTTGAGATTTTCAATAGAATCAAGAGTAATCAAGAATCAATCAAGAATGTTAAGCACAGGCAGCACACTCATATATATAGGAATCCTATATCAAGCCCAAAAACCCAAAGAAACAGCCAAATAAGCAAATCTGCAACGACTAGAAACTGGGTGAAAACGACAGGAACAGACGACTGATGATCATAAGACAATCGACTGATCAACGGCTAGAAAATATCCAACGGCTATAATCTGAGCCAGGACAGTCGAGTGACGAAGTCAATACAGTCCACTGACAAACAGGACAGGCGCCTGTTAAACCTTCAGCAAACGACTGCTGCAGGGGTGGAACGAAACAGAGAGCTGCACTCTTTCTCTAATTCTTCGCACAGGGACTGGTGTTAATACTACAGTCGACTGTCAAATAGTCAGGCGACTGTACATTCTACATCAGTCGACTACTATAAAGTATGGAGAGAAGACAGAGAGATGCAGAGTTTGCACTTACGATAGACAGGCGACTGTTGGCCAAATCTCAGGCGACTGTAAATATACAGGCGACTGAAAACTGATCGATAGGCGACTGTGCGTAAAACTCAAGTTTGAGTCAAATGAAATGTTGACTTGAGCTGTGCAAATCAGGCGACTGTAGAAGGATCTACAGGCGACTGGAAATCATCCAGTCGGCTGTGTTTCCCTCAACAGACGACTGACGAAAAGAGTGAACCTACTGGGTTGGATTCTATGATAATCCTAAGGTTCACTAAGATGGTTAAATGCATGTGCATGAATGAGCAAACCATCTAGCAAGGCATTACATCAACCCTAGACTCAAAAGAGAGAGAAAGCAATAAAGTAAATTACATGGATTACACTGCTTTCTTAAGAGTATAAGTCTTCAATCTTGATTCCTTGTTTGCTCTCCATCATCTCCAAGCTTTGGCACTCCTTGAGTCCAAACTTTGGCCCTTATTCACATGATGTCCATCCTTACACCAAGTGATTAGTCTCCAAGAAAGATATCCTTGAAATAAACTGAGAGACTAAAACATGAGATTCATTAGCAACAACATAATGTTGTGATCATCATCAAAATAAGATTGGTATGAAACACCAATACTCAACACATGCTGCATTGTCTTCATGAAGTGGAGTAGGCGCAAGTGTTGGGGTTTTGGCGGCCACCCAGAGCTCGGGTCTGTGTCCATCCTAAGTCGGACGGACCACAGGGGCACAAAAGCGCAGCGGAAATAGAAAATCAAAATTTTCTATACTAGCTAAACTATTTAGCTAGGCTCTGAGGGAGCCAGAACCTAGCCCGATCTATACCAACTTGGGGTGGATCTGACCACCCCAAGAGGGATCTACTCTAAAGCGACTAATTAAATCTACACTAAAACTACTTAACCACATACGCGGAATCTTGGCCCTGGAGCAGGCAAGATGTACCGCACCATCTTCAGAAGCTCCTCGTAGTCGAGCCGCCTTGACTCGAACCGCCTGAGCCGCCTCGCACCCTCGAACCGATCCGCCCGAACCGACTTTTGCCTCCGAGCTGATCACACGCGGTATAAAGTTTCACTTGAGAAGAACCAGCGTCTTAGACGTCCGGATCAAAATCCAAACCCCCTTCGTAGTCTTGCTAGGACAACTCCGGAGAATAGGAAGAGAGAGAGAGAGAAGTTTAGTCGCCGATCGAGCTTGCTCTAAAAGTCTGGAGCTACTCGATCGATGACTTGGTGTGTTTTTCAACAAAGAGAGTGCACCCCTATATATATAGGGAGTCGGCACTCACTCTCTCGTTGCAAGCAATGTGGGACTTTTGCGAATGGGAGAAAAATCAATTAAGCCACTTTGGCTTAATTTCTAGTTTAAGTGAGCTTTTCATAAAAGCAAACTTTAACTAATTAATTCTCTTTGCACATTAAACTTTAGACACCAAACACGCTATCAATCCGAAGAGCTTTGAATGGTGAACGTGTAGGAACCGACGGCGACGAATTTCGACTTCATTTGACCCCTTAAAGTTGGGCAAATTATCGAAATTCTTAGCTGTCATTTTGGGGTTTCAAAAACCCTAAAATTAACTTAAGTTGCGGGCGCGCTCGCTAAGTTAAGCGGGTGCGCCCGCCCAAGGAGACAAGGGCGGGCCGCACGCCCGCTACCGCAGCGGGCCAGCGCCCGCTGCAGCCAGCGGGCCAGCGCCCGCTGCAGCCAGCGGGCCAGCGCCCGCTGCAGCCAGCCCGCCAGCGGGCCAGCGCCCGCTGCAGCCAGCGGGCTGCGCCCGTTTGCCTTTGTCTATGGGCTTATTAGCCCAGTGGGTCTAACCCACTTCGCCTTGGACTATTTTCACGTTTCTGGGCTCGTTTGAGCTCCGATTTGGACGCGGTTTGAACCTGTGTTTAGACCGGGACGATCCCGTCATCCAGGTAACCCTTTCCAATATATTTGTTCCTACTAAATTTGTCGTAACCAATTTACGACACATTTAATCTTTGGTTTGCATCAAATGCAACATTTGTCCCTATTGCTATTGCGACTAACTTTCACTACTTGACTTGTGAATATCATCGAATGATTTTCTCTCAATTAATCTTCCTATTACTAAGACACGAACACTACTCGGTGTGAGACCCTACAGCCTGACCTTACTACAGGTTGGGGCTCGGAACCACTAGACGACAGTCACTACGAGCAGTAGCTGTCGTCCCTTTTCAGAATCATCATAACGTGATCGACCCTTTGACAAAAACATCATTGGGTTTACATTGGCTGTGTCAGTGATGAACTCCGTTAGCTATAGTCCCTTCGGCAAGACTGTGTTCCTGTTGGCCTAGGGTATGGTTTACTGTCAACCCTATTAGACAACATTGGTCAGTATACGGCGGTCTTTGTTGTATACACGTTGTACTTCTTACAACGTACCCCGGCCGAGGATTAACATAAAGACAGTACTGAGCCTGTAACACTAACTTCCCTTTAACGGAAGTGACGAATCTCATCTTAGTCATTTACTCGCCTCGAGAGCTTCGGGTGCAACTCAACCTAAGATCTTTCAGTATGCCTAGCCTCGAAGCTAGATCATAGGTCTAAGCTACACGGTTCGCTCACAGGTTCATACAAATGACTTCAGGTCATAAGGACCAGGTAACCTATCATCACCCTAGAGTTATTAAAGACAGTTTAGTTAAAGTCAACCATTTAATAACTCTAATTTGGTCGTTCAGTGAACACATTCTCCAATGAGCACCTATGTCTCGTCTCCGACTTCACCAAGTCGAATGACTATGAGATCATCATTACCCTAAGGTAAGACTAAGACACAGTGGTCTATCTGATGTGTCGATATCCAGTTCTCGACACATCTATGACCACGAACCGTTTAAGACTTATGTTTATATTCGGTCGCTTACTTACTCATAATCGAGATCGCATCTAGATACGTAAGGACCTAACTATAAGTCTATGGATATTATCTAAGTATATTAATACGAACGATTTATACTTAGAATAATAGGTACCATATACAGTATGAACAAGACATATACTTTCGGATAAATTGCCTTATGGGCATATATTCTCCTACATCTCCCACTTGCACTTAGGCTATTTATCTCAGTATCTCATACCGCTATAGCATATCAGTCACATTGACTTTTATATGACAAACCTAAGAGTGGTTTTACTAACGAGTATCTACAACGAATTTTAATGGATTAATTAATACATCTCTTGATCACACAGGGTTGATCCTTTGGAAAAATGATCTGTATCAATTTTTCATATCTTGTATAGCTAACAATTAGCTTATACAATCTAGATGTAGAGTCTAACATTATAATCTATAAGTCAGTCTCAGCTCATTCCACTTTTCTTGTGTCAATATGTCAAGTACATACATGACACCCTAAGTCTCTATATATACGATTAAATCAAAACAATTTTGATTCAATGTTTTATATTGATGATTTGTTTAAGGTGGAAATCCTTTTTACTTAGTCCGAAAGACCGGAACCAAGTATACGAGCTAGCTCCCACTGACTTTAAGAATTACCTGGTTAAATACTTCAATATTATATCTAAATCAAATTTAGATTATATATACGAAGATATAACCATTTGGTAAGTGCTTTAGATGGAATGTAATAGTGTCAGGTTCGGTTTTGACAAATGAGTCAAGTCAAGATCGGTTTAAGGAGTCTTAACATTGACTCGCTCAATCAAAACGTCCTACACTGTACTTTTCCCTTGACCACATTTAATATTAACTCTTTAATAACTAAATGCAGTTTATTAAGAATTAATCTTAATATGCGTATAATTGTGATCGCACACAATAAATACGCCCTTGGAACCTATACTTAACTACCAATTGACTATAACATTAAGTCAGCTCAAAAATCAACATTTTCCGAAGCTTCGCATCATCATTCGAGAATTTCCACAATCAACTCAGAAAGCCACAATCACAGAAAATTTAAGCCAATCAAATTTCAACTCAACATCAAACGTAATTCCTGAGACATTCATAAAATAACGGATTCATTAAGATGAACCGTAATTTGTTTATCCAATAAACTTTGAGTGTAGAACACTCAATCGTTGTTTTCAACTTTAAAGAAATGATACATTTTATTTAACTAAAATTAGTATCATCTCCGTCTTGATCATGTCTCTTGAAGTCGTTGAACGGCCCTAGTAGCATCGATTGCTCAGATTGCTGACCGTCCTTCGCACTTCTCCCAATCTTTACTTCATTTCAGCCACATGTATACATTACACAGATGTCTTTAGTATCTCATACTATATGATTGGAAATAATTACGTTTTATTGAATTTAATTTGTACCTGAGGTAGAGGCATCAGTATGCCTCTTCTTTTTCTCTGCAAGATAGATCTTGCAGTTCCTCTTCCAGTGGCCAATCTTGTGGCAATGGAAGCACTCAGATTTTGACGGGGCCCCTTTGGTCTTCTTCTTCCCTTTCTTTGCCTTCGCAGGTTGAGGGACCTGCCTCTTCTTACCCTTGCCTTTCGGCTGGTCGGAAGAAGCAGAGCCAACAACCAATGCAGTCGGCTTCTTCTCAATCTCCTCAAACTGCCTCAGCATATTGAGGAGACCAGGAAGATCCGTTTCAAGACTGTTCATTATAAAACCAGTGATGAAAGGCTTAAACTCAGGAGTTAAAGACTTCAGGATAATGTCCACGGACATCTCATTGTCCAGGACAAATCCTAACTGGGCGGCGTCCTCTACGTACCCGATCATCTTGATAACATGATCCTGTATAGGCCCTGCCTCCATCTTTGTGCCCCAGAGGTTACTGGTGGCTTCAAACTTGGCAGCTCGAAATCGCTTGCCGTATAACTCTTGTGCATTGAGAAGCATACTTTGAACATCCATATGTTCATGCTTCCTCTGCAGCTCGTTTCTCATCGAAGCTAGAGTAAGGCACCTGGCCTTCTCTGCATCCCTCTGGTACAATTTGTAGGCTTCCTTTTCCTCGAAGGTCGAATCTTCGTCGGGCTTATCCGGAGCGTCCTCAAACAGTACGTATCCTATCCCGGCTAGGGAAAGGACCAACTTAATGTTCTTAAGCCAGTCTTTGTAGTTCGTTCCATCGAGCACGTTCTTCTCAACCATATATCTAAGACCCGAATCCATTCTGCATTTTTATAGATACTTTAGTCAGTATATGTTCGTAGTATAGTTTTAATGGTTTTAATAAAACTACATTCTCCCACTAAATTTATTAAAGCCATAATAATAAACAATTAATTACAAAATAACCTTTGTGAGAGAGGGATCCGATTACCCTGAGTCTGATAACCTTGAGTGTGTCTCAACAAGTTGTCCGACTCTACAGTCGGTAGACGAACTCGTCGTCAATCATATTAAAATATGATTCCCTATCGATTTTACCCCTAGTCATTTGTGATCATGAGTGTGCTCAACCGGATCACAATGGCTAGCACAGTCTGACCCTTGTTTTCGTGTCTAGCCTGACTTGCCCCGCCGCTCGGTGTATGCACGACACGTTGGTTTGGGTCAGGACTTAGACTGCATTCTTGGTTAGACTTACACCGATGCTCGAAGGATGAGACAACGGTTTCAGTCAGGTCAAGATGTCAATCAAGAAATCGGTTTCTATAAGATTGACATGTCACGGCTTGAGTGTAGCTCAACAACCGTTACATGTTTCTCACAGTTGCCAACTCCTAAAACAAGGAGGGCTACGATTTATCTTGAACAAGATTATTATCGTATTTGACTTAGGTATAGTCGATGGACTTTCACAGTCATGAATCGACTCCTTGCGGTCCAGCGGACGCGGCCAGGGAATTGACTAAGCCATGACCACTTGTTACCCAGTCTAGCTAGGTTGGTCCAGCAAACTTAGCCAAGCACATTGACCGACATCATGATCCATTGAAGGAGTTTTCATCAATTCTATGTTTGTCCAAACAACTAAATGGCTTTTAATTAAGAAAACTAGTTAATCCTTATCAACTAGTGGATCCTAAAATTCGAAATTTTATGGATTGGTTGAACAATTTTTATTAAGTCCTTATCAACTATAGGGTTCATTCGTTCAATGTGCTACCCCAATCTAATTAGGATTTTATAAAACAATTACAACATGTTTCAACATTTGTCTTTTATGAAAATCATCAATTAAAAGATTTAATGAAATGATTGACAATCAACGGGACTACCCTAATCTGGTATTAGGTTTTGATGTTGTTTTTATTTTATCAAACATAGCATGTCACTAGCTTATTAAAATTTCATCTCATAAAATTAATAATCATTTAATGGCTAACCTAATAAGGTTCATGAATACATTATTCAAACATGTCCATTAAAAGAAAATGAAACAACTAATTTATCCGCATAAATAAAAGTTTCAACTAGTGACATATAACGAGTATTTGCAAGTTTAAAATTATCTACATAATAAAAGCACGCAAATCTAAAATTTAACAATTAAATTTAAAGATCAAAAATTAAAGCTTCAATAGTTTCATCGCATAAAACTAGGTATCATAAAATTATCAAACAATTTCAAATCTAGGCTTTAAAATTTTAATCAATTATTTCTAAAATTAAAATATCGCATAAATAATTTAGAAACATATATGTAAAATAAAAGAAACGAGTTTAGATTTCATCTCATGAAAATAAGATATTTCTTAAATTTACATATCCATTAAAACACTTTTAAAAACATTAGAAATAGATTTAAAAGCTTTCAAATAAAGTTTTTAAAATTACTAATCTTTATGTAACTTTAAGAAAAAAATTAAATTTCAAAAATAAAATATTTCTTAAAATTACATAAACATTTAAATGCTCGTAAAAAATATTTATATCTCATAAAAAACTTTTATAAAGCATTTGAACATCCGAGATTCATTTAAAATTATCGCATAAAATTAAATCGTCTCAAAAAAATTCCGTGTTGTAAAAAACGATTTTTTAAAAACACAAAAACATTTTTCAACTAATTTTAACATAAAGCCAAAAATAGTTCGTATGTTTAAAATTAAGCAATTTTTAAAGATTTAAAAAATCGCTATAATAGATCTATAGCATAACCGTGGCTCTGATACCACTGTTGGTGTTTTGGCGGACCCCCAGAGCTCGGGTCTGAGTCCGTCCTAAGTCGGACGGACCACGGGGGGCACAAAAGCGCAGCGGAAATAGAAAATCAAAATTTTCTATACTAGCTAAACTATTTAGCTAGGCTCTGAGAGAGCAAGAACCTAGCCCGATCTATGCCAACTTGGGGTGGATCTGACCACCCCAAGAGGGATCTACTCTAAAGCGACTAATTAAATCTACACTAAAACTACTTAACCACATACCCGGAATCTTGGCCCTGGAGTAGGCAAGATGTACCGCACCATCTTCAGAAGCTCCTCGTAGTCGAGCCGCCTTGACTCGAACTGCCTGAGCCGCCTCGCACCCTCGAACCGATCCGCCCGAACCGACTTTTGCCTCCGAGCCGATCACACGCGGTATAAAATTTCACTTGAGAAGAACCAGCGTCTTAGACGTCCGGATCAAAATCCAAACCCCCTTCGTAGTCTTGCTAGGACTACTCCGGAGAATAGGAAGAGAGAGAGAAGTTTAGTCGCCGATCGAGCTTGCTCTAAAAGTCTGGACCTACTCGATCGATGACTTGGTGTGTTTTTCAACAAAGAGAGTGCACCCCTATATATATAGGGAGTCGGCACTCACTCTCTCGTTGCGAGCAATGTGGGACTTTTGCGAATGGGAGAAAAATCAATTAAGCCACTTTGGCTTAATTTCTAGTTTAAGTGAGCTTTTCATAAAAGCAAACTTTAACTAATTAATTCTCTTTGCATATTAAACTTTAGACACCAAACAAGCTATCAATCCGAAGAGCTTCGAATGGTGAACGCGTAGGAACCGACGACGACGAATTTCGACTTCGTTTGACCCCTCAAACAATTGCTCAAAGTTGGGCAAATTATCGAAATTCGTAGCCGTCATTTTGGGGTTTCAAAAACCCTAAAATTAGCTTAAGTTGCGGGCGTGCCCGCTAAGCTTAGCGGGCGCGCCCGCCCAAGGAGACAAGGGCGGGCTGCATGCCCGCTGGGCAGCGGGCGCGGCCCGCTGCTGGCAGCGGGCCAGCGTCCGCTACTGCAGCGGGCGCCCGCCCGCTGCAGTCAGTGGGCCTTGCCCGCTGCTGTAGCGGGCTGCGCCCGTTTGCCTTTGTCTACGGGCTTATTAGCCCAGTGGGTTTAACCCACTTCGCCTTAGACTATTTTCACGTTTCTGGGCTCGTTTGAGCTCCGATTTGGACGCGGTTTGAACGTGTGTTTAGACCGGGACGATCCCGTCATCCAGGTAACCCTTTCCAATATATGTGTTCCTACTAAATTTATCGTAACCAATTTACGACACGTTTAATCTTTGTTTTGCATCAAATGCAACATTTGTCCCTATTGCTATTGCGACTAACTTTCACAACTTGACTTGTGAATATCATCGAATGATTTTCTCTCAATTAATCTTCCTATTACTAAGACACGAACACTACTCGGTGTGAGACCCTACAGCCTGACCTTATTACAGGTTCGGGCTCGGAACCCCTAGACGACGGTCACTACGAGCAGTAGCTGTCGTCCCTGTTTCAGAATCATCATAACGTGATCGACCCTTTGACAAAAACATCATTGGGTTTACATTGGCTGTGTCAGTGATGAACTCCGTTAGATATAGTCTCTTCGTCAAGACTGTGTTCTTGTTGGCCTAGGGTATGGTTTACTGTCAACCCTATTAGACAACATTTGTCAGTATACGGCGGTCTTTGTTGTATACACGTTGTACTTCTTACAACGTACCCCGGCCGAGGATTAACATAAAGACCGTACTGAGCCTGTAACACTAACTTCCCTTTAACGGAAGTGACGAATCCCATCTTAGTCATTTACTCGCCTCGAGAGCTTCGGGTGCAACTCAACCTAAGATCTTTCAGTATGCCTAGCCTCGAAGCTAGATCATAGGTCTAAGCTACACGGTTCGCTCACAGGTTCATACAAATGACTTCAGGTCATAAGGACCAGGTAACCTATCATCACCCTAGAGTTATTAAAGACAGTTTAGTTAAAGTCAACCATTTAATAACTCTAATTTGGTCGTTCAGTGAACACATTCTCCAATGAGCACCTATGTCTCGTCTCCGACTTCACCAAGTCGAATGACTATGAGATCATCATTACCCTAAGGTAAGACTAAGACACAGTGGTCTATCCGATGTGTCGATATCCAGTTCTCGACACATCTATGGCCATGAACCGTTTAAGACTTACGTTTATATTCGGTCGCTTACTTACTCATAATCGAGATCGCATCTAGATACGTAAGGACCTAACTATAAGTCTATGGATATTATCTAAGTATATTAATACGAACGATTTATACTTAGAATAATAGGTACCATATACAGTATGAACAAGACGTATACTTTCGGATAAATTGCCTTATAGGCATATATTCTCCTATAGCAAGAACGCCGGTCATCATGCCGGTGGAGGAGATGATGTGCTGGATCACAGAGCGTAGCCAAAAACTCTCCTTGCTTGCTTCGTGGATCGCTAGGAGCTCTGAGTGAGTGGATGAGACGGTCGTCATGGTCTGCTTTATAGATCTCCAGGATATGGCTGTGCCGCCATAAGTAAACATGTATCATGTCTGAGACTTCTCTGTATGAGGATCGGACCTGTATCCTGCATCAGCATAACCAACTAAACCAGTTGATGCCCCTTTCCTGTAGAATAGACCTAAGTCTATGGACCCTTGGAGGTAGCGCAGAAGATGCTTAACTCCGGCCCAGTGCCGCTGTGTAGGTGCAGCACTATATCTGGCTAGTAAGTTGACTGCAAATGCTATGTCAGGGCGAGTGCAGTTAGCCAGGTAAAGGAGTGCACCGATAGCACTTAGATAAGGCACTTCGGGGCCTAGTACTTCCTCCCCCTCTTCCAGCGACCGGAAGGGGTCTTTATGTACATCCAATGATCTGACGACCATTGGAGTGCTGAGGGGGTGGCACTTATCCATCTGAAACTTTTTCAATAAGTTCGATGTGTAAGTTGACTGATGTAACAGGATCCTATCGTTAAGATGCTCTATTTGAAGACCTAAACAGAATTTTGACTTTCCGAGGTCTTTCAATCCGAATTGGGTTGAAATCGAGTTTCCGTAGTATCGGTTTGCAAGAGATTGGACCGATACTAGGGTTCTCGGTTGCAATTCCGTGCTGATACCCGTTTGTAAGAGATTGGACGGGTAGGAACTATCCCAACCTAGGTCGCGGCCCGAGTTTGCACGAGAGTGGGCTCGGGGAGCGATTGAACGATGATGTTGATCCTAATGCTAGCTTGCCTAGGCTAGGGTTTGCAAGAGATTGGACCCGAACCTAGGATAGCTTTAGACCGGCAACAGCGCGAGAGCGTGAGCTAGGTTTTACATTCAGTTGCAACTAGTTCATCCGAGCTTCTACCCTAGCAATTTTGATACCAATGAATCACGTTGACGAGATACGGTGAGTAGCGGGGATTCCCTATTCCCTAGGCGTCTTTATTTGATTTGATATCTTCGTACTTTGTCTGACGATTGTGACAGGATCGTCAAAGGCAAATTCCCTCTTTTCTGTTCTTAATAGCCAGGTTGTTCGGAGCAAGCACTTTCATTCGTCCTCCCTGTGTTCGATAACCCGCTCGCCGCTACACCGTGCGCTTGCGGTAAAACTACACGGTCGCACTTTTGGGTTACATTCCGGAGCGATCAAGTTTTTGGCGCCGTTGCCGGGGAGGACATTTTGACGGTGTTCGGCATCGACCACCCGGTTATTTTTCTTTCTTTCTTTACTTTCTTCTATATCTTGTTCTAACTCTGTTCGCAGCCCTATTTGCATATTCTCCCCGTATTTTGCATAAGATCTTAACAGGGAGAATGGAGGATGCAATGTCGACAACAGAACTCAGTCAGGAAGATTATGACTCCTTCACCGACCTCCTTAAGGAGCTTGTCGATGAGGTCCACGCTACCGGAGCTTTTGCTATCGATATCAAGGACCCCGACGAACAACTGTTTGCTAGTTTTGTGATGGATCAAGTCTCCCCGGATGGGACTATCAGGGGCAATGTCAGAGTTGATGTGATCGACGACAAGTTATATTTCGAAGACGGTAGAACAAATGTCGAAGAACACTATACTCCCGAAGAATCCTTCGAGCAAACCGACGTTCAGGGAGTTACACTCTATGACGCTCACTCTTGCTTTTATGAATCGTCTGATGTGTTTCTTGATTCCAGGCACGAACCGGAGCAGAGTGAAGGTTTTGACGATGCTAGCACAGAATCGGAGAGCGCCTATTTCGATGCATCGTCCTCACTAAGTAGTGAGTCTGAGTCTTCGCAAGAGAGCGCACCACCTGAACATGAGCTAAACCCGGATGACAAGGAAGAAGCCAAACTTATGCGAGCTGATGAAGTAGAAGGAGCAGCACCTCTTGAGGTAGAACTTAAACAGTTACCTCCGAATCTAAGGTATGCCTTTTTGGGTAATACATTAACTTTCCCGGTGATAGTAAACTCCCACCTCACGCAAGATCAACTTGAAAAACTCCTAGACGTCCTTAGGAGCCACAAAGATGTCCTTGGCTACACTATCTCCGATCTAAAAGGGATAAGCCCTAGGCTTTGCATACATAGGATCCATTTGGAGGATACCGACGCCACCTCCATAGAGCCTCAAAGGCGGTTAAACCCGAACATGAAAGAGGTGGTTAAAAAGGAAATCCTAAAATTGCTCGACGCATGTATTATTTACCACATCTCTGATAGTAGATGGGTTAGCCCCGTTCACGTCGTCCCCAAGAAAGGGGGGATGACAGTCATAAAAAATGAAAAAGGTGAGCCCATATCTACACGCACCGTCACGGGATGGCGAATGTGCATTGATTATAGGAAACTAAATAAAGCTACCCGAAAGGACCATTACCCATTGCCCTTCATTGATCAAATGCTTGAACGCCTAGCTAAGCATAAATACTTTTACTATCTAGATGGGTATTCGGGATTCTTCCAAATCCCTTTGCACGAAGATGACCAAGAAAAGACCACTTTTACTTGTCCCTATGGTACCTATGCCTACCGTAGGATGCCGTTTGGTCTTTGTAATGCTCCCGCCACCTTTCAGAGGTGTATGACATCCATATTTTCCGATTACATTGAAAATATTATGGAAGTTTTTATGGATGATTTTTCGGTTTATGGAAGTGAGTTTGACTCTTGTTTGGCCAATCTTACTAAAGTCCTTAAAAGGTGCCAACAAAACAATCTCACTCTAAATTGGGAGAAGAGTCACTTCATGGTCATGGAAGGTATAGTTCTCGGGCACCTTGTCTCCTCAAGAGGAATTGAGGTAGATAAAGAAAAGATTGAGGTAATCAAGAAACTCCCTCCTCCTATTAATGTCAAGGGCATTAGAGGCTTTCTTGGTCATGCGGGGTTTTACCGCCGCTTCATCAAGGATTTCGCCTCGATGGCCCGACCACTTACTTCCTTGCTCGTTAAAGATACTACTTTTATTTTTTTCAGGGGAATGCTTGCAAGCCTTCAACACATTGAAGGAAGCACTTGTTTCCGCGCCCATCATACAACCACCGGATTGGAGCCTTCCCTTTGAGCTAATGTGTGATGCTAGCGACCAAGCCATTGGAGCGGTATTGGGACAAAGGAAAGATAGGAAGCTTCATGCGATATTCTATGCGAGCAAGACATTGGATGACGCGCAGAAAAACTACACAACTACCGAAAAATAGCTTCTAGCGGTCGTCTATTCCATCGAGAAGTTTTGCTCCTACCTCCTTGGTTCTAAGGTGATTGTCCACACCGACCATGCGGCGTTGAAGTATCTTTTAAACAAGAAGGAGGCCAAACCTCGGTTGATTAGGTGGATACTCTTGTTGCAAGAATTCGATTTGGAGATCAGAGATAAGAAGGGCACGGACAATGTCGTGGCGGATCATTTGTCTAGGCTTATTCGTGACAAGGAGGATGAGAGTTTACCTATCGACGACACATTCGTGGATGAGAGGCTATATGCCATAAAGCCCGAAGAAATACCTGTTGGATACAATGTGGAGTAGGATACAACGATCGTTGATTTCTTGTTTGATGATAACAAACCTTGTGAATATTTTTGACGTGTTTGTTAAGTGTTCTCAGGCGCAAACAACCAAGGAAAACAATATTCACAAAGTTGAAAATCGAAAGAAAAGTACATGCAAACTTGTCGAGTGCCGTAACATCAAGAGGATTAATCGAATTGAGGAGACACACCAATTAGTGGAAGAGATCCTCTCATCAACTCACAAAGCCATTACAATCCTCATTGGTGCAATTAGCAAAAGGGAGGAAAAGCTAATGCATTGAATTAAAAAAGGTTGTTCTATGCATTTGCATTTGAATTAAAAAAACTGTGTTTTGTGTTTTTTTTTGCAGGCACAAGGGCCAAGCTCTGTGAATTCAAAAGGGGTATTTTTTTAAT
Organism: Scilla litardierei; assembly: GCA_030789695.1. Classification (NCBI taxonomy): domain Eukaryota; kingdom Viridiplantae; phylum Streptophyta; class Magnoliopsida; order Asparagales; family Asparagaceae; genus Scilla; species Scilla litardierei. Next base: position 193,546,032 of record CM061133.1, read on the forward strand.
GAAAACTTAGAGTTAGTGCTTTTGCATTTGAGAGTTAGTGCTTTTAACATAAATAAATATAGGTCAAAGCTTGTGTTTAAAACAAACAAAAAAAATCGAACCACTCACGCATGCTGCATTTGCATCCAAGTAGTATTAAGAATGATTGGGTAAAGAAAAATATTAAATGGTAAAATTGTAAATTGTATATGTTTTCAACAAAACCCTATACCTATATATATTCTGCCGGCCTTCAACACACAATTCTCTCCCAGAGCTTTAGCCGCACGCAAGGGTTCCTTTTTTTGTTGAGTGCAGCTGAAACCTCTTCAAGGAATTTTCAAAGCACAGTTTTTTTTGGGTTCCCCTTTGAAAATTTCAATCAACAGAGCTACACTTTTTTTGGGGGTGTTTGATTCTCAGGTCAATAAAAAGGAGGCGCCTACATGCTTGCATACGTCTGGGAAAAATCAATAGGAGCCGCAACAAAAGCCGGCCTCATAAGCAAAGAGTGGGGTGTTTTTTTTGCTGGGAGAGCCGAAAATCACAAGCACATGCTTGCATTGAAAAGTAAAAATAAAAGGTAAGTTCTTTATCTTTTAAGTTCTTTTTAGGTGTGGTGCAGAATTTTTTTTTTAAGTGTGCAAAATTGTGTGTCTGTGCAATTTTTGGTCTGCACGTTTTCTGAGTGTGCAAAAAATTTTGAGCAAGAGCCATTCTTTTCTTTGTGCCGAATTCTGCTTGGTGGGTGCCCAAATTTCTGTGTGTGCAAAGCTTCGTGCAAGATTTTATTGGTGCAGGGCCGAAAATCTCCAAGAGCCGGTCGTAGTAATTCAAGAGCGCAGAGAGCCACACTTCTGACCTTTTTTTGTGCAGGCGCAAGATTCAAAAAGCCTCCTCTTATTTTCACAGGGTGACATTGATTTACTAATATTCCTCTTTGATAATCTCAATGCACAGAGCCAGATCATTTCTTGTTTTCATTTGAATAATCCCAAGGTAGCCGAATTACAAAGTCGAAAGGAGTTTTTGGTGGAGGTGTCACAAGTTTCAATTTTGGGTGAAGGCTGCAAGTTTTAATCTTTGGTGGAAGGCGCAAGTTTCATCGAGAGGAGAGCCAAACTATCGAGGAGACATTGAGGAGATCCTTTGCCGCAACTTGAGTTGCCATTGTCGAGAGACCATTACTTCTTGCCAGACGACATCTGGCCCGTGCTGATTGACGAGGACATCGCCACTACACAAACTGAGATTCCTAAACTCTATTTATTATTATTTTGTGTAGTTGTTGTGTTAGATCCTTGTAGGGGAAACTTTACCTTCTTTGTTACTTTTGGGGACCTGACGACTTTGGGAGTCGTCACGGAGGGAGAGCATCTGACTAGATTGAGAGTGTAGAGCACGTGGTGTGCGTACGAGCTAGGTGAGAGTAGATTTGGGATCTTGACTCTCTGTGTAGCTGTACTTGATTACATATCTATCTAGTAGTTGCTTTCGGGGCTGGAGTAGGTCGTGGGGACGACCGAACCAGGGTATATCTATGCGTATTCTGTGATTGCTTTTTATTGCTCTGTCTGTGCTTATAATTGCGTGGGATTTCTCGTGAGTTGCACGAGAATTTTTTAATAGCCTATTCACCCCCCCCCTCTAGGCTACGATCCAGATCCAGCAAGTGGTATCAGAGCCAGTTTAGAGGATCTAGTCTAGATTTTTAGATGACCATGAATATATCTGATTGTGCTTTTGCTGAGGGTCAGTCTATAGCTCGTCCACCTAAGTTTAACGGTGTAGACTTTGCATATTGGAAGTCTAGGATGAAAATCTATCTAGTGTCTGTAGATTATGATGTGTGGGATATTGTTGAAAATGGCTATAGTCTACCCACTATTAAAATTGAAGACACTGTTATGATTAAGCCTAAAGACAAGTGGGATTTAGCTGATAAGAAACTTTATACCCTTAATGGTAAAGCTATGAATGCGCTTATATGCTCTCTTGATAAATCTGAGTTTAATCGTATCTCACATTGTCTAACTGTGCAGGAAATCTGGCATACTCTGGAGGTGACACATGAGGGAACATCGCAAGTGAAGGAATCCAGACTTGCATTGCTTTGCACAGAATACGAGAGCTTCCGCATGCTACCAACAGAATCTGTGAAAGAGATGTTCGCGAGGTTCACGGACATCGTCTACAAATCCAGTTCCCTCGGTAAGCCATACTCTAGCCATGAACAGGTACGAAAGATCTTAAGGGCGCTACCAAGCTCGTTCAGGCCTAAAGTCACCGCTATTCAAGAAGTTAAGGACTTATCAACAATGAAAGTGGAGGACTTGATAGGCAACCTGATGTCACACGAGCTTGAGTTGCAGAGTATAGAAGCCAGAGAGAAACCTGAAGAGAAGACCAAAGCTTCCACACCATTAGCTCTTCAAGCTAACGACGACGATCTTGATGAAGAGCAAGCCCTAATGGTCAGAAACTTCAGGAGATACATTCAGACTGATCAAGGAAGAGCTGAGATGGGAAAAAGGTTTATTCGTTCTAATAATTCTAATTTTGGTAGAAATTCCTATGATCAGAAAGCTATTAATAGAAGTGAATGTTTTAAATGCAGGAAGAAAGGGCACCACATAAAAGATTGCCCACAACAACACACAGCTCAAGTTGCAAAAGGAAAAACGAAAGTGCTGACGTGGGACATAGATAGCGAAGCTGAGGAGGATGATGAGGAACATGAAGCCCACTCCTGCATGGCATTGATGGCCAAACACAATGAGGTAGAATCTCCCACTAAAGCTGAATTCTTAGAAATATGTAAAGGAATGCAACATAGAATTGATGAGCTAGAAGCTGATGTGGAATGTTATAGGAATGATAATTTTGATATGCAACAAACTGAGTATGACATGTCTATAGAAATGAAAAATATTAAACAAGAGCTTGTTGCATGCAAATCTACCATTACTATGTTAGAAAAAGAGAAAGCTAGCTTGTCTGAAAAAACTGATTGTCATTCATGTCCCTCTTTATTAAAGGATATTAGCATGTATAAATTAGATAAGACAAAGCTTGAAGTTGAAAATGAATTGCTCTCTGAAAAGATTAACATGCTAAATCTTGAACTTGAAGAAAAAATGAGGGATTTTGAAAAGAAAGAAGAGGAAAACAAGCAAGCTTTCATTAGTAAATGCACTTTGCTTGTGAATGAAAACGATATCTTAAAATCCAAAGTCACCACCCTAGAATTGTCATTAAAGAGATTTTCCATTGGAAAACAAAATTTGGACATTATTCTTGGAAATCAAATTTATGGCAATAATAGGCGAGGACTAGGATATGGTCTTAAAAATGTTGAAAAATCAAAATATAGAAAAGTTCACATTGAATCAACAAAGGTTGGAAACTTTCATGCTAAGTGCTTTACATGTGGATGCGTTGGTCATACTTCATATCATTGCAAATATAAGAACAAAAATATTAAGTTCAAACAAATATGGGTTCCTAAATCTTTGATGACTAACGTGAGTGGACCTTGTTGGATTCCAAGGTCACACACGACACCTCTTTTGTAGGTGGATGAAAATTTGACGAGGAGCGCTAAATTGAATGTCTCATTACTTTTTAGCTCCTTTGTCAAACGGCGACGCGAAGGTATATCTCATTCTTTGAACTTAATGAATATCTTCATAGTTAGTTGTTGTGTGCATGACTTTTCTTTGTTTGTGTGCTAGTAGTTGCATTGTTATGTGTGCATGATTTTTTTGTTTGTGTGATTGCATCTCATGTTTGCTTTAGTACTTCATGCATTAAAAAAAACTGAAAAACTGAAAAGCAAAAAAAAAATTGGTGCTTAAATGTGTATCTTTTCTCTTTGATCTATTATTGAAGTATGCACGTATGAATTTCATATGTATGTAGAAATTGGTGTATTATTTCTTTTGCCACATGCGCATGTTAATCTTTCTAAATATTCATGGCATGTTCAATGAATGAAAATAACTTGATTTCTACACCACCTACTTCACTTCCACATGTATTACTATTGTCGCACATTTGGAGACATCGTTTATGAAGTATGGAAAGTGAATGTAGGAAGAAAACTTAACTGAATATCAAGGGATATGATATACCTTGCCATGGATAAAAATTGAGCAAAAGGTTGTTATAAGTATTTGGATAAAAAATAATTTGTGAAAACAAAAGATAATTGCTCTGTATGAAAAATGGATACAATCCGTGGCAACGGTATTACCCACGAGTATCCAACATAAGCTTTATGGGTAAACTTTAGCGTTGGTGTATTTACTCGTCAAGCAATCCCACCCCCACATCTAAGAGTCCTTATAGGCTATGTTTTGGGGTGTGGTACCTTGAACTCATTTTTAATGAGGTGAGAAAAATCAATCCTAGGTGATAGAATGTTATTTGGAAAATGAGGATTGGTTCCGGTTGACTTTCTTAATGATTCTCCCCATGTGCTTCAATTTTAATCTTTACACGTACACGTTGGTGTTGAGGTCTTAGTTGTTTAATTCCATTGGATTTTGACTTGATTATTCTATGATAGTAAGCATGTAATTATTGGTAATGGTTAATAATACTCTCTTTTTGCATGTTATATGATTTTGACTTCGTGGTATAACTTTTGATGATAACAAAGGGGGAGAAAATTTTGGGGCGATTTGAAGATTTGGTATTATTCGTTGAAGGGGGAGCACTGGGGAGCACTAGAAATACATGTCAAGGGGGAGCATGCTTATCACTATTGCTATATTGATGTGCTTGCTAGTAATGCTTGAACGTCTCTTTGTATACATCATAGACATTACATCATCACACTTCACACACATATTTCTTATTGCTCAAATCTTCTAGAGGTTTGTCATCATCAAAAGGGGGAGATTGTTGGATACAATGTGGAGTAGGATACAACGATCGTTGATTTCTTGTTTGATGATAACAAACCTTGTGAATATTTTTGACGTGTTTGTTAAGTGTTCTCAGGTGCAAACAACCAAGGAAAACAATATTCACAAAGTTGAAAATCGAAAGAAAAGTACATGCAAACTTGTCGAGTGCCGTAACATCAAGAGGATTAATCGAATTGAGGAGACACACCAATTAGTGGAAGAGATCCTCTCATCAACTCACAAAGCCATTACAATCCTCATTGGTGCAATTAGCAAAAGGGAGGAAAAGCTAATGCATTGAATTAAAAAAGGTTGTTCTGTGCATTTGCATTTGAATTAAAAAACTGTGTTTTGTGTTTTTTTTTGCAGGCACAAGGGCCAAGCTCTGTGAATTCAAAAGGGGTATTTTTAATGAAAACTTAGAGTTAGTGCTTTTGCATTTGAGAGTTAGTGCTTTTAACATAAATAAATATAGGTCAAAGCTTGTGTTTAAAACAAACAAAAAAAATCGAACCACTCACGCATGCTGCATTTGCATCCAAGTAGTATTAAGAATGATTGGGTAAAGAAAAATATTAAATGGTAAAATTGTAAATTGTATATGTTTTCAACAAAACCCTATACCTATATATATTCTACCGGCCTTCAACACACAATTCTCTCCCAGAGCTTTAGCCGCACGCAAGGGTTCCTTTTTTTGTTGAGTGCAGCTGAAACCTCTTCAAGGAATTTTCAAAGCACAGTTTTTTTTGGGTTCCCCTTTGAAAATTTCAATCAACAGAGCTACACTTTTTTTGGGGGTGTTTGATTCTCAGGTCAATAAAAAGGAGGCGCCTACATGCTTGCATACGTCTGGGAAAAATCAATAGGAGCCGCAACAAAAGCCGGCCTCATAAGCAAAGAGTGGGGTGTTTTTTTTGCTGGGAGAGCCGAAAATCACAAGCACATGCTTGCATTGAAAAGTAAAAATAAAAGGTAAGTTCTTTATCTTTAAGTTCTTTTTAGGTGTGGTGCAGAATTTTTTTTTTAAGTGTGCAAAATTGTGTGTCTGTGCAATTTTTGGTCTGCACGTTTTCTGAGTGTGCAAAAAATTTTGAGCAAGAGCCATTCTTTTCTTTGTGTCAAATTCTGCTTGGTGGGTGCCCAAATTTCTGTGTGTGCAAAGCTTCGTGCAAGATTTTATTGGTGCAGGGCCGAAAATCTCCAAGAGCCGGCCGTAGTAATTCAAGAGCGCAGAGAGCCACACTTCTGACCTTTTTTTGTGCAGGCGCAAGATTCAAAAAGCCTCCTCTTATTTTCACAGGGTGACATTGATTTACTAATATTCCTCTTTGATAATCTCAATGCACAGAGCCAGATCATTTCTTGTTTTCATTTGAATAATCCCAAGGTAGCCGAATTACAAAGTCGAAAGGAGTTTTTGGTGGAGGTGTCACAAGTTTCAATTTTGGGTGAAGGCTGCAAGTTTTAATCTTTGGTGGAAGGCGCAAGTTTCATCGAGAGGAGAGCCAAACTATCGAGGAGACATTGAGGAGATCCTTTGTCGCAACTTGAGTTGCCATTGTCGAGAGACCATTACTTCTTGCCAGACGACATCTGGCCCGTGCTGATTGACGAGGACATCGCCACTACACAAACTGAGATTCCTAAACTCTATTTATTATTATTTTGTGTAGTTGTTGTGTTAGATCCTTATAGGGGAAACTTTACCTTCTTTGTTACTTTTGGGGACCTGACGACTTTGGGAGTCGTCACGGAGGGAGAGCATCTGACTAGATTGAGAGTGTAGAGCACGTGGTGTGCGTACGAGCTAGGTGAGAGTAGATTTGGGATCTTGACTCTCTGTGTAGCTGTACTTGATTACATATCTATCTAGTAGTTGCTTTCGGGGCTGGAGTAGGTCGTGGGGACGACTAAACCAGGGTATATCTATGCGTATTCTGTGATTGCTTTTTATTGCTCTGTCTGTGCTTATAATTGCGTGGGATTTCTCGTGAGTTGCATGAGAATTTTTTAATAGCCTATTCACCCCCCCCCCCTCTAGGCTACGATCCAGATCCAGCAGTACCTTGGTACGCGGACTTTGTCAACTACTTGGCTTGTGGAATTAAACCGCATGGGATGCCCACGCATCAAAAAAGGAGATTTCTGCATGAGGTCCGTAGCTATTTTTGGGAAGATCCATACCTCTTAAAGATATGCAAATATAGTGTTATTCGGAGGTGTGTTTCTAAAGAGGAGGCAACGTCTTTCATTTTGCATTGCCACGGTCTGCCATGCGGGGGACAGCATGCCGCCTCTAAAACAACCGCTAAGATTTTGCAGAGCGGATTCTTCTGGCCAACAATGTTTAGAGACACCCACGACTTTGTAAAGGGGTGCGATAGATGCCAACGGACCGGGAATATCTCCAAACGCAATGAGATGCCAATGAGGCCCATCCAAGAAATTGAGCTTTTTGATTGTTGGGGAGTAGACTTCATGGGACCATTTCCGTCGAGCAATGGTAACAAATACATCCTATTGGCCGTTGACTATGTCTCCAAATGGGTGGAAGCAATCGCCACCCCTACTAATGATGCAAGGGTCGTCTCTAAGTTCTTCAAGCAGAATATCTTCCCACGCTTCGGAGTGCCTCGTACCTTGATAAGCGACGGGGGGAGACATTTCATAGAAAACAAGTTTGAAGCCATGCTAAAGAAGTACGGGGTAAACCATAGAGTTGGCATGGCGTATCACCCCCAGACAAGCGGCCAAGTGGAAGTCTCAAATAGAGAGATCAAGCAAATTCTTGAGAAGACTGTGGATCGATCTAGAAAGGATTGGTCAATGAAGCTAAACGATGCTCTATGGGCATATCGCACAGCCTTTCGCACTCCCATCGGCACAACACCGTTCCGACTTGTTTATGGGAAAGCTTGCCACTTGCCGGTAGAGTTGGAACACCGCGCATATTGGGCCATCAAGACCCTTAATTATGATTACAAGAGTGCGGCTGTGAGGCGACTCTTGGACATCAACGAGCTTGATGAGATAAGAAGAGACGCCTACGAGAGCTCGAGAATTTACAAAGAAAGGACCAAGATTCTCCACGATGCCCGCATAACCGTCACAGACTTCAAAGTAGGAGACAAGGTCTTGCTCTATAATTCCCGGCTCCGACTATTTCCCGGTAAGTTGAGGTCACGTTGGTCCGGACCTTTCACCATCAAGAACATACAACCGGGAGGGGCCTTCGAGTTGGAAAGCAAGGACGGAGCCACATTCAAGGTAAATGGTCAGAGACTCAAGCATTACTCTGAGGGAGTCCCAATGGGAGAAATCAATAGAATTTATCTACTTAAGGGACGGCCGGATAATCTTTCATACCTCCTTGACGAGGTTATTGAGGAGGCGATCCCCCATTCAATCGGCGCTCTATTCAATGAAGATTTTGAGGAAGGCCCGGATTTGGACCAAGAGGAGAAGATAAATGATTCCCCCGAATTCTCTGCTAAAGTTGATGAAGGCGACGCTGATGTCACAAGGATTCAAGAGCTCTGCAAGCTCTCGAAGATGAAGTCTCCGAAGAAAGCTCCGTCGATACGGAAATCGGCGTCACCGGTGAAGCCGAGGACCGGAGCAAGCGCTAGCTTGGGGGAGCCTCCCCCCAACACTATTCGAGACGAGAGACCACCGAGGGAGAACACGCCGTCGCAACTTCCGAATCCAAGCGTTCTCCCCGGAAAATTTGACCGGTGCATCTCATATGCACCAAACATCCCGCATTAATTGAAAATCATAGGGGGTCGAGCTCACGACCTTAAACGAGCGCTTGTCGGGAGGCAACCCGATGGTTATAACTTTATTTTTACTTTTCCTTTATTTTTGTTTTAGAAAGTTTTAGTGTTTTGAGTCGTCCGCCCAAAAATCTTGTGATAACGGGTCCTATTTTTCCTTGACAGGAGAGGAGAACGAGGTACCCATCATTAGGAGGATGAACAAGGCGACGAGGAGCGCTCCAGGAAGGCGCTCGATGCTTAGGAGGAAGATGAAATCGACTAGAGGAAGAAAAACAGAGTTTAGAGCCCAAACGAAGACAAACAGCAGAAAACAAGGTTCACTCGGCCGAGCATACTAGTCACTCGGCCGAGCACACAAGTTCGTCCGCCCGAGCGGCTCACGAACGAGGGAAGTCTGCTGTACCCAACTCTCTGTTTCTTTTCTTGATTTCAGTATAACTGCTACTCGGCCGAGTATATATTTTCACTCGACCGAGTAAAACTGATACGCTCCTAGGGCGAGTCTTGTCGAGTAGCTTGAGCCACTCAGCCGAATGGACTTACTCCACTCGGCCGAGGGTGGCAAGGCCACTCGGCCGAAGTGTAAGCGGGGAGGAATTTTCCGTTGAGTTCACTCGGCCGAGCGACTTAGTCACTCGGCCGAGTCGTAACTTTTTCTATAAAAGGGGGCGTGGGGGCGCGTTTTTCGAAACGAATTAAATCGCTCGCGCCCGACCCTTCGACTCCCTCGGCCCCAACTTCCCCCCTCGCTCGCCCGATCTCCGACCCCCGCCGCCGCTCGGCCACCCTTCGCCGGCCGAGCCCGTCGCGCCTCCGCCCGAGTCGCCGCCGGCGGCCACAACTCCGGCCGAGCTCCGGTAACCCGATTTTCGCCTTTTTCCTCCTCTTTTGTGTATTTTTTGACGATCCATGTGTTAAACGAACCCCAAACCCAAATTAATTTCAATTTCTATCTATTATACCCCTAACGCTCCATACGTTTTGAATATTACTCGCTGATATCTCCGTTTCATGCGCAGGTTATATTTGGGAGCTTAGGGGAGCCCAGGGGAGCTTCCCGGGACCGGTTTGGGCTACGTGGAGGCGTCGCCTTCGCACGCTTCCATTACTTCGATCCCGCGGTGTGTCGCGGTATACTCTTTCCTTTACTTTACGCACGCCGCACTTTTCACGTTTTTTGGTGAGCGCTCGGGGCCCATATGCCGCCCCGGACACGACCGCGGTCGAGGAGAGCTTCCGCCAAGCGGAAGCGGTCGGATGATGCCGGCCCCTCCCACGAGGTGGAGGACTCTCCTCCGCCTTCTCCACCACACCCAGTTCACCCAGCACAGCTTGCAGGCCCTGCACACCCCGCACAGCCTGCAGAGCCCGCACAGCCCATACACCCCGCACAGCCACTCCCTGCTGCTCCACAGCCACCACCTCCGGCTCCACTTGTCGGGCCACTGGGGATTACGTTCCGGAACGACGTGCACTGCGTCGCTTTCGAGCGCATTTCCCAGCGCTCGATCGTACCCTCCAGGTTCGCACACCTTGCAGACCTAGGACGCCTGGGGGTACTCGAGGGGATGCTCACGTTGTATGACAACGTGGGCTGGCGAGATTTCTTCCAGGTGTCGGCGGACACGTTTATCCGTCCGACACTTGAGGTGCTTAGTTCGATCGCCCAGACCGACGAGGGATGCTCGTTTCGGTTCATGGACCGAGAGTGCCAGGTCACTCTCAGTATGATGAGAGCTTTCTTCTTGTGGCCCGATGTCCCCGGGGCCGACCGTGGTTACGCCCCCACTCACATTCCCCCACCTTCCTTCGATGCCGGCGCCTTCTGGGCCCGGATCACGGGTCTTCACGCTGCCTTTGACCCTAGTAGGGCCAAGGCCTCGGCCATCGTCCACCCTTGCCTCCGTATAGCTCAGCGCCTTATGGCGACTACCTTTTTGGCACGATATGAGCCGGGTACGATGTCCACGCCGGAGCTTTATATGCTCTACGTGATGACACGACCCAGAGCTCTATCTAGGGAGGGCGATGAGTTGGTCCCCGCTGTCGTGATTGATGTCGCGAGCTGGTTTTTGGACCGCATCATCGTATCGGTGGGCGCTCGCTCACCGATATGCTGCGACGGTCTGATCACCCTGCTCGCCCTTATGACCGGCGAGGACTTTCCAGATGACCTGCGACGAGCCCCGGGCCCCACTTCACTGTCCATAGATGTTATGGCCCGGATGAAGATGCTTCGTCCGCACGGTGAGCGACACTGGGTCTGGCTGCACGGCCCCTACGGTGCCGATTACATGATTCTTCCGAGCCCAGCTCAGACACAGATTGCACCAGCCCAGGTGGACTGGCTCCCAGTGATGGATCTTCTGATCCCAGCCGCATACGTGCTCGAGGCCGAGGAGGCTGAGCAAGCCCACGCTGCCCACGCTGCCCCCGCAGACCATGTCGCACCTGCTGAGCCCACTGCCCCTGTTGACCTCGTGACCCCTCAGCCTATCCCTGATATTTCTGCTGCTCCCGACACCTCTGTCCACACTTCTGTCGGTGTCGGGAGTACCCTCGCTGAGCCCACTTCCACTGCTTCCACGCCTACCACCACCATTGGCCCTCTGTCTGTCAAGCCCGTTTCCTCTGCCCTACCCGAGCGCCCGCCGACTATAGTTGAGTGCGGAGAGCCCTCTTTTGCTGCTGCCGTAGAGACCGTGGTCTCCACCTCTGTCTCCACTGCTGCTGTATTTTCTGAGAGTGTCGTGGCGTCTGTCCACACGTCTGTGTCACCGACCTCTCTGGCCGTCTCGTTGCCACTTTTGTACTCCTCTTTCATTGATGCTGCCTCCACATCTCACCAGCCGGTGCCCCGGCCTCACACTGAGGCTAGGCCCACACTTGCGAGCACAGCACCTTTCGTCCACTTACCTGCTGAGCCCTTCACCTACGCCACCCGAGTACGCCAGCCCCGCCCTACACAGCACAGACCGGTGCGTCCCTCTGCACCACCTCCCCCCGACACTGTACTTCAGAGCATTCGTGCTCTCGAGGGGGCGGTGAGTGGCCTCAGAGGCGACCTTAGGACCCTGTCCGCTACCGTCACCGCGATGGCTGGCCGCTTCGACCTGCTCCCGCATATTCACTACTGCCTCACCCAGGTCCTAGAGCGGCTCCCCCGCGTACCCACCCAGCAGGTCCCCATGTTGGATATGGAAGACGTTTGTACACCCTTGTGGGGGATGTACGAGGGATTACGGACCTCGAACGTCGCGTACACGAAGTCGTGTGCAAAGGGAATCTGTTCCCTTGCGGAGAGGATCTCTGGATGAGCGGGAAAGTCGCATTATATATGCATAAGTGCATGCGACATATGGCTAATAAAGGGGGAATATCTTAAGCTTATGTTGTACCATGCATAAGGTACAACTTAAGCTTATAATGTGCCATGTATCATGGTACACCTTAATTAAGTTGTTCCAAAGGAACAACTTACCCTAAAATAACTACCTTGGGGGCTATAAATAAGACCCAAGGGTAGCCATTTTCCTAACACATTTGCATGAAATTCATGCATGCATCTTCTTCATAGCGAAGCTCTACAGAAATATTTCCTCTCCCTCCTTCCAAGTTCTTAATCTAAAATAGAGATTTAGATTGTGGATTAGTAGCCTTACTCCGTTCGTGAGAAGACTCGATCCGTCGTGGCGAATCCGAAGGCAAAGTTCCGAGACTATCGTTCCGCATACGCAAGCGTAAGTCTCCACTTTAATTATCGATCCTAACTTTGTTTTGGACAGGATCCTACATTGGTATCAAAGCCATATGGGTTCGCCCCGATCAATCCACCGCCCCGTCAAAACTACGAACGAGTCGTTGTCTTTTTCACGAATGGGTCTCCTACTATTACGGATATAGTAGGAACGCTTCGTGACGGAGAGAACGCAGCGGTTGTTCTTTTCACGTTAGGGTCTCCTATCATTACGGATATGGTAGGAACTCTCCGTGACGGGAAGAACCGACCGTTCACGTAGTACGTTATTCATTTTTTGGCACACGGCCATTAAGAGATAACTAATTTCTTCGACGAACGGATGCTTCATCAAGGAAGATGATGGAAGTTATTTCCATCGGGTAAGAGGAAAATTTGGTGCATGTGCACCATGGCCAAATGGGCTATGAAGGCCATGCACCCCCTCTCCCCATGCGGAGGGGGTTGGCTACGGCCAATAACTACCGGCGACCACCCCATCAAGGGGGAGGAATGAGTGCGGCAACCCCATTTAAAGGGGGTGGCCGGCCATGGCCAAAGGGGCCATGGCCGGCCAACGCCGAATGGCCTTGGCCATGACCGGCCATGGCCAAGCCATGGCCGGCCAAGGCCAGGCCGGCAGTGGCCGGCCTTGGCCAAGCACTGCCGGCCAGGCCGGCCCTGGCAGTGGCCAGGGCCGGCCCTTGGCCGGCCTGCCGGCCCTGGCAGTGGCCAGGGCCGGCGCCCTGGCCACTGCCAGGGCCGGCGCCCTGGCCACTGCCAGGGCCAGGCCGGCCCTGGCAGTGGCCAGGGCCGGTGCCCTGGCCTCAGGCCAGGGCCTGGCCGAGGCCAGGGCAGGAGCCCTGGCCTCAGGCCAGGGCAGGAGCCCTGGCCCCGGCCAGCGGCCTGCCGGCCCTGGCAGAGGCCAGGGCCGGCGCCCTGGCAGAGGCCAGGGCAGGAGCCCTGGCCTCAGGCCAGGGCCAGGCCGCCCTGGCAGAGGCTAGGGCAGCGCCGTGGCCTCAGGCCAGGGCCTGGCCGGCCCTGGCCGAGGGGGCCAGGGCCCCTGGCCGGCCAGGGCAGAGGCCCTGGCCGGTCCTTGGCCAAGCCCCGGCCAGGGCAGAGGCCCTGGCCGGGAGAAGTTGCAGTTCGAATATTGGTCGACCAATTTTGTGTTTTTGGTCGACCAATCTGGCAGAAGGTCCGGGTCGACTGCAAATTTGTCAACTGACCCATACGGGGTGACAAAGGGCATTGGTCAAACTCGAATGTGTCGATTAGCCCATACGGGGCTAACCACAGTGCCGACTAGTTCATACGGGACTAACGTTTTAATGAAGTTTTAACTTGGGCTCTACTCCTTGAAGACTAGCCATAGTGCTCTACTTCATGCGAGATTAGCTAAGTCATTGTGCTCTACTCTACGGAGATTAGCCAATGTACTTATGTAAATGTGCTCTACTCCTTGAAGATTAGCCGTAATGCTCTACTTCATGCGAGATTAGCCATGTCATTGTGCTCTACTCCACGGAGATTAGCCAATGAACTTATGACGTTGTGCTCTACTCTACGGAGATTAGCCAATGTATTTTAAATTCGTTTTGAAAAATACGTTTTCAAAAACGCTTTTCCGCTGCAAAGTACTATAAGAGTACTAACATTTGATAAAGTGAGGGAGAAATATTGAAAGTTACTCTAGATGGTGATTGGAAACATAGTGACCTTTCCGATTCTAGAGTAACATCTTCAATATTTTTCGAAAGTAACTTATCAAATACTCGTTTTCCGCTGCTAGTACTATAAGAGTACTATTGTTTGATAAGTGATGGGGGAATATTGAAGGTTGTTCTAGATGGTGATTGGAATCATAGAGACCTTTTCGATTCTAGAACAACATCTTCAATATTTTTCGAAAGTAACTTATCAAATATAATATAATTCCAAGTGGGATTTGAATTTTTAGAACTATCCAAATGGGATACTCTATTATCATTTCAAGTGGGAGTTATATTTTAAGAATTTTTATGCAATGTTTTTGATCGAACCTTCGGTTTTGTGTTTTTTGCAGCATTTTAAAAGTAAAATGTCTTCCGCTTCAAAGAATATCGTCGCTGAGTTAAACAAAGGTGAAAAACTCAAAGGCGATAATTACAAACTTTGGTCCATAAAGATACAATACGTTCTAGAGGAGCAAGAAGTGCTCGAAACTCTAAAGAACGTTATGATTGAACCCGAGTTGGGCACTACGGCCCAACACAGACGAGACAAGGAAGCTTTTGATGCTTGGTCTCGGAAGAATAAGATAGCGCGCATTACGTTATTAAGCAGTATGGCTGATGACATAATGCGCATCTTCCGAGAATATGACCTAGCCATGGACATATGGTCCAAGCTAGAGGAGAAGTTCGGTGGCACATCGGTGTCCAAACTTCGCGCCTTAACTATAAAGTTCGATACATATAAGAAACGTCCAGATCATTCCATGGGGAAACATCTGCGACATATGGCGAACTTTATCTCAGAATTAAAGGACGCAGGTCATGTGCTCACGGATGAGCAACAAATCCAAGCAGTCATACGTTCCCTACCAAATGGGTGGGATCAGATGAAGATGCATCTCACTCATAATGAGAGCATCAAGACCTTCAACGATGTTTCCAAGCACCTCGAATTAGAGGAAGAGCGGCTTGCGGCTGCCAAGCCAAGTGCAGAAGTGCACATGGTTGCTAGTTCCTCACACGGGGGAAAGAAACGTAAAGATCATTCGAAGTCTTCTAATGAACGTAATAAGCAACCTGAGTCCACCAAGGAACCCAAACATAAGGGTGGGCACAAGAAATGGCACAAGAAGAAAGACTTGAAAAGGATCAAGTGCTTCAAGTGTAACAAGCTCGGTCACTATGCTCGTTCGTGTACGAGTGGAAGTGACGAGGTAACTTGTAATACTAGTTACATATGTGTTTCTAGTTCACTATTTCTTGTGGAATCTAATCCATTTTGGTATAATTGATTCATGTGCCACCGACCACATAGCAAAGGACAGACGGTCCTTCGTGGAGTATCACCGGATACTCAAGGAATGAAGTGGATCAATGTAGGAAACAACACACGTGTTGTAGAGAAAGGCGTTGGGAATTGCAAGCTAGACTTGGACAACGGCCACACTCTCCTACTTTATGATGTTCTCTTCATTCCATATATTCAAAGGAATATTAATACTGTGGTCAATTTAATGGGTCTTGGTTAATAGTTGGTTCCTTCATGTTTGTAATATGGACCTATTTTTGTAATAATTCCTTTATTGGTACTGGGTTTGTATTTCAAAGGATTTATTGTAATAAGTACAATGTGTTTCCTCATGTAATGAAAATTTCCTTGTGACAAATATTTTGACTAATGAGTCTTAATATAATTTGTTGGCACACAAGGCTTGGTCATATTGGACCAATGCGTATAGATAGACTTGCCAAACGTGGCCTTCTATCCAATGTTTCAAAGGTTGAAATGTCGACCTGTGAACATTGCCTTGTGAGGAAATCTTGTCGCAAGCCGTTTGGAACCGGCACAAGGGCCGAGGTTCCAATACAGCTTATCCATTCGGACATATGTGGTCCGATGAATGTCAAGACAAGACGCGGGAAGTCCTATTTCATCACTTTTATTGATGATTTCACCCGATTCGGTCATATCTATTTGATATCCCACAAAATTGAAAGCACTAAACCTGCTTTAAAAACTATATGAGTTTAGTGGAGAATCAATTAGATCGCAAGATTAAGGTCGTGCGAACCGATAGGGGCGGTGAATATCAGTCAACAAGTTTAAAGGAACTTTGTGATGAAAAAGGCATAGTACATCAGGTAACTATGCCTTATACTCCTCAACAAATTGGTGTTGCAGGTATAGGACTTTAATGAAAAATGGTCCATTCAATGATGGCGCAAGCTAACTTGCCAATCACTTTTTGGGGTGATGCATTATTGACAACCATTTTCATTTTTTTACCGCGTACCCTCGAAATCAGTTAGCTCCACTCTTTATGAGTTGTGGAACCAAAGGTCTCATGACTTAAACATTTTTTAACCTTGAGTTTTTGCATTCAACGCACATATTTCCTCCCATAAGTATGGCAAACTTGGGCCAATGGGAAGGAAATGTATCTTTAAACGATACGCATAAAACTCCAAAGGTTATGTTTTTGTTAGTCAGGAAGGCAATGGTGTGCTAATTGAGTTTGAGTCAAGGGATGTCACTTTCTTGGAAAACGAGTTTCCAAGACAGGGCGAGATAAGTCAGGACTTATCTCTATTTTGAGATTTATGATCAAAAAGGATTACCTCATTCGAGTGGGAGAAATTCTTGGTGAAAACGAAAATTCTTTTTAACCTTCACCAATGGATTATACGAATGACGATTATCCTATTCCACACGGGAATAATGATCCAAGTGGGAGCAATTCTAACAACATTTCAAGTGGGAGTGATATTAGAATTGATCTAAATTCGAGTCAACAAGGACTTGAAGAATCTCAAATATGCCGAATCATGCCCTGCAAAAGACAAATGGATGGAAGCGATGAAGGAGGAATTGAAATCCATGAAAGATTAACCAAGTCTGGGACTTAGTTAACTCACCCAGAGGACATAGAGCAATTGGGAACAAATGGGTTCTCGAGATCAAGCATAAGGCTGATGGCTCTATAGATAGATATAAAGCTCGCATTGTCGCGAAAGGTTTTACGCAACAGGAAGGGATAGACTACGAAGAAAACTTCTCACCTGTTGTGCGTTTTACCTTGATTCGCATGATTCTGGCAATGGTAGCTTGCTTATACCTCAAATTACATCAGATGGATGTAAAGACTGCATTTCTCAATGGAGAATTGGACGAGGAGATCTATATGGAACAACCAACAGGGTTTGTAAAAGAAGGAAACGAACATAAGGTTTGTAAGCTTCGTAAATCCATATATGGTCTTAAACAATCCTCGAGGCAATGGTATATACGATTTCAAAAGGTTGTCTTATCAAATGGATTTTCCATACTTGATAAAGATAACTACGTATATATCAAGAGGATTAAAAGCAAGCATGTTATTATGTCTCTATATGTAGATGACATTTTAATAGCCGGAAATGACAAGGGCTTTGTGATGAGTATCAAGGCTTGGCTTTCATCAGTATTTTAGATGAAAGGCATAGGAAAAGCCGCATATATCCTTGGAGTTAAGATTTCAAGGAGTCGTTCGAAGAAACTTCTTTCTCTTTCACAGGAGACTTATATAAAGAAGGTTCTAGAACGATTTAATATGCAGGACTGCAAGTCCATTGATATTCATATAAGCATATGCGATAATTTATATCTGGAATCATGTCCAAAGAACCAAAAGAAAAAGGAAATTATGGAAAAAGTTCCATATTCCAGTGCAGTTGATAGTCTTATGTACACTATGGTGTGTACGAGACTGGACATCTGTTTTGCCGTTGGAAATGGTAAACTGTTACCAATCCAACCCAGGGCAAGAACACTGGAAAGCGGTTAAGAGGATAATGCAGTATCTTAAAGGAACTGCAGATTTGCAAAAGACTATGATAAAACCAAGAAGGTAGACATAAGGTACATATCTACGCATGAGATGATAGAGGATCAGCTTACGAAAGCGATCCCCAGAAATGTGTTTTATAAACACTTATCATCTCAAGGATTGCGTATGGGCTGAGTTGTACCAAATATATATTCCCATGTCTAAGAAATGATCAAAATTAATAAAAGAATAAGTTCTCTTTCCAACATTGCATATGAATTTCTTAAGAAATGTTTGTGTACATTTTTGAAATCTCAGCTGAATTGTGTGTATGTCGGACAGATTAAGGTTGGCTCTCTCACATGAGCAACCGCCTTATCTTATCAGATGGATAAGATAGAGATGAGACTAGTTTAAAGTCAAAATCATTAGACGAATGATTTAGAGTCATGACTTTAACAAGATAGTCGAATGAAAGATCTGCATCATATGGATGCTTACAGAAGATCTGAGATCTGTATCACAAGGATATAAAGATCTCATTGGATTTTTTTAATCCTATCTGTCTTATGCAGGATGAGAGTCCGGGAATATTTCCTGAGTAGTAAGGGGACTAAAAAGATTGGCACTGTGGTGTCTGATCTTTCATCCGTACAACATCATTAAGACATACTCTCCCTGGGAAAGGAGTGATGTTGTAATACGTGTTCATACCACGTATGCATTTCGACCACTGAGTTAGTAGCAATAGTGTTTGCTATTATGTGAGACTCAAAGGCCATACGGGTCTTAACTCTTACCCTCAAGGACTCCAATTGGTTCCTTTAGATTTGACGAGATGATCGCTATCTTAGCGTGTTACTAATGGGCTATGGTAATTCGGCTCGGCGGGGCACGTTAGAAAAGCGAATCAAGTCAAGATCATAAGGTTCGCAAGAAGAGGAAGATTGATTTCATATTCGCATTTGGACTTTAATGATTCAAAGCTGGCCAGCCAATTGTAATCCAGATGGGATTCAATTGTTGAATATAAAGTACAAGAAATGTGAAGAAATAATCTAGGGTAAAGCATGCGTTGAACTACTCAACTTTGCACCTTCGAGGTCGTTGTGTATCTCTAACAAGTGCACAACAACAGACTCTACGCGCATGACGGTCGCACGGTCTATTTCTCGGTATGATAGATGAAAGAACTAAGGGAAAGACGTTCTCTTACAATCCCCTCAAGTGTGAGTGGGAGATGTTGGATATGGAAGACGTTTGTACACCCTTGTGGGGGATGTACGAGGGATTACGGACCTCGAACGTCGCGTACACGAAGTCGTGTGCAAAGGGAATCTGTTCCCTTGCGGAGAGGATCTCTGGATGAGCAGGAAAGTCGCATTATATATGCATAAGTGCATGCGACATATGGCTAATAAAGGGGGAATATCTTAAGCTTATGTTGTACCATGCATATGGTACAACTTAAGCTTATAATGTGCCATGTATCATGGTACACCTTAATTAAGTTGTTCCAAAGGAACAACTTACCCTAAAATAACTACCTTGGGGGCTATAAATAAGACCCAAGGGTAGCCATTTTCCTAACACATTTGCATGAAATTCATGCATGCATCTTCTTCATAGCGAAGCTCTGCAGAAATATTTCCTCTCCCTCCTTCCAAGTTCTTAATCTAAAATAGAGATTTAGATTGTGGATTAGTAGCCTTACTCCGTTCGTGAGAAGACTCGATCCGTCGTGGCGAATCCGAAGGCAAAGTTCCGAGACTATCGTTCCGCATACGCAAGCGTAAGTCTCCACTTTAATTATCGATCCTAACTTTGTTTTGGACAGGATCCTACACCCCACCCCCACTCCTACACTCACCCAGCCTGCTTCCACACCCACACCCACACCCGCTCAGCAGCCTGTCCCACAGCCACCACCACCTCCTCCTCCGCCTCAGGACGGAGACGGCGCAGCCCCACCCTCTTAGGCACCCTTGATGCCATCGATTCTTTTTGCCGTTGTGATGCCCGTCTCTGCTGGGTCCTGATGCATTTTGCCAACCCCCCCTCCCCTCACTGTTTTTGGGTACACATTTTCTTTATATATCTTTATATATCTTTCTTGGGAGAGAGGGAGAGTTTTTGGTGTCACACATTTATATCTGTATCACTCATATATCTGCATGCATCATGTCCGCATCATATTTTTCATTTCATTATTTTTATTTTCTTTTTTTCTCATGCATGCACCCTCACCTACCCCTCACATTCCGCGTTTCTCGGTGTGCCACACTTTGCACATTGAGGACACTGTGCCATTTAGCTTGGGGGAGTGAGTTCTCACGATCTTTTCGATTTACCACCTTTGTTTTTAGTTTTTTCACGCTATTTTCCGCTTTCACACTTATTTTCATCATTTTTTCTTTTATTTTATTTTACCATGCATCACGTTTTTCTTATTTCTCTGTGTGCTGCATTGTAAATAGTTTTATTTTCCCCTTTATCTTTATTTCTTTTTCATCTCATGCTAGAGATGACTTTTCTATGATGATGATGACGTGGAGTTAGCTTTCTCTATATGCATGCTATATTTGTCATGTCTTAGATTTTATTTCTGATATCATATGATGTGACTTGCCTTGCATTTAGAGATAGTAACCCACACTTTCCCGCATGAAAATGGATGAAATTTTATTATTAGCTGAGTCTGAATATTCATATGTATGCTATCGCAGAAAACACACCAAGATTCACGCATTAAATGCTTATATCTGGAGTATCGTTTTCTTTTTCTATATCACTTCTATATGCATGATTTGTACATTTCACTTCAGGATGATTGAATGATGTTAGCTATGATAAATCTGGATTAGTTTAGCTTTTTTGTGATTGAAACTGAGTAGATTAGATTACCCTGCTGAAGTTGTCGTGCACGTCCTATAGAGTGAACTGAGAGATATATTTATTTCTTTCTCCACATATCTTGAACATCATTTCTCTATTTTAAAATCATTGGTGAATCTCCCCTTAACGATTCTATTATGTGGCATTTCCCCCGCTATTAATTCCTAGCTCCAAATTTCCCAAAACCAAAGAAAGAAAAAAGAAAAATTCTTGTATATCCTTATTTCTCTTTGATTTGGGATCATTGTGCATATATGCTATTTGAAAAAAAAAGAAAAGAGAAAAGAATCTCAATAAACGATCTCGTCTCATGTTCTCTCTTTCTTCTCTCCTTTTGTTTTTATTTTCATTACTTTTGGAGCTTCATAAAAAAATGGGGATGTAAATATTGTTTTTTATGCCACCACGCTTATAGATAAGCTTGGGAGAGGGAATCCAATGATGTGTGAGAGAGTGACTACTTGACGTTGCACGACAACCTAGGCTAAGTAATATTCTATACTCGGTAAGATCGTTTTAGCTTTACGAAATCCAGAAATCTATGCCTAGCGCTCATCTCATGAAATCCATACTTTTCTATTCTTTCTATTCTACTGTGTGATATTCTTATACTCCTCTTAGAAAGCGTTCAATTGAAAAGTGTGTGATCTGCGATATTGTATACCACTTTAAATGATTCAGACGATGTTAATTCTAAAATTATTCTGTTTTTCATTTTATATCACCATTCTTGGGTTTTCTATTTCTATTTGCACCATTATACTTTGATATCGAAATAAAATTCTTTGACATGTGTTTTTCATTCGGTGCATGCTATATGAGTAAGCGAAACCCACGTCCTGAGAAAATGATCTAGCAGCTTCCCTCTTCGCTTCCTTCTTTCTTCTTCGTTTTTATTTCGTTTTTCATTCTTCTTCGTTCTTCGTTTTTTTCGTTTTTTTTCGCCGTTTTCGTTTTCCGAATCCACCGGGTTCGCCTTTTACTTATCTTCCTCGAGGACGAGTAAGAGGTAAGCTTGGGGGATTTTGATCACTCCTTATTTTGCACCTTTTTTCCGCATGATTGCATGCCATTTAGATCGCCCAAATCACGTTTTTCACGATATATCGACAAAATTGCGATGCTTTTCACGATTTGTTGTTTTTGTCGTATTTCAGGAGATTTGGAGCGATTTGGAGTGATCCCCTGATACACCTACTCCAGAGTGTCACCGATGACCTCCCCGAGGGGTATTTCGCCTCATGGTGTTAAAACGGCCCGGGGGCATGCCGGCCCGCCGGCCCGGCCCGGGTTCTGGGCCGGCCCGGCCCGGGTTCTGGGCCGGCCCGGGCCGGGCCCGGTGGCCCGTACCCGGGCCCGGTGGCCCGTACCCGGGCCGGGCTCTGGCCCGGGCCCGGCCCCCGGGCCGGCCCGGCTGGGCCCGGGCCGCCGGGCCGGGCTGGGCCGGGGTTCTCCCCGGCCGGGCCAGGCCGGCCCGGCCCAGATTTTCGATGGCCCGGGCCCGGGCCGGGCCCAGGCCGGGCCGGCCCGGCCGGGCCATTTTGACACCATGAATTTCGCCATTGGAGAGGAGCGGAAGAAGAAAGAACGTCGCAGGAGCGACGAGGAGGCCAAAACAAGCTGTTTGGGCATTTTTGGTGTCTCACTCGGCCGAGTGAAGGAGTCACTCGGCCGACCAGCGAGACACCGCTCGGCCGACCTGATCGGACACGTTTTATGTGTGCATTCGGCCAAGCGTCGGAAGCCACATCGGCCGAATGACAAGACCCCGTCCGCCCGAGTGGCACTCAGACGAAGCCCATCAAAAGTGCCAACTTACTGTTTTTCGTCTGCCTGAGCTTCAGAAGACCCACTCGGCCGAGTGAAAAATGCCGACCGCCCGAGTACATAGAAGCCATCGGCCGAGTGACGACAACTCACTCGGCCGAGCCGCCCCCGAAGTGAAGACCCCCGAAGACCAAGACTTACTGGAAATTCTCAGGGTTTGTCACTCGGCCGAGCGACTTTTGTCACTCGGCCGAGTGCGACACGCTGCCTGTAGCGAAAATTGCGATTTTCAGGCTGCGCAGGGGCATTTTGGTCACAGTTTTTTGGACGATTTTGGTGGGTATTTAACCCCTGTTTTTACCCTAGGTTAGGGAGCTTTTCTCTTTATTTTTTGCAGCTTTTTAGATTAACTTTTTAGCTTTTGATTCTTGTGATTGGAGAGGGGAGAAAAGTTGATTTTTGTTGGATTCTTTGAAGAACTCTATTGGTTTGTCTCTCTCTCCTTTAAAAATACTATTTTTATTGCTTATTTGAATATTGTGATGAATTCTCTTGTTAATTCCATTGATTATTTTTGTATTTTTGCTATGAATTTTGAGTAGTCTATATGTCTTGGGGCGTGTGGATGAACCCTACGAGCCCAATTTCAGATTTGTGATGACTTGGTAGAAATATTGCTAGAATTGCTATTAGGGTTAGTTTGGGATCGATTTATTACGGATGGCTAGGAGTTCATACCGATTGGGGTTTGCAAGAGATTGGATCCCAATTCGATAGGAAACCCTAGAAATCCGAATTGGGTTGAAATCGAGTTTCCGTAGTATCGGTTTGCAAGAGATTGGACCAATACTAGGGTTCTCGGTTGCAATTCCGTGCCGATACCCGTTTGCAAGAGATTGGACGGGTAGGAACTATCCCAACCTAGGTCGCGGCCCGAGTTTGCACGAGAGTGGGCTCAGGGAGCGATTGAACGATGATGTTGATCCTAATGCTAGCTTGCCTAGGCTAGGGTTTGCAAGAGATTGGACCCGAACCTAGGATAGCTTTAGACCGGCAACAGCGCGAGAGCGTGAGCTAGGTTTTACATTCAGTTGCAACTAGTTCATCCGAGCTTCTACCCTAGCAATTTTGATACCAATGAATCACGTTGACGAGATACGGTGAGTAGCTGGGATTCACCATTCCCTAGGCGTCTTTATTTGATTTGATATCTTCGTACTTTGTCTGACGATTGTGACAGGATCACCAAAGGCAAATTCCCTCGTTTCTGTTCTTATTAGCCAGGTTGTTCGGAGCAAGCACTTTCATTCGTCCTCCCTGCGTTCGATAACCCGCTCGCCGCTACACCGTGCGCTTGCGGTAAAACTACACGGTCGCACTTTTGGGTTACATTCCGGAGCGATCAATCTCTTCAGGAGATCCGATGAGGTTCAAGTCGTCCACATAGATGGCTATGATTACAAATCCTGTTGCATTTGCTCTTATAAAGATGCAAGGACAGACTGGGTCGTTTGTGATCCTTGTTTTGCAAGAAAATCGTTCAGTCTGTTATACCACATCCTTCCAGATTGTTTTAGACCATATAATGATCTTTGCAGTTTCATTGAGTAGATGTCACGTTCTCTCTCTTTTAGAGCTGCAGGCAAAGAATAACCGTCAGGCAATCTCATATAGATGTCTCGGTCTAGGTTACCATATAGGTATGCAGTAACCATGTCCATAAGTTGCATATCTAAACCCTCTTGGGCTGTTAAGCCAATGAGGAATCGGAAGGTGATCGCGTCCATGACCGGGGAGTATGTGGCTTCAAAATCCACCCCTGGACGTTGGGTAAAACCCTGTGCTACAAGCCTTGCTTTGTAGCGAACGATCTCATTCTGTTCATTTCGTTTTCTAACAAATACGCATTTATAACCCACAGGTTTTACACCTTTTGGTGTCTGGACTATAGATCCGAAGACCTTGCATTTGGTGAGTGAATCCAACTCCACTCCTATTGCCGCTTTCTACTTTGGCCAATCATCTCTGCTTTGACATTCTGTCAGAGAGTGTGGTTCAATATCATCGTCGCAGTACGCGACGTTGATGGCAATATTACACGCAAATGTGTCATCTATGGTTGTGCTCTTTCTGTCCCAATACTCCCCAGTTCATACATATTGTATCGAAACTTCATTTTCTCCCGGTTTTTCCTCTTCATGAAAGTTTGGGAGAGATGGGGTAGCAGGGCTTATAGTAGCATCCTGGGTGGTATTTGTTTACCATTGCCAAGGGTCCTACTCTTTCGAGGGACTTGGTCCTTGGATCCCGGTGGTCGCCCTCTCTTTTTGAAAGGTCCAACCATTTCTGCTGCAGGCGGATTGCATCTATTTTACGGTATGTCAATCCTAGCTGGAGTGTTAGCAGCAGAGACGTGTGATTTGACAATCTTCTGGTTGTCAGTAAATTTGTCCAGCAAGAGATGTACAGTGTTTTGGATGTGGAGAATCTTCAGGACCTCCTCCTCACACTGGCTTGTAGGCGGATCAAAGTGACATAATGTCTTTGTATCCCAAGTGATACATTCTGAAGCTTCGGGCTTCTTTGTCTGTGAGCCTAGTCTTGGAAACGATGTTTCATCGAATTCACAGTATTCTAGACGTGCCTTGAAAACGTCTCCCATAAGGGGTTTTAGGAATCTAATTGTGGAGGGGGTGTCAAACCCAACATAAATGCCTAGGCGACGTTGTGGACCCATCTTTGTCCTTTGTGGTGGTGCTATGGGGATGTATACTGCACAACCAAATATTCTCAAGTGTGAGACAATTGGTGGGGCTCCAAGTGCTAGTTGCATTGGAGAAGATGACTGACCTCCAGAAGGTCTTAATTT
Source organism: Scilla litardierei (assembly GCA_030789695.1). Classification (NCBI taxonomy): domain Eukaryota; kingdom Viridiplantae; phylum Streptophyta; class Magnoliopsida; order Asparagales; family Asparagaceae; genus Scilla; species Scilla litardierei. Next base: position 193,571,494 of record CM061133.1, read on the forward strand.
TATTAAAGATGCAGCATGCAAAATTGCATGACCCCACGCATTCACTGGCATCTGGGATTGAAGTAATAATGGACGATCAATCCATTGCAGTCTCTTAATTAGAGATTCTGCTAACCCATTTTGGGTGTGAACATGTGCTACAGGATGTTCGACTTCAATTCACTGAGCTTGGCAATAGTCTAGAAAGACTTGTGACGTGAACTCCCCCGCATTGTCCAGACGAAGTTTCTTTATCTGGTAGTCGTGGAAGTGGGCCCGTAACTTGATTATCTGAGCTAAAATCTTAGACAGTGCTAGGTTACGGGTGGACAGTAGACACACATGTGACCACTTAGTAAATGCGTCTATCAGGACCATAAAGTACCTGAACGGACCACTTGATGGGTGTATCGGCCCACAAATGTCTCCGTGGATTCTTTCCAGAAAGCTTGGAGACTCCACATCCACTTTCAGTGGAGAGGGTCTTGTAATCAGTTTACCCTTGTAACAGGGTGGACATGGGAATTTGCCTTTTTGAAGAATCTTCAGGTTCTTCAAGTCTATACCCCTGGAGCTTTTTATGATGCAATACATCATAACAGATCTAGCGTGTCCCAGTCTACTGTGCCAGAGTTGGAATTCTGGTGTTTGGGGGCACTGCAGGTGCTCCGCCATGGATGTTTCTGGAGTTTGTATACTTGTTTGGTAGAGTTCCGAGGGGAGTCCCTTGAAACGTTCCACAATGGTTTTTGAACCATTTGTAAGAGACGTTACAAGCAAGTATTCCCTTTTATCTTCCTCGACCGTCTCTAAGTGATATCCGTTTAAACGGATATCTTTAAAGCTTAGGAGGTTTCGGATAGATTTAGGGGAGTATAACGCATTTTTTAGTGTGATTTGTATGTTACCGGGGAGCAATATGATTGCTTCCCCTGATCCTTCGATTATGTTAGCTGGTCCTGAGATTGTTCTCAGTGGACCAGAATAGCTACTTATGCTCGTGAAGGAGTCCATGTTTTGAAGGATCGAGTGCATCGATGCACTGTCCACTAGGCAGATTAATTCCATATCTATATAAAGAAAGACATTCAAGCAGTAAATATTATGAAAAGAAAAGATCTACTTTCATAAAAAATGCTCAAAGGAAATGTTTTGACATGGAATAAAAACTAGGTACTATGCAGAAAAGGAAGATACATTGCTAGCATAAAAAATGGTCCATAACTAGAGAGTGTCATCTCCCATGAAATCTTCAGGAGTCCATGAGGTCTCTGGCAAAGCTGCGCTCTCAATCAGGTTTGTCTCAGCTCGAGGCTTGAGGCTTGCCTGGTAGAGGTCCTGGAGGTGTTTCTGGGTGCGGCAGATTCTGTACTAGTGGCCCGTCATTCCGCATTTAGAGCACTTATCCTCCAAGTCTTTCTTGGGAGTGCCACCTTTGTTGGACATCCTCTTTTGCTTCTTTTCCACGAACTTCTGTTTCTGAGGAGGAGCTGGGGGAGTGGCCTTCTTCCACTGCTTTTGTTCTTTCCATTTCTGGAATTTTGCCTTTTTATCCATCTTCTTCTTCTGGGAAGACTGGAAGTGTGCCTCTGTAGGAGGTGGCAGTGGAGCGGAGCCAGGAGGGCACAGGTTGTGAGTGGCAACCAACAGGTCTCTGTTCTGTTCAGCCATAAGCAGGCATGAAAGCAGATCAGAGTACTTCGTGAACTTCCTCTCATGGTATTATTGCATAAGGATCATGTCCTTCTCATGGAAAGACGTGAACGTCTTTTCCAACAACATTTTCTCCGTCACCGTTTCACCGCATAACTTCAGGCGTGAGGTGATACGGAAGAGTGCTGAGTTGTACTCCGCTACGGATTTGTAATCCTGTATGTGGAGTTGAGTCCACTCGTACTGCGCACGGGGGAGTATGACATCTCTCTGATGCCTGTACCTCTCCTCGAGTGCGTCCCACAGCTCGTAAGGATCCTCTATAGTAAGGTATTCGTCCTTCAGGGTCGAGTCTAAATGTTTCCTGATATAGATAATGGCTTTCGCCTTTAGTATATCGGAAACTTCCTCTGTATGAGGTGCTTCTTTTGAAGCATCCTTGTCGGCTGAGGCAATACTTGTTGTTGCCTTCTCAGTCGATGTGAGACTGAAACCATGAGAGCGCAGATGGAACTTCAGGTCCAACTGCCAACTCAGGTAGTCTTACCCATCGGCCTTCAGGACCGAAAAGTCGACATTCGCAAGTCTGGCCATTGAATGATTTAGCAATATAAAAAAAGCATGGATCATTAAACTGAGTAAAAATAGACATCCACGCATGTATTTTAAGCATTTTCATAACATGAATTTATTAAAGGAAAATTAACATGCATGCTTTTTGAAGGTTTCGTAACGTGAATAATTAACAACGATTAACATCCACGCATGCTTTTTGACAGTTTCATTGTAACATTAACATGTCATGAAAAATAATTAACATCCACACAATTAATGTATAAGCAATGAAAAAATAACTTAGGACTATGGGGATCAGCCAGCCGACACCGAAAAGAAAAAGACAGTCCGAAATTACATCAAAAGTTGCATGAAAGAATAAGTACAACTCGGGAACTTCAGAGAGAAGCCCCTTTCATCTTTGTGCATACGCCTTCAGCTCCTTTTTGGTGTTTGCCGGTCTTCTTTTTACATTTATATCCTTATTTACAAATTTCTCTCAAAAAAAGAAAAAATTGCAGGAAATTAAAAGTGTCGGAAACCTGGCTGATCCCTAAAAACATAGCCTAATCGCACATCCACGCAGATAATATATGGAAAATATACAACCATGCAGATAATCATATCACAGGCATGTAAAGATTAATTAAATAATCTAAATGGTGGGTGACGTGCTAAAAAATTATTTTTGAAAAACTTTCTACCTTTGATCCATATTTTTTAATGTTTTGTTTATCGCTTTAACCCCTTTTATAAAGTTTCTTTAATTATTTTGGGTTTTTAGGGCCAAAAATAAAAAAAGAAAAATTATTTGTGTAAATAGGCTAATTTTCAGGCTTTTGGGCCATGAAAACAACCCATTAGGGTTAATTTGGGCCTCCCCCGAAAAATTGGCCCGTTTAGGGTTAGGGTTTCCGAAAAACCCTGGGGGGGGCCCGCGGTGCGCCGCCACGACGGCTGGTCGCGCAAGGCGCGGCCGCCGTGGTGGCGGCTGCGGGCCGCGGCCTATGGCCGCGGCGTTTTCGCCGCCGGCGGCGCTTATGAAGCGCCGCCGTTTCGCCCTTCGAGCGTGCGGAGTATGGATCAAGGTCGAGGTGTAAAAACGGATTTTTCAAGAATTTAGATCTCTAAAAACTGATTTTTATTGTTTTTAGACATGCGGATCTAAATAAAAATGTGATTTTTACCTTGTTTTTAAACTTTTTGATCCTAAAACATGCAGATCTAACGTGAAACGCAAGTTTAGATCTAAAAAGTTTTGATTTTTACCTCTAGATTCGACAAGGGAATCTAGTCGACGGTTGGTGAAGGATGCCCTTTTCGCTCCCCGTTGAGAAGATTACGATCTTCTTGAATCTGAGCGATTGATGGATCTCCTTCCTCGCGAGTCGCCGTCTCCTCCAACGAGCGTGATCGTGCTGATAACGTGTTGTGAAGGGAAAAAGTAGGGAAATAGGTGTAGAGGGTTAGGAGCCCCCTACCCTCATATTTATAGCTTTCAATAGTGGGCTGGATACCCAATGGGCCTCATGTGCCTATTCATAACAGATCTTTCTTTATCTATAAAGAAACATATAAAATATCATATTTGGTACAAAAATACATTGGGTAAAAATAGAACCATTGCCAAAAGGCAATCGTTGGTGAGAACATATTCTGTTGTACTAGTAGCTACACTTGCTCCAATAACCAACTAATATAGTTATCCCACCAACTCCTATTCTTCTACTAATTCACATTACATGTTACATTAACATATATGAGAATTAACTTAGATATCTCATACCCAAGTAATATTAGAATTAGGGAGTTCTATCCGAATTATGAATACACCTTACAGATGAGGCATCATATGCCCCTTCTTTTCCAAAAGTTCCAAGTCGTCATTTGCAATTTCTCTTTCAGTGCACATATTAAGGACAAAAGAAAAACATACATCTTTTGCAATTTTATCCTTTTTACTTTCACCTTTTGACACCTTTTAATAGTTTTCTTATCTCCCTTGCATATAGCCGTGAGAGAAAAAGAGGAACTAGTAAACATAATTGGTGTCTTTTTTCGAAAAGGAAATCTTTGCTTGCATCAACACTTTGAGGGGCTCTAGAAACATTTTCTAGTTTGTTCAGTACGAACCGAGAGAAGGTGATGGGAAGAATAAGAAGAATTATATCACCATATAATTCATTATTCGACCCCAACATATTCCAACTCTTCTAAAAATCCAATTCATCTTGAGGATATAGATCAATATCTATATTGTTGGAATTCTCTGTTGGTGAATGTGGTTACCAATTTGATGCTTGTTTACTTGTCATATGTCAATGCAAACCAAAAATTTTAGCATCCAATTATAATAATAAGGTCAAGCGGGTGTGATCAAGTTAAAGATAAATTCAAGGCTAGACATGATGTTGCATAATAATATAAAAGAGTTATAATGATGTTGTAAATGTTCATAAATAATTAGATTAGTTTTTATCTAATTATTTTCTCCATTCAACCAAAATAAATACAGAAATTATTAGTATATTTTCTTAATGGGAATTGAGGTCCAACTATCTTGAGTTTGACAACCTTAAACGTCATCAATAAGTTATCGCACTATATAGATGGTAGACAAACTTTATCAATTACAATTCTATGCAACTCTCAATTATGGTTTTTGCCCCTAGCCCATTATGACATTGACATTTGATAACAAACCATAAAGTCTACTCAAGTCCTTTACATACATTTCATATTCAGTAGGGTGTTACGTATGTACCATTGACCTTCATCAACAAGACCATATTTCACACCCCCTGAATCCATCTTTTGGCAGCAAAGATGCATCCCTTAGAATTGAAAAACTAAGGCTTGACATTCGTCAATGACCATAGTATCAACCTAAGTACTCTACATTTTTGAAATGATGGAGGGCTACGGATAATCCTTAAAAGGATTTCAAACGTAATGGACTTGATATAGTTGGAAAAACTAAGTCATTTTAAACAGTTAGTGAACTCTAAAGGATGACCTTTTGTAATTCTAACTTCCTTTGGTTTATATCTACTAATTAATCCAATTAGTTGGCAATGATTTTCTTATCGGCAGTTTACAACATTTTAATCACATTAAATGTTTGCATAATAATTGCTTAGACCACAAATCACCGTCCTACACTGTTAGGTTAGATAACTAACAGCAGAACGGTCACATGATCTTTACAATTGTTATGCGCAAGCTAAGCAAAAATAATCCGATAAATTTGCTTAGTAATTATTTGGAACACGGAAGATGTCATACACTGTTAGGTTAGATAGCTAACGACAAAGCGATCACAGGATCCTCATAATTATTTAGCCAATAATCACATTATAAAGCTAATCAAGCAATTTAAAGCAAGCGATATATATTTTGTGAGCAATCCTTGCAACAAAACATATTATTGCAAATAAATCAAATCATGAAATAAATACATCCAAGAATTTTATCTCATAAAATTCTTCTAAGATTTAATTTCCATGAACCCAATTTGTTATCTCATAACAAATATCATGAAAATTTAATCTTAAACTCAAAATTAATTTTACGGACGTTAAGATCATCGCAAAATCACAAAATCACATATTACATATTTAACACAAATTCTCTGATGTTTGGAGCGAAAATAATAGAATTATTTTCCTCCTCATGCAAAATACCAATACTTGATCTTTGCAACGCATTAGAAAATTATTCACGCTTGAGCCTCAAGATCGAACGCATTAGAAAATTACATATTTGATTTTTTATCAAATTTAAATCTTAAAAATTAGCATAATCTCGAGATATGTAGCATGACTCTGATATCACTGTAAGGGAATATGCTAGGTACGCTAAACTATTTAGTATTGTAGCGGAAGACATAAAAATCAAACTGTTCTATAACTAGGATGTTATACCAAGATATACCGCAATACTTGAAAATTTAATGCCGACTAAAAGGTCATACCTTTGTGCAGATGTTCTTATACGATATCCGCAGATCCAAAACTCTTTCGACGAATTCCAACGTGTCCCCGCTCATCCATCATGATACTATAGATGTAGCACAGCGGTGACCACCCTGTCACAATCCACAGGCTCTTCCAAAACCCGAACTCAGCCTTAAATCGTTGCATCTAAGGATTGAGAGGAGATGAAGGAAGATCTTCGATGTAACACAACTTTGGCATCGTCTTGTACATGGACCAATCTCTTGCACCTAGCATGGTGCACATACTCAATGAGTCAAGTCACACATGCATGTGATAGATGTCATGCGGCCAATCATAGTCACGAATGGGCCCAAGCAAGTTGGTGCATGAGATGGTTTTCAATGGAAGAGCATGCAACAGTTGCATATACTAAAAACCCACCAATGGGATAATTTCTTCTTGGTGTTTAGAACCCCATGGCCGCATGCCCCTTGTGTGTGTGTGTGTTTCTCTTTTTGTTTCTCATGGATGATGGAGTTTATAATTCCTTGGGCTAGAAATTAAAAACCCCAGGCTGCATGCTTTGTTAGGAAGGGGGGGGGGGGGGGGGGGGGGGTTCAACTTCGATCCAAACACGTGTTATTAGAAGAAGTCACATTCAAAAGGTTTTCTAATCCTTTGGGACTCTTGATTTGAGTCCAAATTAAATCCTAAAACAAGGTGGATTAATAAACCCAAAACTCCTTTGAATATCTTAACACTGTGGAATTATTGTTAAAGTCAAACTCTATTAATTCGGGTCGGTTTTGGATCCAACACTTGGATTAAATCTGCACCCAAACTTGGACCCAAAGCCCAAACTGGTCAGGGGCCATTAGTCGAGTAGTGTACAGTCACAAGTCAGCTAATGCACTAGATAATTGGAGTTTATGCCTTTTTTTCTTCATCTTGGATTATTCGCAACTCTTTACGAATGAGCATTCGCAACTCCTTCCGACACGCCACTCTCTCTTGATCACACCACTTCTGATCGGTCCCATTATCACATGTACATTGAGTTTCATTCCTTCTTTTCTCGTGAGAGGTCGTCACTTATGTGTGACTCTAATAGCACGATTCCATAGTCGAAGACTCAATCACTGTTCACATGAGGAAAGGTTATTTCCCTACAAAGTCATGACCAAAGAAGATTCATACTCAAATACAGATATACCAAAAAGGCTCTTTCTAGCTAACCATAACTAAAGAGAATTCATATCCTACCATAAAAAGACCTCAAGGGTGCTTGTCAAAAGGAAGGACTTTAGTTAAATGCGAGATTTTCCACTATTCCAATACTAAGCTAATTAGGATTGGACTTAGGAGGGACTAGTCGTGATATACCACCTAATTGGGTGATTGCAAGCTCATTACTGTTACAGGCCCAAAGGTACACGAAAACATGATAAGCCCAAGAAGGCATAACCCAAATAATAGAGGGTATGTATGTGAAGTTGAATTACTAAAATACATAATTACAACCTTATATATAGCCATTCCTTTTTGGACGGAGGTGTGCTCATTCTCATTCTTAACGCTCTCACACTCATCATATATATTTTATACTCTCTGTTAGGTTCTTATTTGAACGTTGGAGGAGTTGAAGTCGGTGACTTCGACCAGGTTCAGAACGTTAATGTTTTTGTCTGTTGTGATGTACAGATCACGTGACTATCTGCTGAAAGGTCGAGGGAGAATCATTCGGACCCAACTGTGCACCACGACATCAATTTTTACGCTGTAATCTGTGAGGCCAAATATTGCAAAAGAAAGAAAGAAATAAACTAAAACAAAATATTGCAAAATTTTCTACATATTACGAACATTAAACTTCCTAAGAAGCAGAATACATCAACCATTTCAGTATCGTTGAATGTCACATCAGTTCATGAAACCATGGCAAACATTTTCCTTGCATCAAGAATTGAATTTCTTATATATGACATCTTTTAAAGCAAGGGGTTGCATCAAATTATTATCCTCCTCTAAAGATTCAATTGATAATTTTGGACTATGCACCAACCCCCAACGGGCTTGGACCAATAAATGAGTCCAAATTTACTCTCTTAGAATTGCTGCATTCTTTTGTGCACCTAAATTTAGTGACCCGACAATCACGACCGTTGAATCACGAGTCTTGCGAGCAAAATAACATCTGAACCGTTGGAACGAAAGGGGTGCGGCAGTTCGACGGCCACGATCCCGTTGTACTCTGCCTGGCCGAAGATTAAATTGGATTTAAACTTTCATTTGGAGTCCGGACTTTATTTCTTTTGTTTTTATAAATCGCTGATATGTTGCAGTCTCCATTTGATCTTTCAGTCGCTCTTTTGCTGAAATCTTGAATCTTTGGGGGAAAATTGACGATCGTGAATTCTAAGCGGAGATTTAGTGTGAGTTCTTTTCATTATTAATTTTGTTAATTTTTTTTATCAAGTTCTAGTTTGCGAATTTTGGTGCTTTGATCTATAAATTTTTATTTCTTGTTGAAATTTGATCCAATTTTCGATCGGAAATAGGTAGCTTTGATGTTTTTACTAGTCTATTTTATTTCATTTTCTATGCATATTTTAATCTTCTGGATGGAGAGATCGGAAAATGTGGACTCCTTTTTTCCCCTTGCAGTACATGTTTGGTTGTTAAATACGTTATCTTTTGATCGATCCTGAGTAATAGGCAAACGCACAGAAAATTTAGTTTCTTTTAGTGCTCGCTTATGATTTTTTTGGTTAAAAGTGTTCTTTTTGATACTTTTGATGAATATAGTGAACAGTGACCATGAATTGCACGCGAGTTGGAAATTTGATTTGTGTCCAGTTTATTTTGGGTGCATTCTATTGATTACGCAGTAGGGTTGAAGTGATGTGGCATGGACTTGTTGTAATTTGAAAATCAAAGAAAAAGAGTTATTGAAGATATGAGTGATGAAGGCAACGAGGAAATGATGGTTTATGGGAACATGGTATTTACAAAAATTCCATAGCACGAAATGTTTATCTAAAAATCTTGAAGTATATTGTTTTAAGCCATAGAAGCTAGAAGCCTGTTCTTAATTTCTTATGTTTAAGTCTAATTAGATTGCCCAAGAATGTTTGTGCCCATGATTCTGCTCCATCTTTACCACTGGTTCATCACTGGATTTATGCCTGACTGTAGGTTTGTTTTTTGAGATTTATTTTGGTTTTTTTTTTTTTTTTGGGGGGGGGGAGGGGGATAATATGTGGACTGTCTCTTAATCAATCCATGCCAATATTTCGTTGGAGACCCAAGCATTTAATTTTCTAGAAGAAAGAATTCTACTTAAAACTTTTTCTTTGATAAAGGAAATTCAATGTTTTAGATGTTTTAGAAGATGGGACGGTTGTTGAAAATAGTGATACAAAAAACCCAAATTTATCGACTTTTGGCACTATGATTTTTGGGGTTTTGCAAATTTTTTGCACCTATTTTAGAAGACCAAAGCTTGGCCCAGCTTATAAGATTTTTGAGGTTTTTCTACCGTTTAGATTTTTTGGGAACCCAATTGCGGCTTAGAGGCATGGCCCGCAAGGTGGCCACACACACATAGTGAACTTGTGTGATGCATGATGCAAGCAAATCATGGGCCACATGGCCAGATTGCAATGGAGACGTGCTGAGGTAGGATCACACAAAAAGCAGATGCATGGAAGCATCGCAGTAGCACACTCTTGATCGGATGATGTTGGAATGAGCGGGTGGGGGATGCGTGCATGAAGCGGATTTGGAATCTGATTCTGATGCAGATCCAACTACTATTTTGTGAATTTTGGGTTTGTTTTGAGGGTTATTTAAGGGTTTTTTGTATAATGTTTTGTACTAGATCAAGAGCTAGTCCATGTGGATAATTTTTACGTCGGTTCTTGTAGCATCTACATAAGATAAAAACAGAGATGTTTTGATGAGGATCAAGTTCAATGAGTCTTATTTGCTTTTGTTTAATTTTATTTGTTAAGATTTTATTTGATTTTGTTAGATTTATTTATTTATTTTGATTTGTTTATGTAAGCACATGTCATGCACGTATTCTAGGTTATAAATAAGTTAATTTCCTTTTGCAATGAGTTAGTCAATGAATGAATGAAAATTCCTTCAAGAAAAGGATTCAAGGATTCTTTATTGAATTTTTCTTGTGAGATGCGATGGAATGAGCGTGCAAAAGCCTTGTTTAGATGTTTAGATCTTTAAATTTCTGGCATGTTGATTTATTTGAGCAACGGAGAATGACCTGAATAAGGGACTCTCGAAATCCACCTAGAATCCCTAATTGTCTCAATTTGTTCTTTTCAGTTTCCTCTAAATTTCACAAGATTCCCAAATATTCCTTTGTTTTGTCATATTTGCTATTGGAGTTGAATTTCCTAATTTATTTCAATCAATTCTTTTGCACGCTCATTCCATCGCATCTCACAAGAAAAATTCAATAAAGAATCCTTGAATCCTTTTCTTGAAGAAATTTTCATTCAGTCATTGACTAACTCATTGCAAAAGGAAATTAACTTATTTATAACCTAGAATACGTGCATGACATGTGAAATTTCACCTAGAAAAGGATTCAAGTTCAAAAATAATTGATTGAAAACATTCTGAATCAATTCTTTTCCTTAAATTATTTATAACTCTCGAAATCCACCTAGAATCCCTAATTGTCTCAATTTGTTCTTTTCAGTTTCCTCTAAATTTCACAAGATTCCCAAATATTCCTTTGTTTTGTCATATTTGCTATTGGAGTTGAATTTCCTAATTTATTTCAATCAATTCTTTTCCTTAAATTTTTCAGAATATTTTCAATTTTTTTTTTGAAATTTTTGAAAATTTTGAAAATTTTGAAAATTTTGAAAATTAGATTAAAAACCCTAGATGTCAAAAACTTAGACATTAATTTCCCTTTGGTTCCTATAATATTTTGTATTTTTCATAAATTTCTAAGATTTCGAGTAATTTTTGGGATATTCTAATTGAAAGATACAAAAAAAATCAAGAAAATCAAAATATTCCTACGACTACTGGTCATCTTTTCATTTGCCCTCTTTTCAACATTTTGATCTTTTTTAACAAAAACCAAATCATTATTCGTTGTCCTTATCAGTGTCAAATCAAAACCCATCAAACGCATCACTCCGTTAGCTTCGCCAACAACCATTATTTTTGCCAGATTGAAGCTGATTTCATGGGGTATTACCATGATCACTACTGTATGCGCTATTTTTTTGACAGAATATGAGCTTGCGATGTCCACACAGGTCCAATTCTTCTAGGGCTTTGATGATAGTTTTGGAAATGATGATCGAGAGTATCATTTGTAAGATTCTTCTCACATTTCAACTTTTCAAATGAAGAGAAATGTATCTATGCCTATCGTAAGTTTTATATGAAGAAGCATTATATTGGAATCAGTAATACCAAATTCTTTTTCAAACGTTGGTCACCGGAAATCTTCTATGTCGGTATCTTTTTAAACGCCAATCAATTTGTTAATCAACACAACAATTATGAAGTTCAAAGGCTGAGAAAGATCCACTTGAAGAATTATGCGAGAGCAACAATATTCTTCAAATGTTCGAACAATTAAAGAGGAAAAAAGATCTCGAACCCAAATTTGAGTTCATAATTGAGCTTGAGCCCAAGCATGAGCCTGCAATCGAGTCCGAGACTGAGACAAATTTTGAGTTTGAGCACGAGCACGAGCCAAATCATGAGTATGACATTGAAATAAAAATTGAGACTGTGGCCGCGTGTGAGACTAAGATTGAGCCCGAACTAGAGTTAGAGCCTTAAATTGATCTTGATCCAGCACTGCTACCAGAGCTAGAGCCCCAACTTGAGTCACTTGTTGATCATGTGTTAGGGCTATAGATGAAGATATATTTTGCATTGTGTGACCATGTTAACTTCATTCTATTCGATCCGTCATAACCTACTAGCCAACAGATTTTGTGCGTCTTTCTTTCTTTTGTGATTTTGGTGATGCTATCTAATTGTATATTTTGGTCATTTTAAGGTTCAAGAATGAGTATTCTCCAACAACAAACAAGAGACTACCGATTATGTTTGTGCTCTCTTACCACCATTCACCATGTGGTGAACTTTTTAAAGCTAGGAGAATGATGAGAATCAAGTTTAATGCATCTTATTTTCTTTTGTTTGGTTTTATTTGTTAATATTTTATTTAATTTATTTGGATGTTTGCTTATGTAAGCACATGTCGTGCACGTATCTTAGGTTATAAATTTGTTGTATTTCTTTTTGAATTAGTCAATGAATGAATAACAAATAATTCAAGTAAAGATGTATCTTTTAAATCTTTCTCATGAGATGTGGGGCTGTGGGTGGGAGAGTCTTATCGAGAGGTCTAGATCTCTAACTCTCGTACATGTTTATTTGTTGAAGTGGGTGGAGGATGGCTTGTGTGAGAGACTCAACATTCTTTATCTATTTATTTTTGGGGGGCTTAACATTCCTTATCTATTTAGAATCACTAAATTTTCAATTTGTTCTTCCCCTAATTTCCCATATATTTTATAATATTCCCAAATATTCCTTTATTTTACATTAGTTTGAGAATTGTTTAAGAGCCAAAGTTTGGTTTTTTTCCATATTTATTCTCCAAAGTTTTTAATAGGCTTGATTTTTATTGTAAACCAAGTTGATTGAAGCGATAGTGACTTTTCTAAATAAATGTTCCCTAAGAATTTGGTGGAAACTGGATAAATATTAGTGTCAAGGATGTGATTCTTTTTTGGTATGTATTCTATTTCTAATGATGCTTGTGATTGTGGCTTTTGCATAGAGATTCTCGTTAGCGATTTTTCGCGAGGTGATTGTTAATTTCACAATGATTCACTCACCACATTGAGTGGTAACAGAGCGGCAATATGTGATATCAGAGCAATGCGTTTGAATCAAGATTAAAGTAATGACGAAGAAGTAATGCAACTTTAGGAGAAATAAGTTCAAGTTTGTATACATGTGGTTCGAATGCGACAGGTAGTTGCATGCAATACAAGATTGAGAAGTTTGATGGCAAGATAAACTTCAAGATATGACAAATATAAAACTGAAATCTTGAGGAAGGATTGTGTGTATTGAGTCATGTATTGTTAGAGAAGATGCAGGATTCGGTTATGATGACTATTCAATTGAGCCTATCAGACGATATCTTCTATGAGGTGTTTGATGAGACTACGGTCAATGGATTGTTAGAGAAGCTGGAGAAGATGTATATGAAAATGTAATTTACCAACATGTTAATCTGCTGAAGACTTGCTTCACTTTTAAGATGTGAGATGGTACTCGTTGAAGGATCATATGGATACCTTCAATGACTTAGTGATGAAGATGAATGCAATCGATTTGATTGTAGAAGCAAAGCATGGTATGATGATTCTGCTCTTATCGTGACAGGAGCGATATACGATGTTTGTCAACATGATATTTTATAGCTGTGATACTTAAGGATGTGAAGGCGAGGCTCTATAGCGAGGAGCTGTGAGATCGGATAGTAGGAGTTGGTTTGAGTGGTGTAGATTTGACTATCAAGTATTATTTGCTTTGGGGCGAAGCAATGGAAAAGACTGAAATAGGAGAAGATCAGGGTCAAGGATTAGAGGCACAACGTGCTTTATTGGTAAGGAACCTGGATATTAGGAGGTAGATTGCCCAGAAAGAAGGAATCAAGATAGAGGAAGTGTCAAGTTCCTTATCAGTTGTCGTTGCAAAGACAGAGGAAGTTAGTAGCAAGGATGTATTGACAATATGTTTGTCAGAGGTTAGGAATCATGCATGGATCATGTCTTTCAAGGCATCATTTTACATCACTCCAAATAACGAGAGTTTCTGTGCCTATGTGCCTATGACAGGAAAGAAGATGGTTTGGTTCTTATGGGTAAAATGAGGCATGCAAGACTGTTAGCATTGGTTTAATGCAAATCAAGATGTTTGATATGGTGCGCATAATCACTAATGTGTGGCCGGTTCTAAAGTTGAGGAAGGCAAAGAAATTTTTCTTTGGGGTATTGGATTTCTTTAGCAAGGTAACAATCGAGGAGGTTTTAAAGACATTGAATGGATTGATCATGCTAAAGGGTGCTCTATCATTAGAAATTCTAACATTGGAGTGGAGCGTTTGCATGATATTGATTCGACATGGTTGTGACATCTCATTTTTGGTCATGTTATGGAGAAAAGTTTGGAAGCTTTACGGAAGCTGTGGTTCAATCAAAGGAGTGAACTTCAAGGAGCTGTAGTTTTGTGAGAATCGTGTATATGGAAATCAGACAGGTTAGTTTCGGTGAGAGGAAGCATGATACAAGATGGATTCTTGAGTTTGTGCACACCGATGTTCGGGGTCCTAGATCAGTTCACTCTCTAGATACTAGTGAGTCTCAGTATTTCATATCATTCATCGATGTTCTATCTAGAAAAGTTTAGGTGTATATGATGAAAAAGAAGTCGAAGGCGTTTGAAAAGTTTAAGGAGTGGAAGATGCTTGTGAAGAGTTAAACAAATAAGAAGCTGAAGGTGTTTAGATTTGATAACAGTGGTGAGTTTAATTCTGCAGAGAATGAGGAATTCTGTGGGAAGCAGTGAATAAAAAGGTACTTCATTATATATTGAGATATCCACGGTCAAATGTAGTATCAAAGATGGTGAATAGAATATTGCTAGAGAATGCAAGGTGTTTACGGTTTACATCTTGTAACGACCCGTGTCCGGGTGCCGTTACATTTTTCATTTATTTATGCAGGTTCTGTAAATACCAGTGAAAACAATATAGAACAAAATATTTATAAATGAAATAATCTTTATTTATCCTTCAAGAGGGTACAAAAGCATAATCTTTATTTATCCTTCAAGAGGGTACAAAAGCATAACGAAAAGAAAACTAATAATCTCTCACTCTAATAATAAAAAGAAACCAAGCTAAAATTATAAATAAACTCTCCTTACTTATCTGGTCTCAGAAATCTGTGCGCTCTACTGGAAATTCGGACTCCTCGAACACTGGAGCCTCCTCGTAAGCTGATTCATTACTTATTGAAAAACATTTAAAAAGAGACAATGAAGTAGACGATATTTACAATAGACAAACAATTATAACTTTTACATGCAACCCTACTCATAACAGGACAGTAACAACTAAACACTAATCTATATTTATCTAATGAAAACCTTTCAGTATTAATTTTCTCACAATGTAAAGGGAAAGAGCAAACTGAAGAACCACCCCAGTTCACAGACGAGCTACATGGGCCTTAATTCCATGGTCCAAAGAAGTTGGTAGGGGACCCAATCAAGTCGGTAAAAATCAGTCAATGAGTATGGTCTTCGCCAAGTTTCCTATCTTTAATTATGATTTTTCAAACTCCATGTGTCACTTTTTATCAATTTCAATTTCATTTATTCTCTAGTTCTGTACTTTCTATGTTAAAAGAATCGTGTACTAAACTGTAGTGTCCATAACATTTGGTCCAATGTATCAATGTTCCACAAATAATAAATTTATTTGCACAATTCTAAAATACAAAGTTTCATCCTCTAACGCAGACAATTCTATCAATTGATTTCTATAGTAAAGGAAAATCATATACAATACACTTCAAGACATTTCTAAAATAATCAAATCTTTTAAACAATTAAAATTGAAAATAAATCATCTTCGAAAGAATTTAGACAACTGCAGGATCAGATTCGTATTATTAGACTTCCAAGAATGGTTTCTATGGTCTACTAGCTCGAAGGAATTTCCTCAACAATTTTGAAAATAAAAGCAGTAAGCCAGTTCTTTAAAATCCCACAAAAATCAGTCCACGTGCTACATTAAACAAATTGATCAAATTGATCGAAGAACCCACATTAATATAACTATCACACTGTAAACCAAATGTTTAAAAGAAAAGTATGCATCCGATAGAATCCCACATGGCGAAGTAAAACCCAGCCAATAGTCTAACATCTGCAGGGAAGTCACAACCATATAGTACACATCCAAGGGGAACAACCACGGATGGAAACAATCGGTAGAAAAATCCCACAGAAAACACAGTCGCAGGTCACAGACAATAACACAAGGCTGTAGGAAACATAGCCGAACAACCCATCGAAGGGGGGAGCCCTTAGCGACTAACCCTAAAACCCCAAAACCATAAATCAAAAGTATGGAGCGGTGGTGTAAGATGTTGCCTTGCTTGTAGGTTGTCGTTTTATTATAAGGGAAGAAATCCGTTTCGTATTATAATGAATCAAATCCTTACATTCAAAAACGTGAAAACCTTAATTTTCGAACGAAACCAAAGCATGAAACGAAATAATTGGAGTTTAAAGCGAATTGGGTCTATTGTGCATCATAGTTTGATCCAAAGACACCCAAATAATTCTAGAAGTGAATTGAAAACCAACAAAGGAATTTTGAAGAGAACCAATTTGGCATGAAACAAACCCTAGACGATCATGTATAAAGAAGCAAATACCAAACAGTGTCAGAGGATAAGAGCAGAGTCCAGATCGAAGAGGGAATCCTCGCGAAGAGGCGACGATGATGAGGGTTTTGAATTTGGGCTAGGGCTACGGTTTTAAAGTTCTTTGAGAGAGAGAGAGAGTGTGTGTGTGTCTGGTGTTTAATAAAGGGAAGTGGGCTTGGCATGGGATTGGGTGTGGGCTTCTGTAAAGAAATTTTATTCAAAAAAGGGACTTTACACGAGAGAGAGAGAGAGAGAGAGTGTGTGTGTGTTTGGTGTTTAATAAAGGGAAGTGGGCTTGGCATGGGACTGGGTGTGGGCTTCTGTTAAGAAATTTTATTCAAAAAAGGGACTTTACACATCCGGTTTGTCTGGTTTGTCGAATGGATTTTAGGCTGAAGCTATATTGACCGTGTTTCAGAGTGTTTTCTCACTACAAAATCGTTGACCGTGGACTGCCCGGTCAACGTGGTCAAGGGGCCGATTTGGGTCCCTTGGGTGCGTCGAGCACGTATAGACACGACGCGAATCGGAGATGCAGTCGACTCGGAGCACGTCAGCTGGGCCGGGTCAGGATCCTCGGCCTCAGGGGGGCTGAGGGGAAGCCTCGGTCCGGTGTGAGGTGCTCGGCCTCAGACGGTCGGGCGACGAGGGGAAGCCTCGGCGCCTTGGCTTGGCGTGCGACCGACGCGGAGCCGAGGGGAAGCCTCGGCTCGGATGTGCGCGCTCGGCCTCGGTCGGACGACGAGGGGTAGCCTCGGTCGTCTCGCTTGATGCGCGGCCGGCGTGGAGCCGATGGGAAGCCTCGGCACTTGGATCTAACGTTTTCCTGAACAGACGAGAACACTCGTCAGGGAGGCCGGACCTTGGTTCCGGCCAAATCACCTCCGATGCCTAAGTCAGATGACGATCTGAAAGAGGAGGCTCGGCGGGGACGGTTCGACTCGAGAGGAGATCGGAACGACGTCCTCCGGCGCGAGCGGGGGGAAGGAGATGGAGTGGGGGAACTAGGTCGTTGATGGAGTACCTTAGGTTTTGTTACCTGAGATGCGGTCCCCTCGTTCAGTCGTCCTCCTAGCCCTTTTATAGGCCTCTCGTCGCGACCACCCATGACTCGCGTCCTCCGTCCGCCCCCAATCGTGCCCCCTCAATCCGCCTCCCCATCGCCGCTCCCCGCGTCATGCCAGCACCACCCATAACGGCCATTAAGTGGCAGCGGGCCTGGGGGGACGGTTATCGCTGGAGTGGGCGAGTCACTCGCGCGTTTCCGGGGTCGGGTCGGATCGATGTTCGGGGTCCTCCCATGGGCTTCGTTGGGTGGGCTTGGACCCCCCACGATTTCGCGTTGTAGGCTGCGCCTTTGGGCCCATGCCGTTGGGCCTCCGCAAAATAGACGTATCAATTGCACCCATCGGTGGGGCCGATCGGCCTTGGCCGGTTCGGTTCGACCGATGTGACTCCTGGGGTTCCGATTGGCGCGTCAGTCGAGGCGCGGTCATAAATGAAGGTCATGAGGCGGATCGATATGACTTCCCTTGGCGCCGATTTCGAAACGCCGCCGGCTCTTTGAGGCTTGCCACGCGTTCCTGTCAGGCGTTTTGAATTCGCCCCTGGGTCTTGTATATAAGTGCACCGGCTGCTTTGATCCCAACTTCTTCCTCGCTCTCCTCTCTGTTCCGGGCTTTCCACAAACTCGGAGTCTTCCGCCGCCTTCGTTCTCTTGCCTTCTCCAAATAAACAAAAAGGTAACTCCTTTCCCATCCTCATATTATGGCTGCTCTTAGGATAGGTGGCTCTGGCCGAGGGGCGAGGGATCCTCCTGAGTCCAGGCGTGGCGGGCCCCGATCTGTGGGACCCGGTCCCTCCTCAGGGAGCCGTTCCCTCCGAGACAAAGGGAATGGGAAGCTCTTCCCCGACTATGCTGGCGATGATGTGGCGTCGGTTGCAGCGCGGCTTAATGTACCTCCGGTTATCTTCAGAACGCCGTCGAGGACTCCTTTTCTGGCGGCTGCGGAGATTCGGGGGAGGTACCTCTGTCATCCGTATTATGTTTGAGTCCCTTTCATCGACGAGCGGATCTGTCTTCCGCGGGGCAACGAAGTCGACGTTTACGTCGAGATGTTCCGTCTGGGTCTTCGTTTCCCGCTCTATCCCTTCTTTATCCAAGTCATGGAGTACCTCATGGTGTCCCTTTGCCAGTTTACCCCCTGTTCGGTTGCGGTTCTGACAGGTTTTGTGATGCTCTGCTGCACTCGCGGTCTGGAGCCATCTCTCCCCCTTCTCTTCTATTTTTATCAGATCCAGACCGTCGGTCTAGGGTCATGGCTACACCTCCGAGCCCGCGCGGGGAGGGATTGCCTGATCGGGCTACCTCACTGGGCGGGGGATTGGAGCTCGGGTTATGTCTTCGTAGTCTTTCTTGAGGATGCTCAGATTTTGACAGGTTGGGGTGGGTCAGGTCGGCCTTGCCGAACGCTAACCCTCTCCGAGGCTGATCAGGCGGCCGTCGCGCTGCTGTTGGCCCTCCCCTTGGAGGCGAAGTCTATCTGGCCTTTGCTGGACGACCTACTCCTGAAGGCCGTCTTGTGGTCTCCGGGTAGGTCGCTTTTCTAATCCTGGATTGCCCCGTGGCTTACCCTGATTTCGGTTTCGCTTGCAGGAATGGCTGGTCGCAAGTTCACCCGCAACGTCGATGAGCTGATTCGGCGTGGATCCGCTTGGAGCCGAGGCAGCACCTCGGGAAGGGCGCCTCGACGGACCGTCGAGGAGGAGGTGCGTCGAGCCGAGCCCACCGTGGGCAAGGTGGCGGCCGCGTCTCCCGTCTCTACTTCTGGTAGTCCCCTCCCCGGGGAGGTCGCGAGAGCCGGATCCGTCCCACCGGCCCAAGTGGTGGGGGGTGATGATGGGTCCGGCGCAGCTCTTGCGCCTGGCGCGCCCCCTCTTGTCTCCGAGGGCGGAGGCGGCACGAGGCGGAAGCGCTCCCCTTCGGCGCTTGCCGAGCCTCACAGAGGGAAGAAGAGGAAGGAAGGCGCGGATCCCCTTAGTCCGGTGTGCTCCGTGCCCCCGGCGGTGGCCGCCGAGGATTTTCCAGTGACCCTGACGACCACCCCCGTCGCCGCGGCCCTGCCTCCATTATCGGGAATCGGTGCCCTGTTGGCGAGCTGCTCGGCCCCCCTCGAGGTCACCCCCGGGGACTCGGTGTTTGTCGATCGAGCCTTGGCTCAGCAGTTGGTCGAGGGCTCTGTTCTCCCTTGGGACCGTGGTCTCCTCGAGAGGGCCCCCGCCGACAAGGTGTCGGACATCTTGGTCTGGATCCTTCAGCAGGTCTGGCTATCCTGCTGCCCCTTTCTTTCCTTCGCTTTCTTCTTGGCTCATGTCTTGTCGTTCAGGGTTCAACACTCGCTGTCGAGTCGCAGCGTCGAGCTGTCCGTTTGAGGGAGCTGGAGGAGTCCTCTGCAAAGGCCCACAAGCGGGCTGGGGCGGCGGAGGTAGCTGCGGTGGCGGCCCAGATGGAGTCTCGGCAACTCAAGCTCCGGGTGGCTGAGCTAGAGGGGCGAGTGGTCGATCTCCAGGGGGAGTTGGAGGACGCTCGGCGGTCGGCCGGGGAAGCGGCGGAGTCGTTCCGCCTGGAGAGGGAGGAGTTCCAGAGGGAACTGTCGGATCGGCGTCAGGTGGCGCGGTTTGCGGATGAGGTGGAGAGGGGCGTCGTCGGGACTCTGGGGGAGAGGATCTTCGAGGTCCTCAGGGAGGCCTTTGGTAAGTATGAAGACCTTATCGGCCCCCGGATCGTCGAAGTCGTCCAGTCCTCCTTCCGGGATTGCGCAGAGCGCGTCCGGCAAACCCCTCCGCCTGCCGATCCCCTTTGCTCCGAGCAGGGCGAGGCGCCCGAGGATGCGTCCTCCCGAGCCCGGGTCCCCTAGGTCGTCCTTCCCGGCATGTCATCCTCGTTTTTATCCTCAAATTTTTCAGCATCCGCTTCGC
The DNA here is from genome assembly GCA_030789695.1 of Scilla litardierei. NCBI lineage: Eukaryota > Viridiplantae > Streptophyta > Magnoliopsida > Asparagales > Asparagaceae > Scilla > Scilla litardierei. The sequence continues at coordinate 193,592,114 of CM061133.1, forward strand.
TTTGGCCCAGCCTACTTGAAATGGATCCCTGACCTCGCAATCTCCATTAGCATCTTTACCGGCTCTCTGCTTCAGGGCAAACAATTGCTGATTGCAAGGATGTTCATTTAAGCCAGCAATTTTGTGTTCTTGGTCGACAAGTTTTGCTCTGCCGGCGTCACCCTAGTTTCCGTGGGTGACGAATTTTGTTGTTCGCCGAGAGAATTATTTGTAAGGAGGTTCCTCCACTTCGATTTCCTGTAAAAAGACACACTTTTGTACCTCGGTTAACTGTTGGAAATGAAATTGACCTACTTGAATTTTCCGCGCATTTTGCTTTGTTGCTGCGACTTCGGCTCCTCTGCTGATGGTGGTCGCTCGCCTCCTTCCTCCGGGAGGTCGCCCCTTGCCCCTCGAGTGGACAAGTCGGTTGACGTCCTTATTGGCTGGGGGGTTGCCCCCAGTCCTATAAACAATGGAGTCGGTCTAACCGTCTTTGCTGGCGGCGGGGGTCGCTCTCAGTCTTATGAGCAATGGAGTAGGTCAGCGAGGGTGAAGCTCCTCGGCTTAGGACCGGTCGGCGTCTGCGCTGGCTGGGGGAATTGCCCCCAGACTTACGAGCGATGGAGTCGGTCAGCGAGGGCGAAGCTCCTCGGCTTAGGACCGGTCGGCGTCTGCGCTGGCTGGGGGAATTGACCCCAGACTTACGAGCGATGGAGTGGGTCAGCGAGGGAGGAGTCCCTCGGCTTAGGACCGGTTGGCGTCCGCGCTGGCTGGGGGGGATTGCCCCCAGACTTACGAGCGATGGTGTCGGTCAGCGAGGGCGAAGCTCCTCGGCTTAGGACCGGTCGGCGTCTGCGTTGGTGGTTTCAAAGCCAATATACCAAATATATGAAAGTAAACAACAAATGACACTCCCCTCGATCCAATTCAACGAAAAGTAAGGTAATAAGCACCATATCACACGTATAGGAAGCCAATAAAGACGATAAAAACCGTATTTTGTGCCAAGAATGAGAATAAGCTCCTAAAATGTGATGAAATGCAAATATACCCAAAAAGAGCACAATTAAGCCTAATCTTTAGCACAAAATGGGGGTAGTTAGGGGGGAAAATATGCAATCTATATCCTGAATCAGCTGGCTGGGGGAATTGCCCCCAGACTTACGAGCGTCGGGGTCGGTCAACGAGGGCGAAGCTCCTCGGCTTAGGGTCGGTCAACGAGGGCGAAGCTCCTCGGCTTACGACCAGTTTTGGTAGACCCCCCGCCGGTGAGGTGTCGGTCTTCACTCTTATGAAGCCTTAGCGAAATGTCGACTCCGTCGGAGATGAAGAAAAGGAAAAAGGAGTGCATTTGTACTCTTAAAGGTCCTATTGGACTAGTACATTTGGAGGAAAGAAAGAAATAAAGCAAGACGGGGGATGTGAACCTAGATAATCTCCTCCCGACTAGGCGGTGACTGGGGGGGGGCCTCGCTTGCTCATTCTATGATGCGGAGGGGTCCTTGGACGGCGTTGACCTTCTTTCCTTTGTCCGGCTGCTTGGATGTTCCTTCTCCGTGGGCCGGGTCATCGGTAAAGTTCCTTGCGTGCCCTCGGCTCATCAACTTCTCGATGTCCTTCTTTAAGTGCCAGCAGTCTTCAGTGTCGTGGCCGTTGTCTTTGTGGTACTGGCAATACTTTTCCCCATTTCCCCCCTCTTTTTGTCTTCGGCGGGGGGCGGTCAGCGCGCTCTTCCTTCTGCACTTGAGTGAGGACGACGTCTGGGGTGGCGTCCCTCGTATCCTCCCTCCGCTGCTTGTTTCTCGCCCTCTTCTCTGTCCGGTACCCTTCGGGGCTGCGGTGCTCGCTATCGCCGCGCTTGGTCCCTCGTCTGGCCTTTCCTGCCTCGATGGCCAAGGTCTCCTCGGTCAACATGAAGCGCTCGGCCCTCGCCATGATCCCGGCGAGATCTTTCGGGGATCATTGTGCAGAGATTTCTTCAAGCCTCTATGACGCAGCCCTTTCTTTAGGGCCGTTTGGACAACGAGGTCGGGAGGGCTGTTTACGTTCAGCCGCTCAGCGTTGAAGCGACGCATAAATTGTCGGAGCGGCTCGGTCGGGCCCTGCACTATGTTAAACAAATGTTCAGCATCAGGCATTACCTGTCGCCCTGCCATGAACTGTTTGCAGACAAGCTGGGTGAGTTTCTCGAAGCTGTCAATGGAGCGGCTGGGCAGGCTGCGGTACCAAGTTCTCGCTGCTCCCCTGAGGGTCGAATAAAAGCCCCTGCAGAGCAGGGTATCATCGGCTCCCTGGAAAGACATGTCCCTCTCGTAGTCCATCACATGTTCCCTGGATCTCCTATCCCGTCGTATTTCCCCAGCGTCGAGATCTTGAATCGAGAGGGGACCCGCGCGTCGGTTATTCTCCGCGATAGGGGGCACCGGTCTCCGTGGATGCCTCCAGGGGTCCGACACCCGCCTACCTCAGGCTCGTTCGGTTGTGGAGGTGGCACAGGCGCTGGCTGGGCTGGCTTAACGGCCCTCGCCACACTGGGGGTGGGGCTGGTCCGGCGTTCCCGGCTCCTCCGGCGGGAGCTTCCGCTTAGCCGTGTTCGGTCCCTCGAGTGGTGCCGATCACTTCTTCTGCGGTGGGGTGATCGTGGCCGACGAGACGACGCGGTCACCGATTCGTCCCCCGTGTATTCGGTACCCCTCCTGCTCCTTTCGCGATGAGAGGAGGAGGCGCGCGATCTCGCCTTGTGGAAGCCGGGTAGTGTGAACCGACGCTCCGTGTTCGGTCTGCGGTTTCCGTGGTCAGCGACCACAGCGGACCGCAGGAGCGGTGGGCCCCCTCCCAGCGATGGCCGTCGCCCAACACGTCTCCGTTGGCTGGCGCGGTGCCGATGAGCTGCTGTACCGTCGCGACCAGCGTCTGAATGTTCGCGTTGGTCTCCTGGGCCAGGGCACGGAGTTGCTCCTGCGTGGCCAGCTCGGTCTCGCCAGTCTCTTCGGCTGAGGGGGCGTGGTGATTGCCGTTGGGGGGCATGCGTCTCTTCCCGTTGCAGGCGCGTGCCATTGCAAGTGTGGTTTGTTTTTTCGTGGGATAGTTCGTAGTTCCCACAGACGGCGCCAGATGTTTCAGAGTGTTTTCTCACTACAAAATCGTTGACCGTGGACTGCCCTGTCAACGTGGTGAATGGGCTGATTTGGGTCCTTTGGGTGCGTCGAGCACATGTAGACACGACGCGAATCGGAGATGCAGTCGACTCGGAGCATGTCTGCTGGGCCGGGTCAGGATCCTCGGCCTCAGGGGGGCTGAGGGGAAGCCTCGGCCCGGTGTGAGGTGCTCGGCCTCAGACGGTCGGGCGACGAGGGGAAGCCTCGGCGCCTTGGCTTGGCGTGCGACCGACGCGGAGCGAGGGGAAGCCTCGGCTCGGATGGGCGCGCTCGGCCTCGGTCGGTCGGACGACGAGGGGTAGCCTCGTTCGCCTCGCTTGATGCGCGGCCGGCGTGGAGCCGAGGGGAAGCCTCGGCACTTGGATCTAACGTCTTCCTGAACAGACGAGAACACTCGTCAGGGAGGCCGGACCTTGGTTCCGGCCAAATCACCTCCGATGCCTAAGTCAGATGACGATCTGAAAGAGGAGGCTCGGCGGGGACGGTTCGACTCGAGAGGAGATCGGAACGACGTCCTCCGGCGCGAGCGGGGGGAAGGAGATGGAGTGGGGGAACTAGGTCGTTGATGGAGTACCTTAGGTTTTGTTACCTGAGATGCGGTCCCCTCGTTCAGTCGTCCTCCTAGCCCTTTTATAGGCCTCTCGTCGCGACCACCCATGACTCACGTCCTCCGTCCGCCCCCAATCGTGCCCCCTCAATCCGCCTCCCCATCGCCGCTCCCCGCGCCATGCCAGCACCTCCCCATAACGGCCATTAAGTGGCAGCGGGCCTGGGGGGACGGTTATCGCTGGAGTGGGCGAGTGACTCGTGCGTTTCCGGGGTCGGGTCGGATCGATGTTCGGGGTCCTCCCATGGGCTTCGTTGGGTGGGCTTGGACCCTCCACGATTTCGCGTTGTAGGCTGCGCCTTTGGGCCCATGCCGTTGGGCCTCCGCAAAATAGACGTATCAGACCGCACCATATTATGTAGAAAAATTTCAAAGGAGGTTTGGATAGGATGGCCAATGGACTTAAGCTATTCGAGCGTTTCGAAGCTCGGTGTATGTTCACAAGTATGACACCAAAGGAAAGAAGTGGCCATGCTGGGATACATGGATAGTGTTGAAAGTTCTCAGATTTGGAGTCTAGATGCGAAGAGGGTCTTGGTTAGTCGATATGTAATATTTGATGAGTCGGTGATGCTGCAAGATAGGTTTTAGGAGTATCGAGATACATAAAGACAAGAATGTGCCAAGTAAGGTGGATGTACTTATTCTAATTGCAAGTTTGACATGTTGCTGGTAAAAAAGTGATGGTTGGAGAGTCCACATGAGCTTACGACTACATGCAACGATGGCGAATGTGGTAGTGAGAGTTCTAGTCGAGTTGAGGTAGAGATTCTAGAACTACTCTGGATAATTTGATTACTAGCAAAGTGGAGCGGTGCACTGTAGAGAGATCCTTGCTTGAGATCTATGATTGATAGGGCTGCGGTGGATGCATTAAGTTTAGACGTAAATTCAGGATGGGGATTGTTATGAAAGATGTCAACATGTTGGCATGTTTTGATGAAATTCACAAGGAGTCGGTGGCGAAGTTTGAGCATATGGCTCAAACTTGTTTTTTTTGGAAGAAGGTGCTAGGGTGCATGATGATGTTTTTTATGGTTCATGTAGCATCAATAGAGGGTAAAATTGAGAGGTTTGAGAGCCAAGGTTAGTTTTTCTTCGTAAGTTCATTCTCTAAAGTTCTTAATGGGCTTGGTTCTCTTTGAAATCAAGTGACCCACATTATACTTCAAGTTGATCGAAGTGATATTGATCTTTTTAAATGGGCATACACTAAGAACTGGTTGAAACCAGTATAAATCTTAGTGCCATATGCGAGATACTTTTTTGGTTTGTGTTCTATTTTTTATATTGCTTGTTGCAAGTTTTGCATATAGATTGTTGGTAGCTTTAATTGATGATTCACAATTCTTGATTTTTCGTGAGGTGATTGTCACTTTGACAATGATTTGAATGGGTGACAGCGTGCCAACAAAAGGCTACATTGAGAGTTCGAAATCTGCAAATTTCTAGAATCTATGCTATGCAGGTCAATATATCAATGAACTTAATTTTCAATTGAAATTTGTTGGTTTGACTATGAAACTAAAATTCATGAGCCTATTATCTGTTGTTTATTCATTCTTTCAATTTTGTTAGTCTATAATTTACCAAAAAATGCATGACAATTGTGAAAATTTGATTTCTTAACAATCTTGTTGTTAGAAGTGAGAGATCTAGGTTTAGGGAATAGGTAAGAGAGTGACAACATCATATCCCACATCATTTATATGATGTGTGTATATACACCTTACATCAAGTCGCATTTGCTACAATCAAGATCCATCATGCAAGACACTAATTTAGCACATGTGCACATCCTAATTTAGCACACTAATTCATGCAAGGCAAAAATAAAAGCACGTAGGAGACTCGGTACTTGTAGCAGATCTGAATCAGCAGATGCAAACCTGATAGCATCAGCAGTGATAACCAGTAAGCAACAGAGAACCCATGTCAGCAGCCAATAAATAACTCCCAGGTAATAGATGACGTCATGTAGGCAGTAACATATACAAAATATGCAAGTAGCATCATAAACAAAACATGTAGGAAGATGCAAATCCAGAACTGTAGGTAGCAGCAGATATATAACTTGTAGGTAGCAAAATATATAGATGCTGTTTGGATACATCATATATTGTATCCAAACACTCTTTATTTAGCATACAGTTGAATTCTAATACTATCCTTCAAGCTGAAGCATAGATACTAATACATAGCCTGTCATACCAAAAATAAAAGCACGTAGGAGACTCGGTACTTGTAGCAGATCTGAATCAGCAGATGCAGCCAATAAATAACTCCTAGGTAATAGATGACGACATGTAGGCAGTAACATATACAAAATATGCAAGTAGCATCATAAACAAAACATGTAGGAAGATGCAAATCCAGAACTGTAGGTAGCAGCAGATATATAACTTGTAGGTAGCAAAAGATATAGAACCAATGGGCATCAGCAGTTAGAATCCATAGGCGATAGAAGATATAGAACTCATAGGCAGTAGAAGATATAGAACCCGTATGCAACAACAATCAGAACATGTAGGTAGAAAGTAGTCATAATGCCCGTAGGCCGATAGAACAGCAAAAAATGGACAAATCTTTTACTGTTTCCGATATGCTACAATTTTTTTTTCAAACGTTTGGGGTCTCAGCCGAAGCCGGTTCGGTTCGTTTCGGTCGGTCGTATCGATTTCTCAAGAGACCAGTATGAAATGGAAGACAAAATCGGTTTCGAGTGACTTTCAGGTGACAATGGCAAAAATACAAAAAACATGCAATAACAATTATAAAAAAGGAATGTTATACTAACCGTAAACATGCGATAGCAATCTAATAAAATTCTCAACAAATTTCAAAGAAATTTGTCAAAAAAGCAAAAAAAAGAACAAAACCCTAAACAGCCTTCCTAAATCCCCAAAAACGGAAGAAGACACAAGGAGTGAGAGACGATACGTCAAAATCGTTGTTGTTGTACCTCTTCATCAGCATCGGGGGTTGCCTTCCCGTTGATGATTGCGTTGAGGTATCGGGGGTTTCCGTATCGGGGGTTGCCTTCCCGTTGGTGACTGCGTTAAGATAGAAAAGGGTTGATTTGGGTTAGAGTAAGTTGTAACCCACTTTACATAAGGAGCATGTTGGAGCCTGATCCGTTTCTAATAACTTAAATCCGATTATAAAACTATCATGTTTAAGGTATAAGAAATGATTCAGCATCCGACCCGCTTCTTATACTACATAATATATCTCCTCGTTCTCTTTACTTCTCTCTTCAGCGGCAATCACAGAAGGATGATGAGCAGGAGCGATTGACCCATCTTCTATTGTAAATCTATTATTATAGAATCACACACACATAATTCGAATCAAAACTTAAAATGTAACCAATGAAACTAACGAAACGTGTCGAAATCAAATAATTTTGAATGGATCAAAATCGATACCGAAACCAAATTTTCAAACCTTGGGTTTTGAAAGAAGATGGCTAAATCTAGAAATGAGCTAGATATCAAAAAGAGAGTTCTAGATCTGATTTAAACTAGGTAGATGTAGAAGACAATGTTGATGGAGGTTCGGGATGATGCTGCTGGCATGCGGAGGGGAAGATGACGAAGGCTTGGAAGAATGATTGTAGGTGGTTGGCAGTGGTGGTGCTATAGTAATGCTAGGGACTGTAGCAAGGTAATAGCAATATAGTGGCTGCTTTAGAAGGATAGCAGCATTGTAGCATGGACACAGCAAACGTCAGTGATGAATAACATCTTGAACGTAGGTATGACTCTAGACATGCTATGTGAACATGAATGAGCCTGATTTTTATGATTACGTTGCCAGGAACCTATGCCCTGATACCATGTTAGAAAAGAGATGTCTAGGTTTAGGGAATAGATTAGAGTGAAGAAATCATGGTCCATCTTCCTTGATGTGAGGTGTATACACACCTTTCATCATATCTTATTTGCTACAATCTAGATCCATCATGCAAGGTACTAATTAAACTTACTATTTAAACACATGCGTTCATGATACCATGTGTCTAGACATTATATGTAGCACATGTTTGAATTCTAACACTTGTCATATCCCTTGTACCTTTCCCTGAGCCTGCTAATCCAATTCCTATTTGCTACTTTTGTATTGTACATTGGAGCCTCTATTGACCATTATAAGCCTTCAGGAGGTAATTGTCCTTCCAAAATGTCATGATATGGAGTTGCCAGGGCAGTTGTGCTTGGAAGCATGTCTATGCTTGTAGGGTTTGTGAAGGATTTGGTTACTGATTAGAAAGTAACAAGGTAATTGGTTGGGAGATTACTTGAAATGATGTTCTTGCTGTTATACACAAATTGTAATTGACTCTGTTACTGCTATCACTTTGGCAGAGAGGACTTTCGCCTTTTATCTTCAATGGTGCTATAATGTATTGATCCTTTTGCATTCTGTAAAACTTATTAATATCATGTATTATTGTACATGAGTACCAAGTGCTAAATATCTGTTATCTACCTGGTACCTGCCGAAAAATTTAATTTTGTTTTTTGCATTTGCAGGGTTTGTCACAAATATTGACGCAGGGGACTGATTGCAACATCAAAATACAATTCAACACCTATGAATTCAAGAAAAGATGGAGGCAATGGCTCTTCTACGGGCGCTGGTGGTGGCAGCAGCTATTTACCAAAAGGGAAAAGTGTTGAAGGATCTAGTTCTAGACCAAATATCGAACATCTGAGCAATTCCATGGGGAAGGTCAGTGTAGATCCTACTCAAGAGGGTGACTGGGGGGTAATTGGTAAGAAGTCTAAGAATCGAGCTGGGGTTAGTGCTGGAAAATTGTCAGGATCTTCAGCTCCTGCCCCAAAAGCTTGGGGTCAGCAGGGGAGTTTGCATGGGCGGGGTACCAATGGTGGAGCTGGGAGGCCTTCTGTAAATAATTGGGCACAAGCTGGTAATGGTGGACCTCGGAGGGCTCCTGAGAATAATTGGGCTGATGCTGCTAATAATGGAGGATCAATGAGGGCTCCGGTAAATTGGGCTCAGGCTGCCGATTCCCGAAGACCAGCCGGAAGGGGTTACTCTAAGCCCCAGTCTGCATCTAGAACCTGGGAGTCATCTTATATGGCACCACCACCACCTGCTGTTGCTCCACCGCTGCAAAATGGGTGGCAGTGGGCAGCAAGAAATGGTTCCTCTGGTTCCCATCCCATGGTTGGTGGAAATGTCTCCGCTGTTCCTCAGGATGGATCTGTAGACAGATATGATTCTGAATCTGAGACGCACAATCAACCTAATGACGATGTTACTGATGATGATGAGTTACTGCCAGACAGCGATGATGATCTAAGTGATGACTATGATTCTGATGCAAGTCAGCAGAGCCATGAGACCCTGAAGAATAATAAGTGGTTTAAAGGATTCTTTGAAGCTTTAGATAAATTGTCAGTTGATGAGATCAATGAACCAACAAGGCAGTGGCATTGCCCAGCCTGCGCAAATGGTCCTGGGGCCATTGATTGGTACACAGGTCTCCAGCCTCTGATGGCACATGCAAAGACAAAAGGTGCGAAGAGAGCTCAACTTCACCGTGAGCTGGCTAAACTTTTAGATGAGGAACTTCGACGGAGAGGAACATCTGTCATACCTCCTGGTGAAGCTTTTGGTAAGTGGAGGGGGTTGCGGGAAACAATAACTGATCGTGAGATTGTTTGGCCTCCAATGGTGGTTGTGATGAACACATTGCTTGAACAAGATGAGAAGGATAAGGTACAATTACTTGATATTGTGCTTCGCTTCAATGACATTATAGGTCAAATGTGCCTGGTTCCTGGTCTTTTCTTGGTTAACCATATGTTCTTGCTAGAGCTGCACTGCTGTAAATGGAAATTTTTGTTGGGATCTATCAGCATATGCATGTGCTTGTCTCTCTGTTTTTATTTTTTATTTTTTGGGTCTAAACTCATCTACAATCTAAGAAGCTTGCAGTAATATGATGTTTTCTGTTTACAAAGTGCAATTTGCACACTCACCATGCAAGACCTCCAAGAGAATATGAGATAGATTTGCACATTGGAATAATTTCATCATTATGTAGGTCACCACAGTATTTGCTTTTCAAATCTATGGATTGTGGGAAGCAAGTTATTTATCATATGGTTATATTTCAGGTAGCTCTCATCAGTTTTATGCTTGCATGCTACCTTTATGGTGTATTACAGTAATGGGTGTACATGCTCTGCAGCATTAGAGGAACTTCACTCTAGAATAAGATAATAGGCGTGCTAAGGCCATAATATAGACAACTTTTATACTACTGCAGTGCTAACGGTAGAACAATGTACATCTTTTATACCATTGCAGTGCTAACGTTATAATGATGGATGCCTTTTTACTAATAAACAAAGATGCAAAGGATAAATTTCCGTAGAGTGTTTTCCTTTAACTACCAATGAGAAACAATGGGATGTTATATATAATTCATATTGCCTTGGACGATAAACATCAGCGGTCCACTGTTGTCATGGGCACAAGTATTGTGTACATGATATCATTTTGTTATACACTTTAGGCAGAATGTTTTAGAATGTTTTAGCACTGTATTATATATATATATATATATATATATATATATATATATATATATATATATATATATATAGTGATCTTCGGTTGCGAAAAAAGGGGTTTTCGCACGGTGCGAAAACATTTTTTTTATTTTTTTGAAATTTTTTTTTTCAAAAATTCTTTTTTTGATGTTTAATCCATACAAATATATACCCCAGGGAAAATAATGGGTGAACCCTTTGGGCATTAAAGCACCCATCCACCCGTTACAAATTTAACGGTCTCAAAACGTGCGAATTTGATGAAATGCCTTGATCGAAGGCCAAATGACATTATTTCTCAATGATTATTTTTTGAGGGTGGTATAACAACATATAATGAGGGTGGAAAAAAGAATTTTTGAAAAAAAAAATTTCAAAAAAAAACTAAAAACATTTTCGCACGGTGCGAAATGTTCTCATTTGAAAATTTTCCTATATATATATATATATCTTTCTCTCTCTCAGAATAATGGGTATCATACGCCATATGAGGCATTGCCTCATATTCCTACAAGCCCACATGGGCTTGTACTTGTACTTTTGTACTTGGTTACTTTATGTGAGAGGGAATATGAGGCCTTGAGGGAATATGAGGCAATGCCTCATATGTCATATGATACCTATTATTTTCGTGTGTGTGTGTGTATATATCAGTGTTCTAAAAATCGGCCTGGGCGGGCGCCTAGGCGCTAGGCGGCCAGTAAACGCCCCGATTATGGCCTGGGCGGTCAATCTGGGCGTTTTTGGGATTAATCGGCCGCCTAAGCGTTCTGGGCGGTGTCTGGGCGCTCTGGGCGGCTCCTGGGCGGTTCCTAGGCGGTTTCTGGGCGGTTTCTGGGCGTTTTTGGTAAATGGCTTAATTGCACAAGAGTATCTTTTAAATTTTATTTTGTTGCATACAAACTCTAAAGTAGGTAAACTGGATTTGATTTAGTATGTATTAAATATTTGATGTATTTTAAATAATATTTATATTTATCTTTATATATAAACATAAATATATTATATAAAAATAAATAAAATAATTAAAAACTGCAAATCCGCCTAGGCCGATTAATCCCCGATTAATCCCCGATTAATGCTCTGGGCGCTGGGCGCCAGCAATCCGAACGCCTAGCGCCTAACATTTTTTACAACCTTGATATATATATATATATATATATATATATATATATATATATATATGTTAATGTGGGTCAGGTGGCCAAGGAGTGGATTTCCTCCTTGGCCACAATCTAGGGGCCACACACCCATATGGGTGATGGGCGAGGAAATCCACTCCTTGGCCACATGGCACACATTTTTCATATATATATATGGAAAATGTGCCTTACCTGCGCATGTGCACATTTTATCCTATTTTCAGGTTTTTTGGACTTTTTTTTTCATAAACTTGTTCACATCATGTATGATCAACATACCAAAAATCAAGTGATTCCAATACTTTTTGAGTTCCCATCTTTGCAACTTCAACGGTCTGAGAAAACTTGTAGAAAAATTGTTGAAGTTGCAAGGATAGATGAAGTTGCAAAGATGGGAACTCAAAAAGTATTGGAATCACTTGATTTTTGGTATGTTGATCATCCATGAGGTGAACAATCCCATGAAAAACATTCCAAAAAAATGGGCGAAATGGGGGAAAATGTGCACATGCTCGGGTAACTTACCTGCGCATGTGCACATGCACATTTTTTCTCATATATATATATATGTACTATCTATTATACATATAGGGGAGCTTCCCCACGAGCAAATCTGCGGAGAAATCCCACTAGGACAAAAGGGTGGGTAGATATGTGGCCATGGTTTGGCCACATCAAGGCGAGGCCCACTTGGGGAGGTAGCTTGGGTGTGGTTAGGAGTGTTTTTGTGGTGTACCCAAAGATAAGCCCACATCTTCCCATGAATTACAAGCTTGCCATTGCTTTTTCATACAACCAAAAATCCATCCCTCTTCCCACCTATTTACGGGTTCGCCATCGTTCTTTTTCCACTTTGACCTCCCGTGTTTTTTTGCCCTTTTTACCCCCAGACACCACACTTCTCTCATTTTCGGCTGCGCCTAGTTTCTGCCTCTTGTGTGGGGTTCTACTTTGATAACCGTGCACTGTGTACGAGTTATATATATATGAGAATTTTCATGTGCAAACATTTCGCACGAAAAATCCCGCGCGAAATGTTTTTCGTTTTTTTCAATTGTTTTAAAATTTTTTTCATGCTTCACTCCATATAATTATATACCCCACAAAAAATAATGGCTACAAAAAATAATGGCTGAAAAATAATGGGATTTGACTCCCTGATCAAGGCATTACAAAAAGTTCTATTGTCTGTTCTAAACCATTAAATTATATATCGAGCGGATCGAGGGTCAAATCCCCGTAGATAATCCATTATTTTCCGTGGGGTATATAATTGTATAGATTAAAAATAAAAACATTGCAAAAAAATCTTCTGGCACGGGCTTCCCATGCGAAAATTTTGCACGGTAAGCCCGCCTTACACACATCATGGTATTTTTGATACTGCGCAGTCCCATAAAAGGCTGATCAGTTTTTATAACAAGGAGCGTCAAGAAAACGATTTTGTAGGATTATGTGTATGCCTGACCAACCAATTTAAGCTCTTCTAGGGCGCAGTGAAACATGTTGGCCTAGTTATATACGTCTTCATCATTTTTTGGTTTTATATAATAATTTCTTTGTATGTTACAGTGGATTGGCATGGGAAACCAAGAGCTTCTTGAATACTTCAACACCTATGCAGCAGTAAAGGCTCGCCACTCCTATGGGCCAAACGGGCATCGTGGAATGAGCCTATTACTATTTGAGCCTACTGCAATGGGCTTTATGGAGGCTGAGCGTTTGCACAACCATTTTCAAGAACAGGGAACAGATAGAGATGCGTGGGAACGTCGTCGGGTGCTATTCTACCCTGGTGGCAAACGACAGTTATATGGCTACTTGGCTAACAAAGAAGATATGGAGATCTTCAACCATCATTGTCATGGTATGTCTTACACTTACATATGCAGCCTTTGTTCCTTTGCAGCGTGTCCTACAATCATCAATGTATTTAGAGAAGGTTTAGGTGCTGCTTCAGAATTAACCTCGCATTTATGCTTGCATTGATATGTATGTGTCTAGTGGTTTTCACTTTTGAATGCTATCGTTCACAGACTATTTACTGTGTGTTGACATAGTTCACTTTCCTGTAAGTGCAAATCTATTGTGAACCTACCTGGAGGTGGTGGAATATTGATATATTTTCCCAACCATGGTGATTATCATGTGGAGTTGAGTGGTCCTAGATCTTTATATAGTTTTAACTTGAGAATGATGTATTGACCTGTATTTAAATTTGAAGAAAAATCTTCCAATTTCTTTATATATGTTTTACTGGGCAAACAGAATTAAATATTAAAAGTTTACTCTTACATTATCTGGGTTCCCTTTTGGTCGCTAAGTTGTAAGCCTTTAAACTGTTCGCACAACTCATGTGAATGTCTGGCTCTATACATCACAAATTAATTGGCAGGCTGTGGAGATATGATTAATTGAACACAAATTTTTTCTTTAGGAATGGCCACAATGAGTACCAAACAATTAGTAATTCTTATGTTGAGATGATGCATGACTGTTTCACGGGAACCACTATTCAAGTCGTTCTATTGTTTATGCTTTTTGGTAGCAGTAAACTTTTTACAGTTCCAGTTTCATGGCTGACAGTGCATATTGTTTATAGTGTATTCTGATTTTATTGATGACTTGCACATGTCAGTTTGTCTGGAAATTGTTTGTAGATTTTACCTAATCTCACCAGTTCTAATGATGCATTTATCAGGGAAGTCACGAACTAAGTATGAGATAAAATCATACCTAGAAATGGTTGTGAACCCAATGAAGCAAATGAGCGAGGACAATCAACAACTGACCTGGCTTAAGCACAAGGTTGTGAAGCAAGAACAACATTCAAAGGCCCTCGAAGCATCTTTTGGTGTAGTGAGTCAGAGACTGCGTGAGACCTCGGAAGAAAACAGGATTGTGAGGCTTAGAACAAAAATGCAGTACGAGGAAAACAAAGAAGAGGTAGTGTTTAAACCAAAGAAGTTTTGTGAATTTTATTTCACATTTCCTAGGTTTTGAGTATGCTAGACCTGTAATGTTCAATCCATTTTCACCTTATTATTATTATTATTATTATTATTATTGGTTTTTTCGTCGAGAGTCTTGCCTCTGTAGTGAAAGGAGGAAACATAAAAAGTTTCTGTTATCTCCAGCTTATAGGCCATACACCAATTTCAAGTAATGTTATATTGTTAATTGTGTTTGTTATAAGCAGACATATAAAGAGTGTAATCTAGCATCTAATTTAGTTTATCAATTTTTTTTGGTTCTGTTTGAAACTTGGATAATTCCATATTTACATGTGCAAATTGGCGTTGACGAAGCAGCCATGACGTCTGGAACTTTGCGGTGTATTTTAACCATTTAACTATTTTTTTGTTAATTAAACTATCGTACTGACAATGTACATTAGAATTGGTACTTCAAAAGATTACTCGTCTGTGCTGAAGGAGCATTGGTCGAACAGACGAGTCATCTTGTGCAGAGCTAACTTGTCTGTGCTTGCTAATCGATTACTCTAGCAATTTAAAGAGTATTGCTAATCGATATGATTATGTTTGCAGATCTTTATTACTTGTGTGGTACTTTTTTCCCTCTACTTTTTAACACAGTTTACGAACTTAACCGGTTTACTCTAGCAATTTAAAGAGTATTGCTAATCGATTTGATTATGTTTGCAGATCTTTATTACTTGTATGGTATTTTTTTCCATCTACTTTTTAACACAGTTTCCGAACTTAACCGGTTTAAACAATTATGCGTTACCCTTTCTCTCTCACTTTTTTTTGTAGATGGATTACCAAGAGCGATTCTTCAAGGAGCAAATGGCTAAAGTTCATAAGGATATTGAAGAGAAGGAACAGATGTACGAGGCTCTATTGCAGGAGGAACGTGCTAAGGCAAAGCAATCTGCTGTAAACTCTAGATCGAATGAAGAACGCAAAATCAGGTGATTTTATTTAGTTACAAAATCATCTAATGCTTATCGGATATCGACCCTATTAAAAAGTAAGTTTGGCATGATGAAGTTTGAGATGCCGGTAGCTTTGGACCATATGGTATGTAGATGTTTATTCTGTTGGGTTGTAACTGCATCAGTTGGCGCTATAAAACGGCCCATTCTGCCATTGTCAACGCATCAACCAAATGGATTGCACCTTCAACAAGGGTCTCTATACTTGTTATATTAGAAAATTAACTATTAGCTACCACAACCTCAACTTTATTGTAAACTGATATTTGAACGTGCTGAATGTGTGTTACTTTCGTGCCTTCCATCTACGTGAAGCCATGCACAATGCAAATGCAGCCAGAGCTATACGTAAATCCAGCTTATCAAATGCATCAACCCTAGTGTTATGAGGTAAACATAGGAGTGAATTCCATATGCTGGAAGCAAAACAAAGGGATGCATAGCAAGGTCATTACATAGTGGATCTTAAGCTCCTCTAAAGTCGGGAGTGTGGAAGTTGGCTCGATTCGGTGCTGAAGGAGCATGGTCGAACAGACGAGTCATCTTGTGCAGAGCTAACTCGTCTGTGCTTGGGTTCGACCTATCTGACTCTGCACACGTCAGATACGAGGATGCCGAGTTATTGGTCTTCTATAGTGTAGTTCATCGATCGGTAGTTAGCTCGGAAGTCCGTGTTCTGATGATTGGTCGTTCGGCGGCTCATTGGTCGACAGCTATACAAGTTGGAGCTATCGGATAGCTCAAACAACCGGCTCATCGCTTTGGTCGTTCGGTACAAGAAAGAAGATCGGTTGGTCGAAGGGAGCCCATTGGGATATGGCCCACTAGGAGCGGCAGAGGACTACTATGGTGCGGCGCAGTAATTGCGTACAACTGTGATTGGATAGAATGCTGTTAAAGTCGGGATTCCTATCGTTTGGAATTCCTAGCCAATGATGACACCTATTGTAACCTAGGGATATATATATGTAGTCTTAGGCTAATGTTTCAAGGGTGGAACACATTGAGAGAATTGGAGCTGCCATTTTGTGAGAGCCACCTTTGAGATTGTATTGTGAGCTTTTGAAGAGATCTTGTGTGCTTCGTTGGTGAAGAGATTTGGTTTGTTCTTTCCTTTTGTAATAAAGCTTATCGGTGTTCCCCCGTAGCCGGTCAACAGCCTAAAAGCAATTCTCATAGTGCTCGATTTGTTATTTGATTGCTCGTTCTAGTTTCGGGGTTCTTCGACGATCCGAGTTTACGCGGTAGCGCGCACAACAAATTGATATTAAAGCTTGACGGTTTCAGAGATAAGCGGAGGAGACGAAGATGAGCAGCGGTGGCGATGACCATTCATCAAAGGCGTCGACTTCTGGATATTCTTCAACGACTTGGACTATCGTGTCCAACACGAAGTTCAAAATTGAGAAGTTTGATGGAATGATCAACTTTATTATGTGGAGATGCGAAGTCTTGGATGTCTTGAACCAATTTGGTCAAGATATCGCATTAGATGAGAAGCCGATAGAGTGGAAGCCTCTTTTAATCGGAATGTTGGTCGAGGGGGTTTTTATGGAGGAACACCTCGGCTACTACAACAAACTTCTCGCCAATCTAAGGAACGTGGACGTGAAGGCCGATGATGAAGACAAATCGATGATTCTCAACTCTATCCATTGAGTATGAGTACTTGGTGTCGGCTCTTACCTATGGGAAGAAATTGATTACTTTTGAAGAAGTGTCCAATGCTCTGACGAGCAACGAGTTTAGGAAGAATGATGGGGACACGAGTCGAGCTAGCGATGCACTTACGGTTGTGAGAGGTTGTAGTGAAGAGAAGGATGTAGCTTGGAAGGGGTATTTTCGATCTAAGTCCAGAGACAAGAGTAAAGCCACACTTCTCAAAGAGATTGGAAAGGACCAATGTGATTTCTGCAGAGAAAGATGATATTGGGTCAGAGACTGTCAGAATGTGAAGAAGAAGCATGACGCAACTGCCAACGTCGTTAAATGAGTTGAGGTCGAGGAATGGGTACTGGTCGGTGCTTTGGAGGGCATGACGTCAATGGTTGGGTACTTGATTCTAGGTGCTCGTTTCATATGACACCACATCGAGAGTACTTTACTTCTTTCCATGAAGGTGGTAGCAGTACGGTTCCGTGAAGGTGGTAGACGTATGGTCTTGTTGGGCGATGACCGAGCTTGCAATGCGGTAGGCATCGGGACAGTTCGGATGAGGATGTGCGATGGTATTACACAAGACATCGAGGATGTGTGCTTTGTTCCCGACCTAAGGCGTAACCTCATTTTGCTCGGTTCACTTGAAGCCAAGGGTTTCCGGTGATAGAGAATGATACGTTGAGGGTGACCCGAGGAGCAATGATCGTGATGAAGGAAAAGCGGAAAGACAACCTCTACTATTTGGATAGTTCGGTCCTCGCTGGCACAACAGCTCTGACCCATGAGGCTGACCAAGAATGGGGCTGACCGAGATGACTTATTGTTATTACACATACGTCTAGGGCCATGTGGGCGAGAAAGCGTTGCAGAAGCTGATCGAGGGAGATCGTCTGAAGGGTGCCAATAGAGAAAAGATCGAGTTTTGCGAGCAGTCTGTTCGGTAAACAGACACGTGCTTCATTTGGGACGACCATCCATAATAAGGGAGCGCTCAACTATGTACACATCGCCGTATGTGGGCAGAGTAGGTCGGCCTCATGGGGTGGGAAATATTATTTTGTATCGTTCATCGATGACTTCTCACATGGTGTGGGTGTTTCCTCTGAAGTCAAAAAACCAATTTCTTAGCAGTTTCATTGAGTGGAAGAAGCTGGTTGAGACTCAGACTGTTCGTCGAGTCAAGCGTCTCTGAAGTGACAATAGTGGAGAGTGTATATTGGGTCTCTTCGAGAAGTTGCAGATTGGAAGGGTTTCAGAGACACTTCACCTTAAGTGGTATGCCGCAACAGAATGTGGTAGCTGAGAGGATGAATCGGACTTTGTTGGAGAAAGTCTGATGCATGTTGATAACAGCCGACCTATCGAAGGAGTTTTGGGCGGAAGTCCTGACGTACACGACCTATTTGGTCAATCGGCTACCATCTGCTGCATTGGAGGGGAGATCTCCTTTGGAGGTCTCGTCAGGAAAGCTAGTTTCTGACTGTGTCTTTGCAAATTTGGGGTTGTCCAAGTTACTATGCAGTCAAAGAGGACAAGCTTGATGCTAGAGCCAAGAAAGCCATTTTCATGGGCTTCAGCAATGGTGTTAAGAGATACAGATTGGTGCCCGACACAGGATCGTTAGCAGAGATGTAACGTTTGATGAGTCGGCATTACTGAAGAGGGAGCATGAATCAAAGGTGGAGACTGATCAGACCCATGTGAAGCAGGTCTACGACGTGTCTGATGCTCCAGATGACTCGGCCACAGACCCGGGCCGATCGGCACCAGAGGCTGCAAAAACTATTTTCTAGACATGCTGGTGATGTTAGGAGTTCAAGCTCAGATGGTGGAGTTAACATGTCTCCACAGACTGCACAGCCGAAGGATTCCATAGCAGTGAGGAGACCAAGACGTGAGATACGAAGGTCTGCAAGGTACACTGAGCTAGTGCCATTTGCTTTTTCCAAATCAGTATCGACATTCCCACATCATTCAGAGAGGTCGAACTATCTGATGACCCTGAGAAGTGGAGGAAAGCAAGGACGAGGAGATGGAATCGCCGAGGAAGAACGAGACATGTGATTTGGTGGAGCTTTCAAAAGGCAAGAAGGCAATTGGGCGTAAGTGGGTCTACACCAAGGACGGAGCCGAAGTTAGAGATATTCGTTACAAGGCTCGCTTGGTAGCGAAGGGCTTCGCACAGAGGAAGGACATCGACTACAATGAGGTCTTTTCTTTGGTGGTGAAGCATTGCTCGATTCAGATTCTGTTGGCATTAATTGCTCAACTCAACCTTGAGCTGGTTTGCATGTAGACGACATTCTTGCATGTAGACTGAGGAAGTCATTATAGGTTTGCGTGTCAAGATCTATATGGCTTAGCCCAATGGTTATGGGAGCGGCAACGGTCTTGCATGTAGACTAAGGAAGTCACTATGGGTTTGCGTGTTCTATCAGAAATTGGTTGATGCGCCCTTCATTTATCTTCTATTTTATGTCGTTGATATGCTCATAGCTTCGTCGAATAAAGAGGAGATTCAGAGATTGAAATCTCAGTCGAGTTGTGCGTTTGAGATGAAGGATCTATGCGAAGCACAAAGTATTATTGGGATGGAGATCACAAGAGATCGAAGTGGAGGTAGAGTTCATCTTTCACAGAGTCGCTACTTGAAGTCGGTAATACACAGATTTGATTGAGAAGATGAAGCCCGTAGCTACTCCGCTTGCATCTCACTTCAAACTTAGTGCTTGCATCTCACTTCAAACTCAGTGCCGGGCATTGTCCGAAGAACGAAGAAGATAATAAGCTCATAGAGAGCGTACAATATGTCGATGCGGTAAGGGCCTTGATGTACGCTATGGTTTGCATCAAACCTGACCTATCACATGCAGTCAGCATGGTGAGAAGGTACATGCACAATTCAGAAAAGGAGCACTGGCGAGTAGTGCAATGGATACTTTGTTACATCAATGGCACGGTCGATGTCGGATTGACATTGTCGAAGTGTTTAACACTATTGACTATGTCGATTCCGACTATGCAGGCCACTTGAAGTCGGTAATACACAGATTTGGCTGTGAGAAAATGAAGCCCGTTGCTACTCCACTTGCATCTCACTTCAAAATCGGTGTTGAGCATTGTCCAAAGAATGAAGAAGATAAGAAGCTCATGGAGAGCGTACCGTATGCCAATGCTGTAGGGGCATTCATGTACACTATGGTTTGTACTAGACCTGACCTATCACATGCGGTCAGTATGGTGAGGATGTACATGCACAATCCGGGAAAGGAGCACCGGCGAGCAGTGCAATTTATACCTTGTTACATCAATAGCACGGTCGATGTCGGATTGATGTATAGTCGAAGTGTTCATGGTCCGCATACTGTTGGTAATGTCGATTCCGACTATGCAGGCGACTTAGATGGGATGCGATTGACGACAGACCATGTCTTCACCCTGTCTGGCGCTCCATTATGTTGGCGAAGTATCCTTTAGTCTACGGTGGCCATGTTTACTACGAAGGCAGAGTATATGGCATTGACTGAAGCGGTGAAGGAAGCGATATGGTTGATGGGCTTGATGGATGGTCTGGGAGTCTACCAAGAGAGGTATGATCTTTATTGCGATAGTCAGAGTGTTGTGCACTTGGCTAAGAATCAGGTCTTCCATGCTCGTACGAAGCATATCGATGTGAGATTTCACTTTTTCTGTGACTATGTGGGAGAAAAAGACGATGACATCAACTTGTTGAAGATCGAAACAGATGACAACCCGGCGGATATGTTGGCGAAGGTTGTATCGGGAGCCAAGTTCAAGCACTGTTTGGACTTGCTCAATATAGTTCTGAGATGATGTCGTGGAGTCCAAGCTGGGGGCATTGTGGCTCGGTGGAGCTAGTGTAGCTCGAAAGAGCATGGGCTCTTTGGAGCAAAAAGGCGTGGGAACACCATTTAATTCTTTACCAAGGATACAGTGAGGGTCGTTCGACGGACGATGGCTCGAATCTTGCCAAGGTGGAGATTTGTGGAAGTTGGCTCGATTCGGCGCTGAAGGAGCATTGGTCGAACAAATGAATCTTGTGCAGAGCTAACTCGTTTGTGCTTGGGTTCGACCTATCTGACTCTGCACAAGTTAGATACGAGGATGTCGAGCTATTGGTCTTCTACAGATCGGTCGTCAACTCGGTTGAAGTTTGTGTTTCGATGATTGGTCGTTCGGTCGTATCTCGGTTGAAGACCGTGTTCGGTCGATTGGTCGTTCGGTGGCTCATTGGTCGACAGCTTTACGAGTTCGAGCTATCGAATAGCTCGAACACATGGCTCAGCGCTTCGGTTGTTAGATACAGAAAGATCGGTCGGTCGAAAGGAGCCTATTGGGATACGACCCACTAGGATGCGACAGAGGTCCACTAGGGTGCGTTACATTAATTGCATATAGCTGTGATTGGATAGAATGCCGTTAAAGTCGGGATTCGTATTGTTTGGAATTCCTAGCCAATGATGACACCTATTGTAACCTAGGGTTATATATATGTGGTCTTAGACTAGGGTGGCAAGGGTGGAACACATTGAGAGAATTGGAGCTACCATTTTGTGAGTGCCAACTTTGAGAGACTGTATGTTGAGCTTTTGTAGAGATTGTGTGTGTTTCTTTTTCGTTGGTGAAGAGAAGATTTGTTTTATTCTCTCCTTTCGTAATAAAGCTTATTGGTGTTCCCCGTTGGCCGGTCAACATACTAAAAGCAATTCTCATAGTAGAGCTCGATTTGTTATTTGATTGCTCGTCTTAGTTTCGGGGTTCTTTGGCAATCCGAGTTTCCACTACAGCGCAGCGCACAACAGGGAGATCAAAGCTTTATATAGGTCATCTCACCGACCGGCCAATAAATACATGGTTCATCTTAGCTGTGGATATTCTCCTCCACGTTCATATTTCAATCAAGTCCACTCTCTTATCTTCTGAAATCATAATTTCCACTGCCCATACAAAATAGTTGCTTTGCACTACCTTGGCCTTCTGAAGCACTCCCCTTGGGTAGGTGCTTATTTTTTGTTTGTGATGACTGTAATGACGTGCACTACAGTTTCTTGCATCTTGTGCCCTACCTAAGATATTGATATGCAATAATAATAGTTGTGAAATAGATGTTGAGGGATATTGTCTTTGTTGAACTAACACCTTGTACTTCTAATATATTGTGAAAATAATATTTTATTATTTTTGCTGTCATCATTGTATGCTGGACTTGTTTGCAGAAATGAAGAACTTCAGAAATTCATAGATAGCCAGGTGAAGGGAGTTGAGGAGTTTGAAGCGGAAAAAGAGGAGCTGATCCGTGATCATGAAGATAAGAAGGCTGAGCTCAAGCGTAAATATCTGGAGGAGGAAGTTGCACTGGAGAAGGCGTTTGATACGGCACTCACCAAATTGATGGAGAAGTATACCCCCAGTTCATTCGAAACTTCCAGCACCTCTTGACCAATTCTTACTCGGTATGAACATAGAGGGGAAACAGAGGATGCTATTATAGAGATGACGAATGTTCGCTAGCAGCGTAAACATCTAATTTCAGAAAAACCTATCTTTATCTGTCATCACCGTGTCAGATAAACTAGACACATTCCATCCCGAACAGACAAGTTGAAAAGCTAAAGTTTACAAAATGTGGGCTGTTGAAGTTGATTGATGATGTTTTTCATCGGTAATTCCTGAGCTGTCTTCTACAAGCTGGAAAGATGGAATGTTTTGTTTCCTTCTCTTGTTGAGAGCATGCCTGAGATTTTGCTCGTCTTGAGAGCGCATGGAAATTTTCCGGGGGATTTGGTTATGTTGTCCATGTTTACTTCCCAGAGCCATCTTGTAGCAATTGCGCTACAGCCGTTTGAAATATTTTAAGCTTGTTGGGCTTTTGCATGCTGCGTTCTATTAATGATGTGATCTTCACTGAATGAAAAAGTGTTAAAGCTAGGGTTTCCTTGTAGCACTATATTCCATCTTACATGCTTTGCATGAGCAGTAACTTTTGGTCATTATGTTCTTGAATCGGAGAACATAGGGATGAGTAGTAAACATCTGAGTGTGAGAGTGAGAGATTAGAGAGATGACGGTGTTCATGCAATTTTGTTTCTCCTGAGGTCTAATAGTTTATCCATATGTTTGTCTCGTAGATGTGGATTGAAGTTCGACGGTGGATATAGTGTTCCGAGTGTGACAAGGCTGTCTGAACTATCGGCCGCTGCAAACTTAACCTTACTGTCAACCAAAGAATTTGATATGCTCTATTTTCTCGCAGCTCACCTACTTCAGGCCCACAAGGCAAACACAGCCAGAGTTCCTCGGTAGCTCCAACTTATCCAAACCTTTACAGCATAACAGTTACAGTTACGGAATTTCTCAAGCAGATAGAGATGGCTGTCTGGCATATATTGGATGCTTGTTACCGTTACACTAATTCTTTCTAGCTAGAATTAGTGAAGGATTGGTATGGATGATGATGTGGCATGTCCAATTGAAAGCCCAATCGAGCTTTGGGCATGCCCATTCTCATCCCCATCCCGATGCTTGTAGTGCAAATTGATGCTCATAGGAGAAAAAGCCATTTGCCCATTATATATGCTTCTCGGATACTTGGCCACCAAGTGATCCTATCCATCTTAGGATCCCCAATCAAAGGCCCAAGATGGCGCTTAATACAACTCCAATTAGTAGACTTAATCCCTAACCCTATTAATTTACGCATTATTGCGTTCGAACCTATAATCCTAAAGGTTTTGGTCTAACCGTCGAAATGCCAACATGCTCCCACTTGACATAGTGGGCCGTCATCCTCGCTAAATCTAACTATCAGATCAAAATAAACCGTTATACATTTTGCACGCCATGTGACCATCTAGAATACAAGCTAACAATCAATTAAACAACAAACGTTAAAAGAAGCAAGAACAACACATTCTAGTGTAATTAAAAAACAAGAAAAAATGTATGTATCTCCTGTATCTTAGATCAGCTAACTATTTTCGAGTCACAGTACCTTCCAATCACATATTAGTACACTTGACTGCCATCTTGTTCAAGGTAATGTCCACCCTTTATCGTTGCAAATGGTGCTAAAGTTACACACGTGTATCACTCTCTTCGTAGATATGTTGTGATTTTTTCTCTTCATTCGCTTGCCATTTCAATCCTTGTTAACATCTCTTCTAATTTCTTTTACCTGGACCGAATCATTCATAGCCTATCGAGTAAGTGTCAAGGTAGTTTACTTTGATTTGAACCTTTAAGTTATGGTCAAGTGTGACCAAGGGCAAGTCCATGGGGGGCTTTTGCCAAAATGTGGGTGGGAGGGATTTTGGCCAAAATCCCCCTCCAAAATGCGCTTCATACCCAGCAGTGTGCTTTTCCCAAAATGCAAGAGTGGTGATTTTGGCCGAATTTTCCAAAAAAAATACAAATTTTTGAAGGGAAAAAAACCATTGTTTCAATAATCCCGCATTTTAAACTCAAAATCCTCAAAATCCCGCATTTTAAGTGGGGCTTCTCGTTGGAATGCTTTGGAGGGGGGGGGGGGGGGGGGGGGGGGGGGGGGGGGGGGGGGGGGGGGGGGGGGGGGGGGGGGGCATTTTGGAGGGGTTTTTTGCAACAAAAAACCCTCAAAATGCCCCCCCCCCCCCCAATGCGCCCGTTGGACTTGGCCTAAGGGTATTATGATCAGCAACTCACATGGCAACGAAGCATGGATTTATTCACTTATCCACTACCTTAATTATGGATAGCTCAGCACACATAGTATGATCATATGCTATAGTAGAGTGGGAGCTCTTTTAACAGAGTAAACATGTCAATACTTAACTCGACAATGTATGGATTATAATTAGATCACTATGAGGATCTTTCCAGTTATATATTGTAGATACCTTACCCATGTGTTGAGTATTGCTGTTTCATACTAATGTTTTTTTGATGATGATCACAACATTATGTTGTTCCTAATGACTCTCTTGTTTTAGTCTTATAGTTAACATTTCAAGAGTATCATTTTTGGAGACTAAACACTTGATGCAAGGATGGACATCAAGAGGAGCAATGTCAAAGCTTGGACTCAAGAGGTGCCAAAGCTTGGAGATGGTGGGAAGAATCAAGGCATCAAGATTGAAGCCATATACACTAAGGAAAGTAAAGTAATGTAATCCATGTATTATCTCATTTATTGCTTTTCTTTTTCTGAGTATAGGTTTAATGTAATGCCTTGATAGATGGTCTACTCATTCATGCATATGCTTGTGTTTCGGGCCGGGTTTGGAGAAAAAGTCACTAGCTTTCTCGTTGGTTCAATGATTATTTGAAATTTCACTGGTAATTGTCTGCTTGATAAGCATATCAGGTGGGCGTAACAGTTGGTATCAACATCCAACTTGAACTTGAAGAGATCGAAGAAGGCTGAGCTCAAGCCTAAATACAACCTGGAGGAGGGAGTTGAACAGGAGAAGGTGTTTGATACTGGTCTCACCAAATTGATGGGGGAAGTATGCCCCCAGTTCGTTTTGTAACTTCTTGAATCAGCTTTTGAGCCACTTTCATCCATGATCCATTATGAGGGTGCATAATTTGCTAGGAGAGTCACAATCCATTGTCAAAGAACTCTTTATCCGTCATCACCGTGACTGAAGCAAACCATACAACATTACATGCTTAACTGACTGTTAAGAGTACACGAAACTTGTTATCTTTAAAGCTAATGCTTAGAGTTGACCATTCGATCCGTTTTCATCTACAATTCATCGGCTTTTTCCTTTAGAATGAACAAACTCTCAAACGCTCAAACGCACAGACTAGACATGAAAGCTAGCGTACTGTCCTGAGATTTTGGCATATTCTTGTACCATGATATAAGAGACCGTAAACGCGAATTTATTAGCTAGAGATGTGTCATTTGCTGAATGTTCATCGGAAAACAATCGGAAGGCGGCCCACTGAAAGCTTTCTGGGCTAGGATCAAGTTCGCAGCTTGTGTCGGGTGGTATGCATCCCAGAAAATGTGCTGGTCTCGGTCGCTGCAAGGAATCGTGAACGGCAGGCATGTTATCTGTCCCCGGTACCTTCCCAGTCCACAGCATCCCCTGTCGACAGTCGTGAACCCTGTCAGGTTCATGCATCATCAGTTTTCATTAGCCGACCTTTTGAAAGGACTGCTATAGCATATTATGCAACGCAGCGGCTCTCAACATACCATAACTGGCTGGGTTGTCAAGGATGTCACCAAGTGCAGCGTATGTGTTTCCATAGACAAAGATGGCATCCGTGTGGTTGGCGTTTAGTTGCTGGGCTAGGGCTCTCAGCCCTTCGTTGTAGGTACCGACCATCTGATTCACCCGATCGACGCACCGACCGGGCAAGGCGAGGCCGCTCGCTAGCTGGTTCGGGATGCAGCCCAGAGGGCCGAGCCCCGTCAGAAAGAACTTCCGCAGCCCCATACCGTGCAGCGCCTGGAACGACGGGAAGATTGAGCATCGATCGAATCATGCATACGATGTTTTAGTCTTAGATTTGTTATGTACCAGCAATTGTCGGGCGTAGTGGTTCAGGAGGAGGTTGGCAAACTGCTGAGGGGTGTAGTTGAAGCGGCTAGGGTACAAAGAAGGCAGCAGGTAGTTGTTGATGTAGTCGTTGCTGCCTATGACCACTAGGACGATGGACCTTGCGAGATACTGGCTCAGGTCACTTGCCGGCATCAGAGATCTGAGTTGGTTCAGGTTGCTCTCGAAGTTAAGGACTTGTTGGCTCAGACTGTACCTCTGTCCCTGCAATTGTAGGTAAACATTTTATGGCCTAGGAGTTATACAGAGAAACAACGAGCTGTTGGTACCAGGGTTTGGCCTGATTCTTCTAGGATGCCTCCAGCTGCTGAGGCATAGTTCACTCCGCCAAGCATTGCTGTTCCACTGAGATCAGGGCTGTTATATGGTGGAAGATACTGAAGCCCTAGTAGGTCGCCTAACAAGTGCAGAAACCTGACATCAAATTATAGATTACGAAAGATACCCAAAGTTTAGATAGAATATATATGAACTCACATAGCGCATCGACTATGGTCTTTCCATTGCTGAATCTACCGGTAGGTCCTAGATAGAAGTCGATCCCGTAGGGATAGTAGTCGGCCTTCGCCATGGATCTCAAATGGTTGTTGTTTCCGTCGTCGACCAAGGAGTCCCCGAACACGAACATGGCCGGGACCTGGGGCGCGCCGAGGACTCCGGTCGTGCATTGGTTTAGTATAAGAATGGCAACAAGGAAGGGGCTGAAAATGTGGTTGGCACCTTGCTTAGAGCTCATATTTTCTGCCTTGAAAGGCAAATTAGAACTACGAAATAGTAGTGGATATTTGTGGTTACTGCTCGAGGATATATATTGACTGTAGGGAACAAACATGATTATATAGAGGCATCCCCCTCTTTTTCTCGTGAAACGGCCGAGAGAGGTGAGGAACACATGAAGTTCTTGCTACTTGCTTCGCCTTTCTCCACGTTTTCCTCCTCGTTTTGCGTTTGTCAACAGATTCTCGCTTTCTCCGCAGTTCAGCGTTTCCCGTTAGTGCGGTGCTGGTTTGCATGTTGCGGTATGTCATATGTGGAGCCGAGAAAATGGCAGACGTCTAGAGGTTTGACTGCGACCCTTCCAACTGTAGTTAAGTATGCATTATTCATGTGTTTCTTGAACAATGATTATGGTAGTTATTCGTTATTCTTAAAAAAATATAAATGTACTTTCCTATGAATCACTGCAGCAAAATTAGAGCTTGGTGTGGTAAGATATGCATCATGATAAGACAAAGATCGAGATAAAAGATGAGAACAACAGAATCATACAATCATAAACACAGATTTGTGGTTGTTGGCTCGATAAAGTTTGTAGGCTGCTGCAAATTCCAGCAGTCACATATGTGCTTCTGCCCTTGAATTGTCAAAGAAGTGGGTGGTTGGTGCACCAACCCCCTCCCTTTTCATCCCTATAAAAGGATGGCAATGTCATGAGTTATTGGCATCGAAAAGAATTAAAGTAATGTATGATCTCTTGGATGTTCTAAGAGTATTTTAAGAGCCATTCAGTTGTGAGCTATTTGAGACTTCTTTAGTAACTTCATTAGAAATCAATATGAAGTGTTTAATTGGTCGATCTTCGACCTAAATTGCATGTGCTCTCTCTTTCTTCTTTGTTCTAGTTACTTCAGCGGTCTCGATTGCTTCCGCGTCACAACAAATTGGTATCAAAGCCATTAGACAACGAAGACCTAGACGAAGAAGATGGGCAAAGATGGCGACGACGCTTCTACTTTAATGTCGCAATCTTCAACAACGCGAACTATCGTATCCAATACGAAGTTCGAAATTGAGAAGTTTGATGGGCAGATCAACTTTGACAAGTCGAGATGCGAGGTACTTGACATCTTGAACCAACTTGGTCAAGTCAAGTACTAGATGAGAGGCCGACTACGACGTCGGACTCAGAGTGGAGGATGATGAACCGAAATGCTTGTAGCACGATCTGACTCTACTTGACGAAGGAGAAGAAATATCCTTTCATGGAGACAACACGAAAGCGGTATGGGATGCTCTTGGCGAGAAGTACATGAAGAAGAACATCCAGAATCGCCTACTCATAAAGAAGAAGCATTTTTGCCTCAATATGGAGGAAGGAGTTTCTGTTGAAGCACACCTCGACTACTACAACAAGCTCCTCACAGATCTAAGAAATATCGACATCAAGGTGGAAGATGAGAACAAGGTGATGATTCTCATCAACTCACTGCATAAAGACTACAAGTACATCGTTTCAATCTTAACCTACGGTAAAGAATCTATCACTTTCATTGAAGTTTCTAACACTCTCACAAGCAATGAATTTAGAAAGAAGAATGATGAGAAGATGAAGGGCCAATGGTCTGATGCACTTACCGTGGTGAGAGGTCGGAGCAATGAAAGGAGTGGAGGCCGCAAAGCGAACCAAAGATCCAAGACGAGGGACAAGAGTTGAGATTCGCACGCCGACATCGAGAAGGATAAATGCGCTTTCTGCAAATAAAGAGGACATTGAGCAAGAGAGTGCCCAAAAGCCAAAAAGAAGAAAGATGCTACCGCCAACATCGTCAAAGGTGTGGAGGTTAATGAGTGGGTCCTTTTTGGCGCTGTGAAGGGGGTGATGAAGGAGGGATGGGTTCTCGACTCGGGATGCTCGTTTCATATGACACCACACAGAGAGTACTTTACTACTTTCCATGAAGGTAGTAGAAGTACAGTCCTTCTTGGAGACGACAGAGCTTTCACAATGGCGGGCATTGGCACGATCACCATCAGGATGTGAGATAGAGTCACAAGGGACCTAGATGAGGTCCGCTACGTTCTCGGCTTAAAGAGAAACCTCATATCGCTTGGGTCACTTGAAGCCAAGTGTTGCAAGGTGACCATGGAGGATGGAGCTTTGAAAGTGACTCGTGGTGCCTTGCTTATGATGAAGGGAAAGTACACATGCAACGTCTACTACTTGGATGGCAAGGTGGTAACTGGCACGGTTGATCTTACCTGAGAGGATGAGAGAGACGTCATTCTACCTTGGCACATGCGCCATGGGCATGTTAGCGAGAAGGTTCTTCAGAAGATGATTGATAGTGACCATCTACGAGGATCGAAGAGCAGGAAGATCGAATTTTGTGAGCATTGTGTCTTTGGAAAGAAGACATGTGCATCTTTTGGGACCGCCATCCACAACACGAAGGGAGTGCTTGACTATATCCAGACTGATGTATGAGGACCATCGAGGGAGGCTTCATTGGAAGGTAATCACTATTTTGTGACACTTATTGATGATTTCTCATGGATGGTGTGGGTGTTCTACTTGAATTCCAAAGACCAAACAGACCCCTTACAAGACCCAAGGACCCCACCACTTGGGAAATACATAACACAAGCCCCCCCTACAGGATTCATCGAGCCCCAATACATATCCTCCCTCACCCATCTCTTGTCAAACATATTTAACGGAGTGGCTCCCCGCCAAAACTCTGACCCCAAAATCTATGAGTATTTCACTCAGTAAAACTGATCACACTTACGGATAGTGATCTCACCGTACAAAGATATAGTTTGTAAAGATTAAGTGCAGAGATAGCTTTTGAATGAAGCTATTCACAATACGATCTCACAATAAAATAGTATAAATAAATTAATAATTCAGTAAAAATCTGGAAAAATATCACAGTGATAAAGTTTATGAGATCATGGTCACGTAGGCTCAAACCTCTCGCCAATCCGACGTCTGGATCAGAACATATATGCTGTTGAAGTTTGTATTGCAATGTGGTTAGCTGATGGGCTGTGTGTAAAGCAATTTGATGTAACTCTGTTTGGACAGCGAGCTGCGTAAGGCAATTTCGCAAATCAATGATAGCGAAGCCCTAGAGAATGTCGAAGCCGGACACAATTTGTTGGAGGATGTCGAAGCCGGCCACAAGTCGCTGGATTGTCAAAGCCGGCCCAAATCGTTGGAGAATGTCGAAGCTAGCCACAAAGCGCCTGATTGTCGAAGCTGTCCACAAGTGGAGAAGATGAACAAATCTTCTCTGCTTTGAGTTACTCCTTTTGGGTTTGTTTCAATTGCTTGATGCTAAAGGGGTTCCTTGTTGCTGTCGCCAGTCAAAAGGTAATAAAATCAAACTCTGTTAATTTTTTTATTTGCATTATATGAAGATTAATGAAGATCTTCTGTTTGTATGCACGTTTTTGGATAAAGACAAGTTGAAAAAAAAAACAGCTCTTTGCTTGTATAAATCCCCTGCGTTATTTTGGGTAAGGCCTATTTTTTAGGTGTTGTTGGATGAGGATTTTTCTGTTCATTTAAATCCCTTAAGATCCAATCAGGTCATTTGACCAATTCAAGTCTTCATCTTCATATTGAAGATGAAGGATCATTTGAGTTTCGTTTTTGCACCAATGTCCACGTATAATCTTCCTCTTGCAAATAGAATGTATTTTGAGCGTATGTCCCTGGAATCACTTAATGAAAAATGTTAATCACACATGACTTGTTTGTTATCATTAAAATTAAATTGTATGACCTAGTTAGTAGACTAACTATGCCAACAATCTCCCCCTATTTGATGATGTCAAACAAGTCTGGAAAAATTGAGAAATGATATTAAAGAGCAAGCCATATAGTGCAAATGATTATAAACATCATATAAAGCTCCCCCTATCGATGTACTCTCATGAAAAGTTGTAAAAAGCTCCCCCTCAAAATGTGCATCTCTTCCCATTGTGCATTATTTTCTACTCTCCCCCTTTTGCCATTAATCGAAAAGGTCACAAAAAATTAAATTGAAAAGGTTAAGAATGAGACATGAAACAAGTTTAGCATATCAAAGAAACAAGAAATTGATGACGATGCTCATATTAATGCTTTTTCCCACGAACTTAAATTATAACAAATGTCATGTGCATTGAAAGCATACATTCGTTGGAAGAAATTTAACAAGAAGATGTTGTATTATGAAACTCTTTAACAATTTGAAGGGTGCTTAGAAACTAAGAGATCAAAATATAAGATTATCTAATACAACTTGTGAGCCTTCGTTGCTATGGAATAATCAATAAGTAAGGAGTAGGGAGACACCAAGCAAGGAATACGATGATGTTAAATTTCGGGTCCTTTGGAATTGAGATGCGCTAATGGTTACTTCATCTATAATATTTCATACGCATTGCTCAACAAACCCCCGAAATTCGGTTATTAGCCGTCGGTATCAAATGTAGCATATAAAAGATGTTTTGCTAATCCCTTTTTCTTGTTCTTTTTCTTTTTCCCTATTTTTAATAAATGCTCATTGCATTTTTTATATTACAATGTTGGTGTCTCATAATAGTGACGCATGAAGGCATCGATATATTCGACTCCTACTATATAATTTTCCATAGAGATTTAAGCGCACAAAATCTATAAAGACAAAATATAGGTTCAAAATCTTTAGAATCTAAGCACATCCAATTGTCTCCATATTTTATAAGACTCAATCAATCTATTTGATACGTACAATTTGGCATGCTTACGAGTTTCAATTTTTTCATTAAAAATTCAAGCATATGGATTTTACAACAATATGTTGCATCATCATCAAAAATATTTTAATGTTTCGAAGATGTCTAACATGGTTCATATCAAATTCTAAACCAAAATCAATAATAGTTATGACGATCATGCATGCACATTAGAAGAATGATCAAATCCATGTTGAGATGATTTGATGTGCAATGTGTGTAACTTTTGATACAATATTTTAAGCATGTGTATGTGCATGGATATGTGTGCTAATGCTCAATTAGTGACAAAATCCCCAACTCCCTTCGAATGAAGCAAAATTTTTTTAGGTTTAAGGGTTTGGTAAATATGTCCACTAATTGTTTTTCGGTATCAATATATCCTAAAGAGATATCTTTCTTATCAACATGATCTTTAAGGAAATGGTGACGAATATTAAAATGTTTTGTCCTAGAGTGTAGAATAGGATTTTAGATAGATTTATAGCACTCTTGTTGTCACACCAAATGGTTGTAGGTTGGAAAGTAAGATTGTAGTCTTTGAGGGTTTGTCTCATCCAGAGAATTTGAGCACAACAAGCTGCTGAAACATATTCGGCTTCGATTGTACTCAATGCTATGGAGTTTTGCTTCTTGGAGAACCATAAAAGACATACCTAGTAGTTGGCAAGTGCCCGCGGTACTCTTACGATCGGTCTTACTGTTGGATCCTGTGGATGACAAACAACACTAGAAGGGGGATTGAATAGTGTTGTATTAAAATAAACTTTTTCATTCTAATTGGTTAGCACAATTCAAAACCTTCTAATGTTGCCTAGGAAACCAAGTTGAGCGATCTACGCTTAGTTCTTAATCAACTTAAGTAATCCTAAAAACAAATCAGAGATAAAACTCTTCTGGTAGTCGAGTCCATAAGAATAGTAGTCGACTCCCAGAGGGATATTATGCACAGCTCAGTTAAAAGAATACTTAATAAAGATATAAACGATTACATAGAAATGTAAGAAAGAATCTTTACACAGTAGATACAGAAACTGATCTTGCAATATATTATGAACGAGTTACAAGAGATATAATGCTCAACAAATCAAGATAAACAAATAGAGACAAGTAATCATAGAGAGTGCAAACGCAGACACAAATATTTTTATCCTGGTTCCCCACAACCCTGTGTACGTCCAGTCCCCGACCAATCCGGTACGAGATTTCCACTATTTGCCTTGGCAAATACAAGCACCTAACTCCACTCATTAGGATTTTCCCACACACCTAGCCTTGACAAGGATTTTCGATTGCAACACTGCGACACCGAAGCACCTAGACTTGTCTAGGATTTCCAATACCCTTACAACAAAGGGCAAATCACAAAATGAAAATCAATATCCAACTCACCACAATGTTTGGTGGAGCCTGGATTTACACCCAAATTCTATAACCAATATTAATAGTTAACAATGTGTATTCGTGGCTTAATAGAATATGATGTTAGATCACACAAAGATATGAATTAAGTCTTTGTGATCTAAATCAAAGTTTTTCAAAAAAATCCTTTCAAATAAAATCAGAGAATAGAGAACATGAATTTTGAAAAACAATAGCCAAATAAAAAGTTGATCTCAAAAAATAATAACTTAAAGAAAAGAGATCAGAAATATAAAACCAGATTTGGCAAAAAGAATGAGAGCTGAAAATTGAGATCGTTTAGAACTTTTGCACAAGAGAGAATTTGAATTCAAGTATATTGTGTGTTTTTGATCCCACAAAATAATCCTCTATTTATAGGTAAAATGAGAGAATTTGAATTTCAAATTCGTTTGACTTTTGCCCCGAGAATCATGGGAGCAATAAGTTGGAGAGATAACAAAAGTCAGGTCAAACGTTGAAATTCGACAGATGGTAGTCGACTCCCTAGGAGTGGTAGTCGACGCCCACAGTGTTTCAGGAGAAAACAATTCTCAGCTGGTAGTCGACTCCCACTCCTTGGTAGTCGACTACCAGAGGAGTTTCTTCTGAAACTTGGCTAGTAAGACATGTTGTTAGCTCCTGAGTGTAATGGAGATTAACTACCATGATCAGAAGTGACTAGCAAAAAAATCTCTCAATAGTTTTTGAAAATGATTTTAAAAGTATTTGAAAATTTTAACTTTGAAATCATTTGTGTGTGTGTGTGTGTTATCTATACTTTTGGCTTTAACATAACCCTAAGAAAGACACAACTCACACACTGTAGACTAGGATGTTGAGTATTGGACTTCTCCCTACTTGGTGTTAATGATGAGAAAACATAAATACTTGTGACTAATCCCCTATTTTGTAGTTAATCCATTGCCTAAGCTGACTATGAAGATCAACTAGCAATGGATGACTCACAATCGTGATTGAAGGCAAATGATATGAATTGGATGATCGTAGATTGATGATTGAAGCTCCGTAAAGACTTCAAGCTCATACGATGGAAAGAAGAGATTAGTCGTCAATGTAATTTTTCTCTTATCTCTTCTAGTATGTAGCTTAGAAGTAGAACTATGATGGAGCACTCATTCACATCTACTTTCAGTCATAGGACATCTCTAGACCTTTGTCCTTTGATCTCAATTCAATTCTCTTTTGTTTGTGCTAGGATTGTTCATAACAGCCGACTGCATAACAGTTTACAGTCGCCTGTCTCAAAAACAGTCGACTGTGTTTTGTTCTACAGTCGCCTGTTATGCACAGACTATTACAATGCAGTTTTTGGGTCCTCTCTGATTATCTCGCACAGGCTACTGTTGAACGTTTATCAGGTGCCTGTCTTAGCGACAATCAACTGTGAATGGTTCATCAGTCGCCTGTTTCTCCTTGCCCAAACTCTGTTTGATCCGATTTCTACGGCCAGTCGACTTATGCTGTATATACAGTTGACTGTCTATTAGATCAGTCGACTGTCTATGCTGCAACAGTCGCCTGTCTGTAAGTCTATTCTTTGACTCAGCTCTCTGGAAATTTCTCCTGTCTGTGACAGTCGTATGTTTAAGGTTATACAGTCGCCTGTTCTGATTAACAGTTGACTGTGTTCCTTGCATCAGTCGTCTATCCTGTATCTTGTGAGATTTCCAGTATTTTATCTAACTTACTCTTCTCTCGGCCAGTCGCCTGTCGAAGAATGTACAGTCGCCTGTTGGTTTTACAGACGACTGTCTTGGCTTCATCAGTCGACTGTCCACGTGGTAAGTTACCGTTATGAATTCTCACCTACCCTTGCTGACTGTGCAACAGTCGATTGTGGTTTGTTCAACAGTCGACTGTCGCGAGTTCAGATTATATCCGTTGAGATTTTTCTCACGGATTTCGATTGGGTTTTTGCCTAAACTGTTTTGTGGATTTGAGAAAGCTATAAATAGAGCTTCTACTGTTTCATTGGAAGGTTACTCATTCATTGCAAAATCTTTTAAGCTTTCATTTCCAAAGATCAAAGCTTTCAAATCCAAAGCCCTAAGTATTTCCAAATCTTGTTCTCTTGATATCCAACCTAGAACCAAATATTGATCTTCTAGGCATTTGGTGCAGTCAAGAGAAAGGGCTTTTCTCCTCTCTTCCAAGAGAGTTCTTCAACCCACATCACACTTCTCCTTCAAGTTCTACTTCAAGGCATAGGTGATTGTAAGTGTTGCTTTCAGATTTCATAACTTCTTTATTTGAATTGTGCTCTCGGTTGTGAGAGTGGTTTTTGCTTGCTCCCTGGTTGTGGGAGTCAAGGACATCGATTGTATTCGATTGCACTTGTAGGGTTGCTACAAGTGGGGTTTTAAGGAAACCTCAAGTTAGGGTTCTAACTTGAGTATCCGGTGGTATCCGGGTGGTAGGGACGTAGGATTACCGGGAACAAGTCGGGAGTTGACTTGGGTAATCCGAACTCTTGAAACATAACTTCATTTGCGTGTGTTTCTCTTTGGGCTGTTTTTCTATTCCGCACTATTTGTTGGATTGCATTTTATTTGGCGTAAATTCCTTTTAAATTTGCATAAACACTATTCAACCCCCCTTCTAGTGTTTTCCCCATAGACAGGGTCCTTACAATTGGTATCAGAGCGCAAGGTTTTATCTATGGCATCCAACAACAACAACGTTCCTCCGTCGCCTACGTACAACAATCACGACCGTGATGGAGCGTCCACACTTTTCGAAGGTCAATCTACGGTACGTCCTCCACGTTTCAATGGTACTAACTTTGGTTATTGGACGTGTAGGATGGAGACATTCCTTAGGAGTGCTTCTCTTTGGAGAACTCTCCACAAGGAGTATGTTGAGCCCTCCGAAGATGATTTCGAGAAATGGACGACTTCAGAGAAGTCCGCCGAAGTCAACAACGCTAAAGCAATGAACGCTCTTCATTGTGCGTTGGACCCGACTGAGTTCAACAAGATATGCACATGTAATAGTGCATATCAAATTTGGAACCATCTCATCGTTACTCACGAGGGAACGAATAAGGTAAAGCTTTCAAAGTTATATGTAGCCGTGCAAAACTTCGACTTGTTTTACATGCAGGAAAATGAGAGCATTGCGTCAATGTACGGACGCTTTACCGACATCACAAACGAATTGGAAGCCCTTGGTCAAATCTACACCGAACCTGAAAAGGTAAGGAAGATTATCATGGGGATGACCTCCAAATGGGAAAGACGAGCAATCGCCATTGAGGAGGTCAATGACTTGAAGAACTACACCGTGGTGAATCTCATCGGGACTCTTATGTCTTCCGAAGTAAGACGGGATAACCGATTGAAGATTCGAGCCATGATGAATCCCTCGGAGGCCAAATAGAAAGCTTTGGCGTTCAACGCCAATTCGTCATCCTCCGAAAGTGATGAATCCGAGAACGAGATGGATTTGGGTGAAATGGGCCAAATGACGAAGAAGTTCCAACGCTTCTTCCGCAAAGGTAAATTTTCCTCCAACAAACGTTTTGAATCTACTAATGCTACTTCCTCTCTTTGTTATAAGTGTAATAAGCCAGGGCACATCAAGAGGGATTGCCCAATGGTAAACAACAAGAAAAGTGGAAGGCACCAAAGTACCACAAGTCCAACAAGAACAAGAAAGACAAGAAGAAAGGACTCGTCGATACCTTTGATGACTCAAGTGATGACTCATCAAGCGATTCTGATGATGAGAAGGGTGAGAGCGCCCACATGTGTTTCATGGCACTTGAAGACCCACTCTCGGATGAGAGTGATTCCGATACGGATAACACCGAGGTAACAATGGATGAACTTCACATAGCTAATGAAGAACTATTTGCTAAATACCAATCTTTAATGCTTAGATACTCTAGCTTAAAGAAATCAAAAGTTACAAGTCATCCATTCCATGCATTATCAACAATGACACCATTGTTGATACTTTAACCCTTGAGAAAGCAAACTTAGCTTCTCAAAATGTCACATTGAGAGATGAGGTGAATTCCCTCAAATCTCAACTAGATCAAACACATCCCATGGATAATAGTGATCTAATTACACGCCACACACAATTGGGATTAGAGAATGATTCTCTTAAAACCCAAGTGCACGAGCTCAAAGCACAGGTGTCCACCTTGGATACCAACATTTCTTCTTTAAAGGAGAAATATGAGCTCATGTCCTCCCGTATTGTGAGATTCAATAAGGGACAAGGACAATTGGATGATTTGCTTGCAAATCAATTTCCGGCCACACATCGTGGTGGCCTTGGATTTGTAAAAGCAAATGCATCTAATGATCGCACCTCCTATAGTGGGGGCACTATAGATTTTGTGAGGCCTTCCTCCGGTGCATCCACAAGTGGTGTCAAAGACACTATATGTAGCATTCCTACCAAGAATGTCACCACATCACTTTCTCTTCCTTTTGGAAAGAAACCCACTAAGGGTGGAAACCAAAAGCAAGGCCATGCTTATATGTACACTAATACTCATCCACGTAGGAAACATCCTACTTCACAAATGGATAATCATGACACATTTTATGCTCCGCACCCACGGACACGTACACAACCACACATGAGAAATACTCATGTACGTGCTCCCACACACCCATCTGCTCATACGCATCATTCTTTCATGTATGCTAATTATCCACATGTCATGCATGATCAATATGCTTCATATAATATGCATGTTCCCAAGAATACATATCATTCTAGAATGTACAATGCATATCCTCCACCACATCTTTACGCTAGAAATCATGTTCCTAAGAAGCATGCACCACATAGAAATCCAACTCATATGCATGCAACTAGGAATATGACTCCCAAGATGTACACTATTTGGGATCCTAAGAATACTAGTCTAAATGTTAGGAATACTTATGTTGATTCCTAATTTCATGATGTAATTAGAAATAGTAACTATGTTGGGAAGCGGAAGTCCACTTGGACTTGGCTTCCAAAGGGCTAATCCCCTTGGACCCAACAAACATTGGGTACCATAAGCTTATGGTATATTATATAGGTACCCAAGAGAAATAAGAAGAGCAATAAATGCCTTATTAGCTCTAAAGGGAAAGGATGGATTCTTGATAGCGGTTGCTCCAAACACATGACGGGAGATCCCTCATTGCTCTCCGAAGTGATTAGCATCAAAGATGGTGCAACGGTCACTTTTGGAGGTAATCAAAAGGGAACCATCATTGGAGTAGGTATCGTTGGTAATCCTTCCAAACCCCTAATTACTAATGTTTATCTTGTTAGTGGTTTATGTCACAACCTCATTTCCATAAGTCAACTTTGTGACAAAGGTTACAAGGTTAACTTCAGAGAAGGATTGTGTACTATTGTTGATTGTGATTCAAATGTTTTATTTTCCGGTATTAGGCGTAAAAATATTTATTATTTAAGCTTGCCTAAAACCGTAGAACATTGCTTAGTTGCTAACACAAGTGAACAACTATTATGGCATCGCCGTTTTGGTCATGTTCATTTCAAGCATTTATATAAGTTAGCTAAGCATGATCTAGTCAAAGGTTTTCCCAAGATTGTTTTTAATAAGAAAAACTTTTGTGATTCTTATCAAAGAGGTAAACTAAGTAAATCTTCATTTAAGCTTAAAGAAGGGATTACTTCTAAGAGGCCCCTAGAACTTCTTCATCTAGATTTATTTGGGCCAACTAGAACCGCTTCTTTAGGTAATGCTCATTATGGACTAGTTGTCGTTGACGACTTTTCTAGATTTACTTGGGTTTCATTCTTAACTAATAAGAATGAAGCTCATGAAGAGTTTACCAAATTTGCAAAGAAGATTCAGAATCTTTTAGGATCCACCATTATCACTATTCGTAGTGATCATGGAGGAGAATTTGAGAATGAATCTTTTACTAAGTTTTGTGATGACTCCGGGATAATTCATAACTTCTCCTTTCATCGTGCACCACCACAAAATGGTGTTGTAGAAAGAAAGAATAGGAATCTTATTGAGTGTGCTCGCACTATGCTCTATGATAGTTATTTAGGACTACAATTTGGGCAGAAGCGGTGCACACGGCATGTTATGTGCTCAATAGAATCCTAGTGA
Organism: Scilla litardierei; assembly: GCA_030789695.1. Lineage (NCBI taxonomy): Eukaryota > Viridiplantae > Streptophyta > Magnoliopsida > Asparagales > Asparagaceae > Scilla > Scilla litardierei. Next base: position 193,631,800 of record CM061133.1, read on the forward strand.
GACCCCGAACAAACAAAACTTGTTTTGAGTTGTTTTATAATAAAAAGCCTCAAGTGAAATATTTTCGTGTTTTTGGTTCGAAATTTTTTATAAAGAACACCTTTTGTAATTTAGACAAATTCGAGCCAAGATCCGATGAAGGAATTTTTGTTGGATATTCCACACGTAGCAAAGCCTACTGGATATACAACAAAACTTCTTCAACGATTGAGGAATCACTTCACGTATCGTTTTATGAAGATTTTGATTTTCCTCATGTTGATGATGATAATGTAGAGATTCTTTGTGATTCTCTTAATAATGTTAAGATTAATGATACTATTGTTGAGACTAACACTTCTAACGAAGTTGTTGAAGTTGTTCCTAGTGATCCAGGTATACCCAAGGCTTACCCGACCATTCACAACCATCCCCATAACCAAATTATTGGAGATATTGGTGTGGGTGTTCGAACGAGATCAAGAATTGAAGAATTCTCCCATTGCGCATTCGTCTCTACCGTTGAGCCAAAGAACATTCAAGAAGCTTGTGAGGATAGCTCTTGGATAGTGGCAATGGAGGAAGAGCTAGCGCAATTCGAGAAAAATGAAGTTTGGGAACTTGTACCTCTTCCAAGTGTCACCACGCTATTGGGACCAAATGGATCTTCAAGAACAAGACGGATGAAAACGAGGTAATCACACGGAACAAAGCAAGGTTAGTAGTTCAAGGCTACCGACAAGAGGAAGGTATTGATTTCGAAGAATCCTTTGCCCCCGTAGCTAGATTAGAAGCTATTAGGTTGCTTTTATCTTTTGCATCCCATAAGAATTTTAAATTATTTCAAATGGATGTTAAAAGTGCATTTTTAAATGGATTTGTAAATGAAGAAGTCTATGTTTCTCAACCTCCCGGTTTTATTCATGAGAAATTTCCAAACCATGTTTTCAAACTTAAAAAAGCGTTGTATGGATTGAGACAAGCTCCTATAGCTTGGTATGATCGCCTTAAGACCTTTCTTTTGAATTTAGGTTTTAAAATGGGAGAAGTTGATTCTACACTCTTCATTAAAGATTATGAAAATGACATTCTTTTGATTCAAGTTTATGTAGATGATATTATTTTCGGTTCTACTAACTTTAATCTTTGTCAAGAATTTTCCAAGTCTATGAAGGATGAGTTTGAGATGAGCCACATGGGAGAGCTCACCTACTTACTTGGATTGCAAATTCGACAAATGGAGAATGGCACTTTCATACATCAGACAAAGTACACATGGGAGCTTATTAAGCGATTCGGGATGGAATCGTCTTCAAGCAAAAGGACTCCCTGACCGGTGCCCCCGCTTACGGTATGGGCGCGGTGTCGGTTTACCGCAAGTGCACGGTTAGTGTAGGGTGCGGGTATATCGAACTCAGGGAGGCGAGGTTGTGCTTGAGTCAGGTAGGACCTAAATCACCCCGAGGGGCGAGCTAGCCTGAATCGGTAAATGGTTGTCACGGAAAGAAATAAAGGGTATGAACAACAAGAAAGTAAACCCGGGACTTTGGTTTCCACTCCAACGAGAGACTCTCGCCGATGCGGCCTACAGGTATGGATAGCGATCGGAATTAGAGTCTAAAGGTGAGACGTTGCCTCTGAAAGTGGTACCGGCATCCCTTGGGCCCGATATTCCGGTCGGTGCCCATGATGATACACCGGACTTCCCGGATTCGATCAGTGGGCACTCCCGTGTCCATTAACACTGATCGATCCCGGGAGCACTAAGCCCGCAACGATAACTCCCAACGTCTCATCCTGCCGCTCCCGCGTGCTAGGATTCGACGTCTACACTATGGGTGTGAGCTATGGCTAGGGAGTCAACCGCCAAGTTTATTCCCCCTTGGCCCAACGGTCAAAGGCGGTCTTTTTCCCGCCGATGACAATGAAACACCCCGCGTAACCATTAGATTCCTAATCCCTATCGATTTCCTAACCCTATGGACGCATCGGAAAGAGCCCCCGAAGGGGTTTCCACCAAAATCCCAGATTTGGGAACTACTCACAAAAATCCATGAAAAAGCGATCTAAATAAAAATTAACCGTTGGAATCATAATCGGACGATTGTAATGCGGAATTAATAGAGTAGTTAAGACAATACTAAAATTTAAGGAAGATCAGAAAACTTACAAAAGAACAGAAATTACAGCGTCACAAAGTGAGAAAACAGTAAAAAAACTCGCAGCTCTCCCGTTTCTGGAACCCTAGGGGTTCTATTTATAGACTCTCGCATCAACCGATCGGTTGACAAGTCAACCGATCGGTTGATCCATTACAAAATAATAACAGAAAACGGCGAGCTTTCACCCGATCACATGAACAGGTCGGGTGAGTTCTTGAGTGACCGGTTGGATCTTGGAGCCGTCGGGTGAAGCGATCAGTTTGGTGCCCGTGTCTTCAGCTCCTCATCTTCAGCTACAGATGAACCAATCGGGTGAGAGTCACCCGATCGGTTGGCATTTTGCTCGAAAAAACAGAGAACAGGCCTCCGCAAAACCGATCTGTGAACCGGTCGGGTGACTTCCATGTGAGCTTCGGCTGAGACCGGGTGGTGCACGCGTGCATCACCCGATCGGTTGGAGATGACCAACCGACCGGGTGAGGGGCTGAAAGATGTATTCTTTGGAGTATGACCCCCTGGATCACGCGTGACTCCTCCCGTTGCTCCGGGGACTTGGGATATCATCGTTAAACGTCCCCTACGTGGTCAATCCTCCTGCAAACATGGATAAACAAAGAAAAGTGAAAGAAAACGAGAAAATACAAGAAAACAAATAAAACACGGTGAAAAACACGGGGAAACACAAAAGAAAACGTGCGTGAATATATGAAATATAAACGCACGTCAAAATCCCCCAAGCTGAACTCTTCCTCGTCCTCGAGGAAGACGAGTGAGAGTAGGAGCTCGGAGGGAGAAAATAGAGAGGAAGAAGAGAGAAAAAGAAAACTCTAAATCCTAGATCGTCCGTCAGAGCCAAAAAAATCAAAAACGACACACCAAGCAAGCAAACGTCAAATCACACCACCAAACCTAGGAAAACGAGTCCAAATAAGTGTCGTGGGCCCACGCGGTGAAGCGCGAGTGAGTGCGGTCGTGTGCTAGCAAAAGGCGTCGCTTTCTACAATGTGCTATGAGGCTCGATATACACAAATCCAAGATATGACCCAAATATCGATTCGATTTCAATTAAGCGGTGAATATATAGTTCAAGCATGCATGAGAATAGAGAGAATCGAAACATATCATGCGTCAGGGACTCCACAACTAGGGTTAAGGAACTCACCACACCGAAGCCTAGATACTAGCTAAAAAGTTCCTAAGCCAAGTGTTTTCGAAAACGATGGGGGTTGAGATGATGTGGAGTAGAACACTCGGTGCAAATTCTCGCCTTCCCTTTATTCTCGGTAAGTAGGAAAAAATATTCACACGGAATTTTTTTTGGGTTTTGGGCATTTGTATTTTTTTTGGCTTTTTGGCTATACAAAATTTTTCTTTCTTCTCTTTTTGGGTTTTTCTTTTCCTTTTTTCTATTTTTTTTTTATTTTTGGGTTTTTGGCTATACACATGTGCACTCTCCCAAGTGGGAGAACGGTACACGACGAGGGGATTTGCACCAAGTAAAACAAAAAGAAGTCGAAATCTAAACACTCGGGCAAAGGAAACTATTCTCGCTAAATAGAGCATAGGATGAATGGGTTATCCTAGTCCTTGTTTGTGGAATCCCGACACATGCAAATTGAAATATACGATATAAATATAGCATGCATATAGTAGAAACAAATACCGCATATTCAAATCGAAGCATGATAATCTAGGGGTCATTCCTGGACAGGTATATAAAGTAAAATCACAAAGCAGAAGCACACCAAATAGATAGGCACGACGCACGACTCACAAGAAAGCTAAGTGGACCCACAATGCGTGAAATGTAAGAGGACTCGAAATCCTAGGGTTAGTGAGTGTGATTATCGATGCAATGCTAGGTGTGTGTGACTTTGTGGCGATTCATCATAGGATTTATCTCTAGGAGAAAGAGCTAAAAAGAAGAAAAGAAAAAATAAAACACGATGAAAACGACACAAAAAACGAAAAAGAAGGACTCAAACGACGCACACAGTGCGACTCCCCCAAGCTGAAGTTTGCATTGCCCTCAATGCAATATGAGTGAGTACGGGAGGGCAATGAAAATGGGGGGGAATACGCAATGACACAAAAAGAAATGAAAACGAGAAAAACACATAGATGAAAATGAAAAAGAAAGAAAGATCAAAATCAAAATCGAACAACACGAAAATAAAAATAAAATCACATGACACGACACTCAAAAAGTGAAAAACAAGCACACACACAAAAATGAGAAAAACAAACAAAACACGACAGCACACCAAAATAGACGTCCCCCAAGCTAAACATGACCGTGCTAGCGAAATGATATGATCAATAAAATGCAGATATATGCAAGGGGGAGTCAAAAACAAATAAGGAGAAATCAGAAAGAAGGAGAAGGTGAGTCCTCGTCCTCCTCGGAAGAGGGTGTGGATGGGTGGTCGGGGGAGGCTGGGGGTGTGCGGAGAAGTGGGGAACGAGGCGGAGGAATAGGGGCAGCGGTGGTGTGAACAATGGGAGGAGTGTCGGTGGTGGTGGGTGGTGGTGGTAGGAAGGCGATCAAGGCGGTGGTAAGAGGAATAGAAATGGAAGAAGAAGATGCGGTGGTGACGGTAGTGGGAGGTGGTGGGAGGGATCTGGAGCGCACCGGCAATTTCCTCTGGCGCATGTATGGAGTGACGGAGGAGGAGGGAGGAGGTAGCGTGGGTGCGATGGATGTGGTCGGGAGGGGTGAAGTGGATGCCGGGATGGGATTAGAAGAGGGAGGAGAAGAATGTGGTGAGGGGGGTGATGGATGTGGGGATGTGTGGGAGGGTGGAGGAGAAGATCGCCGGGGTGGTGAAGGTGGAGGTGGTCCGTGGATATGAGTGAGAAGGCGAAGAATGGCGGCCACGTTCCTCTCAAGTGCGAGGAAACGTGGGTGAGTAAGAAAGGAGGATGGTGATGGGTCCGAAGAGGCAGAGGACATGGCGAGCACACGAAGGGCAGCGACCTCCCTCTCAAGACCTAGACGGGCAGAGACCTGACGGCGACCAAAAGATGTGGACTGACGCGAGGCAGAGGTGGTGCCGCCAGGTAAGGTCGAAGAGGTGCCGGCGGCAGTGGTCATGCCGGCACAGGAGACAAGGCCAGAAATGGCCGCAAAGAGGTGCTCAGACGTGATCGGTCCCGGAGCAGAAACAGGACGACTCAGGCCAGCCCCTAAATCTCCCCCAGATGCAGGGATATCCTGCTCGCCTAAGTGGGCGGTAGGGGACGGTGGTCTGCGTGCGTCTTCGGGAAGGAAAGGAAGATTCAACCCCGCTAAGAAGTTGGGATCAGGAGGGAAGGTCCAATCTCCGACAAGAGCAATGGTCATGCGAGCGGGGTTGGGTAGAATGGTGAAAGGGGCTGGGGGGTGGCCATAATTGAAGATGAAGCGGCCATCAGAGTGGGGTCTAATCATGTGGATGTGCCGCATGACATCAATATCAAGCTATGAGGGTCCTGCGGCAGCTGGAAGATTATTGGGAATGGCAATATTGAATTGGGCGTGAGAGCAGATGATCGTAATGATGCCCCCATAACAAAACTTCCCCTTACCGGCCCGGCTGATCTCGAGTAGCTTGTAAACAAGCCAATCGCCGCCATGGATGGGGACGGTAGGGGCCCTGAAGCTAATTCCATCATCATCCCGGACAAAAGGGAAGGTCATGGCCCAAAGGATAAAAAGGTCAGGGATAGTCACGGTGCCGGACTCGTCCCTAGGAAAAAACGCAGATGAAATGATCCTGTGGGCCAAACGAAACACGGGATGAATGATGGAGGAGGCCTTGGCCCTTCCTCGGGGATAGTCACGGATCATTGTGAGGCGGAACCAGAATTGATCGACATCAAACTCAGGCGTGTACCCGTAGTGTCGGATGGAATCATCCCCGAGATTGGGGAAACCAAATATATCGTTAATCGTGTTCAGATGTGTGGTGACACTACGGTTACGCACCCTGAATTTAATGATCGACCCGGACTCCTAAACAAGTGTAGAGAGAAATTCGAGTGTGAGTGCCGGGTAGGATATGGCAGATGCATTAAGAAAGGCCAACCATCCTAAGTTAGCGAAAAGAGATTCGACCTCGGTGTAAACACCGAGATCGACAAGTGTTTGTGTGTGCGGGAACTTAGTAGATAGGTGCCCTCTAGCATCGAGCCTACAGTAAAAATCCTTGTGCTCCTGGTTCCTAAAGATATACCCATGTGGGCCCAACATTGGGTCCACAGGGGGGATAACAGGCGGGGGAGGGCCAAGTGTAAGTGCTCGTGTACGGGAAGGGGGGCGTGTTTGTTTTCGTCTCTTTCGAGACGGCTCCTCCTCCCGCATAATTCCCTTCCCCTTGTCCTTATCCTTAGCCATCCGTGAGTGTGCGTGTATGAATGAGTGCAAAAAGCAATGGATGCACACCCACTCAAGCAAAACGAGCAAGCACAATTTATAGGGCAAAAATAGAATATGAGCCTAGGAGCGAGTGTACCCAAGCGAAATGGCGGAGCTTGCTCGTAGATGTCCCCACACTGTGCAACGAGAGTAGCGTGGAGCCGCGGCGATCTCTTCCGGCAAGAATTTTCGAAATGGGGTTGTTTGGGGGGAATTAGGTCAGAAATTTGAGGTGAAAGGAGAGAGAGGTTGAAGATGATGGAGGGATTGATGGAGGAGGTGGAGAGGAGGAGCAATGGAGGAGTCGAGGACGTGGGGGAGTGAGAATCGGTCGTTGGGGAGGAGAGGAAGGCGAAACGACGACGATTTTGGCGATCGGGCGAAGATGAAAATGAGCGGGTGGTCGGGGGGGTTTATATAGGGTTTTAAGTCGAACCGATCGGGTGACTTGTCACCCGATCGGTTGACGGTTAGGTCGAAATTTCTTGCCGAAGAATTGCTACAGGCGAACCGGTCGGTTGACTTGTCAACCGATCGGTTGGCCGCTCCACTCATTTTCCCGAGAACTGAGGGCTGTTCACCCGGTCACATCAACCGATCGCGCTCGAACTCAACCGATCGGTTGATATTCCCCAAAAATTTCCGAGAGTTCTCCCCAGCTCACCCGGTCTGTCACCCGGTCTCTTCATTCTTCAACCGATCGGTTCATTTGGGGACAGATTTCGGCTTGTATCTGATACATCCCAACCGATCGAGTGAGTTATCAACCGATCGGTTGGGGCCTTGTTTCCTGCAAAAACCAACAGATTTGTCTAAGTCCCCGAACGGATGTTCTCACGGCTGATTTTATTTATAAAAATAGATAAAATAAAGTCAAAAATAGCGCTAAAATGGGGAAAAAGTTTAGAACATGGGTTGCCTCCCATGAAGCGCACTTGTTTAACGTCGTTGGCTCGACGCCCGCAAGAGATGTTCAGGTGGTTGATACGGGTGATGCCCGAAGTTCGGCACCTCTTCTTCATTGGGGCTGAAGGCCTTTGGAGTAGTCAGCGGCTAGAGAAATATTTGCTCGACTACCCTCCCCTTGTTCTTGGGATCCGGGGGCTTCTCTTTCGTGTTGGCGCTTCCCGCCATCTTCTTCAGGATCCAGACCTCGTCTTTAGTGAGGTCCATGGGCTCTTTCCCCGTTCTCCTCGCAGGAGGAGCTTTGGGGAACCCGGGAGGGGTCGTTCTTGCTGCACTCGCTTTTCCAGCAGCTTCTTTGTTCTTGGGGCCGTCTCCATCTTCTGAATCCCCCAAGTCATCGGGGGGGGGGGGGGGGGGGGGGGGGGAGGGGGGTTTCTTAAGAGAATCTCCCAGGAGCTCTCTTCGGCAGCTTTTTCCTCTTCTACCTCCAGCAAATTGCACCGAGGGTCATCTGGGGGATCGGGGTACTTCATGGATAACCCCAGATCAAACTCAAATTTTTCTCCGCTGACGTTTAAAGAGAGTTTTCCGTTCTTTACATCAATCAAAACGCCAGCGGTGGCCATGAAAGGCCGTCCCAGGATGATGGGGGTGTGTGCGTCTTCAGGCATGTCCATGACTACGAAGTCCACTGGCACATGCACCCCTCTTACATTAACAGGGAGGTCATCCACAATTCCCATCGGATATTTGACCGACCGGTCAGCTAGTTGTAGGGTCATACCGGTGGGCTCCAAATCACCCATTCCTATCCTTCTATACATTGACAAGGGCATCAAACTAACACTCGCTCCGAGAACGACGAGTGCACGATGAATCTTTACTGCCCCGATCGTGCAAGGAATTGAGAAGCTCCCCGGGTCCTTGAGTTTCGGCGGATTTGCCCTCTGGATTAGAGCGCTACATTCCGCCGTCAACACTACTTTCTCCTTTCTAGACCCTCTCGTCACCAAATCTTTCAGGAATTTTGCATATGAGGGGATTGTTTCGATTGCTTCTAGGAAGGGGATTTGCAGGCTTAGGTCTTTGACCATGGCGAAGAACTTGCCATATTTCTCATCAATTTTGGCCTGAGCTAACCGTTGTGGAAATGGCACAACGGGTTTGAACACTTTCAGGCTCCCTTCCTCCTCCTTCTTCTTCTCTTCTTCAGAGACTCCCTCCGGAGTCATAGGATTTGATGACTAAGCACCGACGTCGTTTGATTTTTCGATCGGTCTCTCAACGACCAATGGTGCTTCCGGTTTGCTAGGGGGCACTCTAGTAGGGATTTGTGTCCCGCTTCTCAGAACGATAGCGGACACATTTGCGTGCTCGTGCATGAGTGCCGATGTTTGGGTTGCTCCCCTCGGGTTCACCTCCAGTTGTGACGGCAATTGATTTTGTGACCTTGAAAGGTTCGCCACTTGTAACCCCAGCTGGGTTACTTGGTCCGTGAGGGTCCGCTGACCCATTTCCAGCTTTTGGTTGATCTTCTCCTGGTTGGTTATATATTGAGTCAAGAGAGACTCAACCGGAGAGACGGCCCTCTGTTGGCCATATTGCTGCTGCTGCTGGAATGGCTGCTGATTCCTGGGGGTATAAAATTGTTGCTGAGGTTGCTGCTGAAATGGTTGATGCTGAAATTGTTGCTGCTGAACCTGACTCTGCTGTGGCCTAGCCGGCTGATATGTTTGTTGCTGCGGCTGCTGAGGCGGTGAGGGCTGAAATGGTGGCCGGTAACTGAAGTTTGGGTGGTTCCGGTTGTTTGGAGAGTAGGCCGGGTTGGAATTGGTCCTTGGCGGATACGGCGCATTTCCTGTGGGGTTGTAAAATAGTGCGCTCGCCTGATCCAACGGTGGTGAGATGTCACCACCGTCGAATTCCCCAAAGAATTCGGATTCTACCGCTGAAATTTGCTGTGTACCGGCCCCACCGGCTCCTACCATTAGTGCGGAGATCTGGGTCGAAAGAAAGTCGAACTTGCTTGAAAGTTTGTCGACGTCCTCGACTCTGTGTATACCCCCGGATCTTGGTGTGGCTCTCTCGTCACACCACCGCTCATTGTTGGATGCCATAATTTCCAGAATATTCCCGGCATCTTCCTCGCTCCAAGACATGAAGGAACCCCCAGCCGCGGTGTCCATAGAAGATTTCAGGTCATCCCTCAACCCTTTGTAGAACAGATTAATAATCTGCCACTTCGGAAGCTCATGGTGCGGGCATCTTCTTTGCATTTCCTTATATCTCGTCCAAGCTTCATGCAAGGACTCGTGGCTGGCCTGGGAGAAGGAGGAGATCTCACTCCTCAACTTCATGGTCTTCCCCGGAGGAAAGAACTTCGTCAGAAAATCGTTGGAGAGCTTCTCCCAGGTGTTGAAAGTGTTGGGGTCCTTCCCCCTAAGCCATTGCTTGGCTTTGTCTCGCAAAGAGAAGGGGAACAGCTTCAGACGGATAGCCTCAGTTGTGACACCATTAATCCGGAAGGTGTCACACTTCTCCAAGAAGGAGTCTAGGTGCTCGATCGGGCTCTCCATGGGTGCACCCGCAAACTGGTCCTGCTGGATCCATGTCACTAAAGAAGGCTTTAGCTCAAAGCTTTGGGCCACAATAGCTGGAGAACGGATGGCGGAAGTGGACTCGATAGATGGCATCGAGTACTCCAACAGAGACTTGTGAGGCGGGGTGTTCTCCTCCATGGATTCGGGATCTTCTCTTCTTCGCTTCTCGGTGGCCAAACGCCTAAGGGTTGCGTTAATCTCTGGATCGAGGGGAATCAAGTCGTCAAGACTCCTTGAACTCCTGCGCATGAAAAAACAACAAACACCCGTGAAGCGACAATTGGGAAAGAAACAGATAAAATAAGAAATAAAAATAAGAAAAAATAAAAAGAAAAAGGAGAATGCGAAAATTATCGCGAGGTAGGGATGAGAGCTAGACACGAGGGTTCAAGAGATCCTAAAATAACAAGCACGTTGCCTCCCCGGTAACGGCGCCATAAACTTGACCGACGCCCCCCGTGTTCACGGTATGGGCGCGGTGTCGGTTTACCGCAAGTGCACGGTTAGTGTAGGGTGCGTGTATATCGAACTCAGGGAGGCGAGGTTGTGCTTGAGTCAGGTAGGACCTAAATCACCCCGAGGGGCGAGCTAGCCTGAATTGGTAAATGGTTGTCACAGAAAGAAATAAAGGGTATGAACAACAAGAAAGTAAACCCGGGACTTTGGTTTCCACTCCAACGAGAGACTATCACCGATGCGGCCTACGGGTATGGATAGCGATTGGAATTAGGGTCTAAAGGTGAGACGTTGCCTCTGAAAGTGGTACCGGCATCCCTTGGGCCAAATATTCCGGTCGGTGCCCAGGATGATACACGGGACTTCCCGGATTCGATCAGTGGGCACTCCCGTGTCCATTAACACTGATCGATCCCGGGAGCACTAAGCCCGCAACGATAAATCCCAACGTCTCATCCTGCCGCTCCCGCGTGCTAGGATTCGACGTCTACGCTATGGGTGTGTGCTATGGCTAGGGAGTCAACCGCCAAGTTTATTCTCCCTTGGCCCAACGGTCAAAGGGGGTCTTTTTCCCGTCGATGACAATGAAACACCCAGCGTAACCGTTAGATTCCTAATCCCTATCGACTTCCTAACCCAATGGACAAATCGGGAAGAGCCCCCGAAGGGGTTTCCACCAAAATCCCAGATTTGGGAACTACTCACAAAAATCCATGAAAAAGCGATCTAAATAAAAATTAACCGTTGGAATCATAATCGAACGATTGTAATGCGGAAGTAATAGAGTAGTTAAGACAATACTAAAATTTAAGGAAGATCAGAAAACTTACAAAAGAACAGAAATTACAGCCGTTACAAAGTGAGAAAACAGTAAAAAACTCGCAGCTCTCCCGTTTCTGGAACCCTAGGGGTTCTATTTATAGACTCTCGCATCAACCGATCGGTTGACAAGTCAACCGATCAGTTGATCCGTTACAAAATAATAACAGAAAACGGCGAGCTTTCACCCGATCACATGAACCGGTCGGGTGAGTTCTTGAGTGACCGGTTGGATCTTGGAGCCGTCGGGTGAAGCGATCGGTTTGGTGCCCGTGTCTTCAGCTCCTCATCTTCAGCTACAGATGAACCGATCGGGTGAGAGTCACCCGATCGGTTGGCATTTTGCTCGAAAAAACAAAGAACATGCCTCCGCAGAACCGGTCTGTGAACCGGTCGGGTGACTTCCATGTGAGCTCCGGCTGAGACCGGGTGGTGCACGCGTGCATCACCCGATCGGTTGGAGATGACCAACCGACCGGGTGAGGGGCTGAAAGATGTATTCTTTGGCGTATGACCCCCTGGATCACGCGTAACTCCTCCCGTTGCTCCGGGGACTTGGGATATCATCGTTAAACGTCCCCTACGTGGTCAATCCTCCTGCAAACATGGATAAACAAAGAAATGTGAAAGAAAACGAGAAAATACAAGAAAACGAATAAAACACGGTGAAAAACACGGGGAAACACAAAAGAAAACGTGCGTGAATATATGAAATATAAACGCACGTCATTCCCATAAGTACTACTACTCATCTACACAAGGATGAAAGCGGAAAAGATGTAGACGTTCGTCTATATCGAGGTATGATTGGTAGCTTACTTTACTTAACCGCTAGTAGGCCCGATATCATGTTTTCCGTATGTATATGTGCTAGATATCAAGCAAGACCTAAGGAGTCACACTTGATTGCGGTTAAACGAATATTTCGTTATCTCAATCAATCCCTAGATTATGGGTTACTTTACCCTAAGTCTAGCACGTATGAGTTAATCTCCTATAGTGATGCCGACTTTGCCGGATGCAAGTTCGACAGGAAAAGTACTAGTGGCACATGCCATTTCTTAGGAAATTCTTTAGTTTCTTGGTTCTTTAAGAAACAGAATTCGGTGTCATTGTCCACGACTGAAGCGGAATATATTGCCGCGGGTCTTGCATGTGTACAAGTTCTTTGGATGAGACACACTTTTAGTGACTATGGTGTCAATTGTGATACTTGCCCTATCATGGTTGATAACCAAAGTGCTATTTGTCTTTCCAAGAATCCAGTACACCACTCCCGTACCAAACACATAGACGTGACACCATTTTATAAATGATCATGTAGCTAAGAAGTACATCATCTTAGAGTACATTGAAACCCAAAAACAAATTGCCGATATCTTCACTAAACCTCTTAAAGAAGATTCATTTGTGAGGTTGCGTGGAGAATTGGGAATTATGGGTGAATCTGAAATCTAGAAGCTCAATTTTCATGCTATAACTCCTTATTGAGCTCATATCTTTTTGATTGTCTTTCTTCATATGCGTTATTGTTTTATGAAATTAAGAAAGGCAGTTGTGACTTATTTGATTTCATGAGTTTTCGAAGTTGATTGGAATAATTTGTGTTTCAATAGATTTATTGTTTTCATAATGATTTTAAGATGTATTTGTGATTAGAGTATAGGTCCTAGGGTGAGTGTTCTTATTCTCTGGAATTCTATCTCACTGTGCATTTTTGGAGCAGGACAGACGACTGTTTTTTTTTGACAGTCGACTGCCATACTCTATATCCTCCATATGAAAATTGATATCTTTCGCACAGCCGACTAATGACTATTTTACAGTCGACTGTTAGTTTAACAGGCGACTGCAATTTAGTTATCAGGCGACTGTACTCTCTGTCGAATTTTGACAGTGTTCTATGTTATTCTTGTGATCTGTATTAATTCTCAGCCAGCCGACTGTTGTGTATATGTCAGTCGACTGTCCAGCGGACAGGCGACTGCGTTATACTTGCCAGTCGACTGCCCATCTCTCTGAGCTTTAATTTTATCACTTCATACAGTCGACTGACTTTTGTTCTCCAGTCGACTGTCTCCTGCTGTGTCGGTTCATGTGATTTGATCCGAGCCGTCGATTCCTTGATCCAACGGCTCAGATTGATTCACCCTATTTTATATTCAGTCGAAGCGATCATTTCCCCTCGTCGATTCTCTCTCTCCTCCGTTTCGACTGTGCGTTTTTCCCGCTCGATTGATGCTCCTTTGCCGTCAATCTTGCTCCCTTTCGTGCGTCAATCTCGAGGAGTCGTTGCCTTTTGTTCTGTCACTCAACAAGGTTAGGTCACTTCCGTCTATCTCGTGACTTGTTAGGGTTTGTTCGTTCTGTTTCTTGCCCTAGCTCCGTGCTCGACCATGGCTCTTTTCGATCATTTCTTCCCTAATGTCTCACTCGACTTCCTCAATGAGCCTGTTCCTTCACCAAAACTTGATCCGGCTCCCTCTTCGCCTCATTCATCGAGAGAGCCTCTTCATATCTCTGTCAGTGACCCTATCCCATCCGTGCATGCTGCTGAACACTCATCTCGGGCTGCTGAGCATCCTTCAAGGTCCACGAAGTTTCTACTTCGTCAGTTGGACGCTCGTGTCTGTGCTCTTGAAATGCTGTCTGTTTCCCTTGATGAGAAGCTTTCGCTTTTGCTTAAGCTTTAGCTTATCTCGTGTAAGCATCTTGCTTGTCCTGTTCCTCCCGAGCTTCGTGACATGTTTGCTACCTCTGAGAACACTTCTCCTGCTTGTGTTTCTCCTCCTCCTGGCTTCACGCCAAAACCCCATGTGTCTCCGACCTCCGTTGTCCAGACTCCACCTCATGTTCCTGTTGGTTCATATGCTATTCGTGTTTCGTCTTCTAAGAGGAAGTCTCCAGCTTTTCCTACTCGTCGCTCTGCTCGGCTTTTGTTCCGATCTTCCGTCCGTCCGTCGGACCCCTCAGTCATTCAGATTGACTGAGGCTGCTGCTGATGCTGTTCTGTTCACTCACCTGAAGACCTTGTTTTTATTTTGTGGGGTCTGATTTTGTTTAGGTTGAGTGATTTTGATATATGTTTTTTTATGTATGATGGATGATGCTGTATGCGACACTTTTATATATGTATGATGGATATACTCTTTGATGTCGTCATGATGTAGTTATTTTTTTGTTGATCATGATGTACCTTTTTGGGATGGCCATGTTAATGACCATCCATTGATGTACTCAGCTGCTTTATATCTATATATATGATGTTGCGTCCCTCTCTTGTGTCACACTATGCTATATTGGTTAACTTCTGTGTGATGTATGATATATTGTCTCTATGTATGCTTCACTCTCCTTGATGTGCCTTTGAGACAATACATGTATTTGATATTGGTTAATTCATGCTCTTTCTTTGATGTGATGAATTTGTGAAAATTATTTTCATGTCGAATATCTAAAATGTTGATATTGGATTTCAATTCCGTTACTCACATGTGTATATGATGAGATTTTATGAGTTTTTTGATTCGATATATCTTTATACTCCTTGATTGTTGTTAATTCGTATTTTAGCACTATTATTGTTGTTGTTATTTGCTCCCACCTTTTTGGATAGTGCCATAGGGGGAGAGAAATAAACATACAAAATTCATAATGGATGTGCTAAGTATATTCTAACGTTTGAATCGAAGATTTTCGTTGCCTTAGATTCAGGGGGAGTAAGATTACAATGAATATGGATTTTATTTCCTAGATTTCTTGAATTAAATTCATTCATATCTCACTCATTTGCTTCAATTGCTATGTAGATGCTCTAATATTTGTTGACTAACTTGATTGGCATCTATTTAGGGGGAGTAAGTTTACATTACGCACAATTATTTATCTTTTTGTTTATGTTTGTTTGTCATCATCAAAAAGGGGGAGAATGTTGAGTATTGGACTTCTCCCTACTTGGTGTTAATGATGAGCAAACATAAATACTTGTGACTAATCCCCTATTTTGCAGTTAATCCATTGCCTAAGCTTACTATGAAGATCAACTAGCGATGGATGACTCACAATCGTGATTGAAGGCAAATGATATGAATTGGATGATCGTAGATTGATGATTGAAGCTCCGTAAAGACTTCAAGCTCATACGATGGAAAGAAGAGATTAGTCGTCAATGTAATTTTTCTCTTATCTCTTCTAGTATGTAGCTTAGAAGTAAAACTCTGATGGAGCACTCACTCATATCTACTTTCGATCATAGGACATCTCTAGACCTTTGTCCTTTGATCTCAATTCAATTCTCTTTTGTTTGTGCTAGGATTGTTCATAACAGCCGACTGCATAACAGTTTACAGTCGCCTGTCTAAAAACAGTCGACTGTGTTTTGTTCTACAGTCGCCTGTTATGCACAGACTATTACAATGCAGTTTTTGGGTCCTCTATGATTATCTCGCACAGGCTACTGTTGAACGTTTATCAGGTGCCTGTCTTAGCGTCAGTCGACTGTGAATGGTTCATCAGTCGCCTGTTTCTCTTTGCCCAAACTCTGTTTGATCCGATTTCTACGGCCAGTCGGCTTATGCTGTATATACAGTTGACTGTCTATTAGATCAGTCGACTGTCTATGCTGCAACAGTCGCCTGTCTGTAAGTCTATTCTTTGACTCAGCTCTCTGGAAATTTCTCCTGTCTGTGACAGTCGTCTGTTTAAGGTTATACAGTCGCCTGTTCTGATTAACAGTCGACTGTGTTCCTTGCATCAGTCGTCTATCCCGTATCTTGTGAGATTTCCAGTATTTTATCTAACTTACTCTTCTCTCGGCCAGTCGCCTATCGAAGAATGTACAGTCGCCTGTTAGTTTTACAGACGACTGTCTTGGCTTCATCAGTCGACTGTCCACGTGGTAAGTTACCGTTATGAATTCTCACCTACCCTTGCTGATTGTGCAACAGTCGACTGTGGTTTGTTTAACAGTCGACTGTCGCGAGTTCAGATTATATCCGTTGAGATTTTTCTCACGGATTTCGATTGGGTTTTTGCCTAAACTGTTTTGTGGATTTGAGAAAGCTATAAATAGAGCTTCTACTGTTTCATTGGAAGGTTACTCATTCATTGTAAAATCTTTTAATCTTTCATTTCCAAAGATCAAAGCTTTCAAATCCAAAGCCCTAAGTATTTCCAAATCTTGTTCTCTTGCTCTCCAACCTAGAACCAAAGATTGATTTTCTAGGCATTTGGTGCAGTCAAGAGAAAGGGCTTTTCTCCTCTCTTCCAAGAGAGTTCTTCAACACACATCACACTTCTCCTTCAAGTTATACTTCAAGGCATAGGTGATTGTAAGTGTTGTTTTCAGATTTCATAACTTCTTTATTTGAATTGTGCTCTCGGTTGTGAGAGTGGTTTTTGCTTGCTCCCTGGTTGTGGGAGTCAAGGACATCGATTGTATTCGATTGCACTTGTAGGGTTGCTACAAGTGGGTTTTTAAGGAAACCTCAAGTTAGGGTTCTAACTTGAGTATCCGGTGGTATCCGGGTGGTAGGGACGTAGGATTACCGGGAACAAGTCGGGAGTTGACTTAGGTAATCCGAACCCTTGAAACATAACTGCGTTTGCGTGTGTTTCTCTGTGGGCTGTTTTTCTATTCCGTACTATTTGTTGGATTTCATTTTATTTGGCGTAAATTCCTTTTAAATTTGCATAAACACTATTCAACCCCCCTTCTAGTGTTTTTCCCATAGACAGGGTCCTTACATAGGACACGTTCTCCCGAAGCTTGATCAAATGATGATGTAGATGCGAGCTTCTCTTGAGCTTCTTATTCCATTTGAGCGTGAGCTTCATCATCAAGCTAGCAACGTTTTGTCCTTGTCTTTGCTAAGTGAGCGTAGATTGTGCTTCTTAAGAATATGTATAAGGCTTTCCATTTATCGCATGGTCTACACACTTAATAGTAGTGTATTTAGTACACTAAGTTTCATTTGGTGTGCTCATCATCAAAACCACTTGGGGTGTAAATTCAATTTCCATCACTCTCCTCCTTTTTGATGATGACACCGAAATGAAAAATGAAGTAAGATGACATAAAAATATGACATATAAATAAACTTACTCCCCTTGCTTTGATGCGGTTCTCCCCCTGCATCAAATCCGTTAGCAAAACAATATAATACCTTCATTTTTTGCATTTCATAATCTTTCTCCACTTGTCATCAATCAAAAAAATGACATACCATATCAACGAATAATTCTTCCAAGTTGTAATCAATGATTATGAAGTTTTGAGAGAAAGGAATTCAATGACCAATTCTGCAAAAAAATGTTAGTATATGATCAACATATGTTTGGCAGAGTATATTAGATAGTAGTTCATCCATAAGCATAAAAATATATGAGTATCAATCACCACACCATAGAGTAGTTATTACAGACCGGGAAGTTTTGAAAACCATTGTTTAAAACCCATTGTTTTTAAGATTAAGAATGACCGCCATTCTTCTCCTTCTTCAAGGACTTGATCTCCTCAAGGATTGTTTTGAGGGTATGCTCGGTCATTTCATTGCTACTCACCACCAGATCTTGGAGATCATCAACCTTCTTGTTGAGAGCTTCAAATCATGCCTTTTGAGAGATCTTCAAGTTTGAGATTTTCTTAAGCAACATGTCTTGAAGTTCCACAATGTAGGTAGGTGGCTCCTCGTCTTCTTCTTCTCCTTCATCATCTTTTTCTTCATCTTCTTCATCAGAAAATGAAACAATAGGGTTCTTACCTTTCTTTGAGGATGACGATCCTCCTTCAGCAGTGAGCTTCTTTTCTGGAACGTTTTGATCAAGATCTCTGTGAAGATTCATTCGACCATGAGCATGAACATCAAAGATGTGTGCCGGATCCAGAATGTTGGTTTCATTATCCAAATGCACATTATAAATAATAAATAGAATGGTGAGGTAATGACCGTGGGCTAGGGTAAATGAAGGTCTGTCAGAAGAAGCAGATGCAAGGATGGAGTCCATGGTAACTTTGGCCCAATTGACACGAATATTTCCTAGCAATGCATAGATGCACTGGGCTTGCTTCTCAGATAACACAGAGTGGCTTCCAGATTTTTGAGTTATATTGTAAGACAATATATTTGTAAGGATTCTTCCTGGATAGTGAAGATCGCTACATGGAAGTTTTGTTTGGAAATATCTTCCAGGCAAATACATTTTCTCCAAAATGTTTTCATCAACCATCTCTATATTATCCAAAACACACCAGTGTAAGGGATTCCTAAGGCTTCTCCTAGAGATTTCACAGTTATAGCAAGTTTGGTGTCTAGCACTTTGGTGATGAATCTACTCTTGGCAAGATCATAGTCCATGTTGGTATAGAAGAGATGCACAAGTCTAGGATAGCAGAAATACATATTCTCAGCAGAAAAGAGATTTGCCAAGTTTTGAAATTCCAATATACTATCAATGCCATAGTTTTCTAAATGATCAATTTTTGCGAATCTCTCATGAAGAATTTACTTATTGGAAATTTTAACTAAATGCTCATAGGTAGTGGTTCTAAAGAGATATGGCAAGATAATTTCCTTTTCAGAGAGGGATTCGTTTGTAACCTTTCTCTTCTTTGAAATCAATCTCTTGAAAGGCATCTAGATAAAATAAAATTGAATTAAAAAACTAGATATACAAGAATATCAACAAGCAAATGAAGTAAAAGTTGTTAAGAGGAGTTTTTACCTTGAGATAAACTTGGGAGGATGATGAAAGGAGGTGAATAACCCAAGAGAGCTCAAAATGCCAAACGAAATTTTTTAAAGAGATGAAAAGATGGGTAGTCGGCTACCTAGGGTTTTAACCATGGGGGGTTTTAACTATGAGTTGAAAGGAGATGGAGAGTTGTGGCCATTAGATCAAGAGAAGAAAGGGTTGAGATCATGTTTGCTTATTGGGTTTAAGTTACTCTTTGGATGTGAACCTAATAACTCAATGAAAACCTAATAGTAGTTAGAAGAAAACACAAACCCAGAAATCTGCACAGCACACTGGTAGTCGACTCCCTGATGGTGGTAGTCGACTCCCTGCTGGGCTGAGTTGTTTTCTCATCCCTAGGGATTTTGGTCCAAATGTGAGTGCGTATATTCTGAAAATCTACTCTATGATGATTAGGTAAACACATATAAGCATATAAAATCAACAATCATCTAAGCAAATTTTAAATTTAGCAAAGCAATCTTATTTAGTCTCAAAATGTTTTGGTGCTGATCTTGTTCTTCCTCCATGTTATCATTTTAGAGTACCTGAAAATATAAACGTTTATGGTACTCTTTTATTGTTGAGTCCAAGAGGTTAGTCTTTAGGAAACCAAACCCAATATGGTTTAGTTTCTTCATGGAAAATATATTTATAATTTTTGTTTAAATGAACTTGCTGAACAAAGTTTGTAGCGTACCTTTCTTTCTTTGGTCGGACAAGTTCTTTGGCATCTAGATGCTCAGCAAATTATTGTTAGAAGGATGCATCCTACTATGTTTAACCCATTTCTTGGTATGATTTGAATTATATCCAAGTCCAGTTTTGCTAGATGAGGTTTTTTGATTATCTATTAAACTATCTAGCTTTCCTTTTCTTTTGTTGAAATTTTCAATAATTTTCATCGTAGATTCGTATTTATCTTTGACGGATACGAGAAGATTATTTAAACTTTCAAGTTTTTTATTCATGAAACGAATGTCTTTTTGCAAAGAGTCATTCTTTTCTTTGAGAAGACTATTCTCCTTAATAATTTCTTCTTTCTCTTTAACATCCTTTTTAATAATCCTACGTGTTCTTCTATGTTCTTTTATGAGCTTTTTATGCATCTTGCATAGCTACTTATATGCTCCCTGACCGCCCGTCCGTTTGGCACTCAAAATTGGGACATGGATACTAGGATTAAAATTTGTAAACCGCAAGAACATGTTGTCGAAGTATGGCTTGGGGTCGATCACAGGGAGGCGTGTGTTGTCCTTGTGAACATTAGGGATCCGGATTACCCGGTGGGTGAGCTAGCTTAATCACTTGTTGGATGTCACGATAGTAAACTAATGTAAAAGGTGTAAGAGATAAAAAAGGCAACCTGGGACCTTGGCTTCCGCCCTATCACGAATTCTCACTATTACGACCGAAGGACACGAATGTGATCGGATTCTAGGGTTTAGCGGTGAGACGTTGCCTCTAAAAGTGGTACCTAGAGTCCCATGGGCCCGATATTCCGGTCGATGCCCAGGATGATAAGCTAGGTCTACCCGGGTTCAGACGGTGGGCATTTCCATGTCCAACACCGCCCGACTCTGGGAGCACTAAGCTCGCAATGATTGCTCCCGACATTCATCCAAGCCGTTTCCACGTGCTAGGAATCAATGTCTACGCTAGGGGGTGAGTTGTGGCTAAGGGATCAAATTCCGTTTTATTTCCCCTTGGCCCGACGGTCAAAGGTGGTATTTCTCCCGCCAGTGACAATAAAACGCCCCCGCGTAACCATCTAAATCCATATATCCTACAGAATCCCTAATCCTATGGTCGTTCTAGGAAGAACACACGAAGGGGCTTCTGTAGGGAATTCGCGGTACCCTTAGGGCACAAAACTCTAGTCCCGTCCTAAGTCGGACGGAACATAGACAGAAAACAATTTGCAGCGGAAAACTTGTTAATCTAATTAACATGCAGTTAAAACAATTTTAACTTAGCCCTAAGGTCCAAGACCCTTAGCCAAGATCTATGCCAACTTGGGATGGATCTGACCATCCCAAGAAGGATCTAACCTACTGCGATTAAATTAAACTAATGCTTAATTAAACACATACCCGGAATCTCAGCCCTGGAGCAGGCCAGATGTTCCGCACCGTCTTTCGAGCCGCTCCCCGTCCCACGCCGAGCCGCTCCTCGAACCGCTCCCCGAACCACTCCTCGAACCGCTCCGCATCCTGAGGCGATCAATCCCCTTGTCGCCGAGCCAACCATGCGCCGAAGAAAGTTTCACGCGAGTGAAACCTCCGCCAAGATTTCGGATCCAGAATCCGAACTCCTTTGCAGCTTTGCTAGAGCCCTCAGGAGTAAGGCAGAAATTTAGGGAGATAGAGAAATATTAATTTAAGCCTAGATCCGAGCGTGCTCCAACATTTACGAGAGCCGCTCAGATCTAGAGTTTGGGACGAGTATTGAGGAAGGGGGTAGACCCCTATTTATATAGGCGGCGGACTCTCCCCTTTTCTCAAAATCCGATGTGGGACTAATTATTTGGGTTAGTTAAAATCAAGTTAGTTTGCACTTCACAAAGTGCAAACTTCCGTGAATTTTAACTCACTCACCGTTGAGCTTCATGATTGATACACGCTATCAATTCGAAGGGTGTTCAACGGTGAACGCATAGGAAAAAACCGTTCGTCAATCGGAGTTCGTTTGACCCTCCAATTGAGTGTCCAAAGATCAGACCAAGGCTTGATTTTCGACTAAAATCAGCCGTCAAAACTGCCCAGTAAACCTAGGGTTCTGCACCCATTGGTGGGGCCCAACAAGTGGGCCCCACAGATTCAAAATCTGCTGACTGGGCGCCCAGGCCCAGACCTGGGCACGGACGCCCAAGTCTGGGCGCGGGCGCCCAGGCGCCAGGTGCCCAGGCGGGCGCCTGGGCCGGGCCAGGCGCCCGGCCCAGAACGCCTGGGCGCCCAGCGCCCAGGCGTCCTGGGCCGCCTGGGCCCAGGCCCAAGCGCCTGGGCCTGCGCCCAGGCGCCCGGGCCTAGGCCTGGGCCGGGCGCCCAGGCTCAGGCGGGTCTGGGTGCCTAGGCCCAGGCCAGCCTGGGCTTTACTGGGTCTGGCCAACAGGCCAGACCAGGTCCAGACTGAGCTGGCCTGCCTGGTCTGGTCTGATCTGACCCTTTGGGCTGTTTTGGGCATAACTTGATCATCTGGCGTCCGATTTGGACGCCGTTCGAACCTGGGTCTAGACCGGGACATTCCCATCTTACCCGTGAAATTTTTCTTGCTTTTATTTTATTAAATATTGTCTTAAACTATTTAAAACATATTTAATCTCTTTTACATCAAATGCAAAATAGTCCCTATCTAGGCTTAAATTATCCTATTGCATCAAATGCAATTATTCCATCCCTTTGCATCAAAAATGCAAAATATTCTCCCTAACTTATTTCTACCTATTACTAGACGAAGGTCACACTCTGTGTGAGACCCTACAGCCTGACCCTTACAACAGGTTGGGCTCGAAGCCCTATACGGCAGTGACCACGAGCAGTGGTTGCCGTCCCTGCTTCAGGAATCATTATTATGTGGTTGACTCATTGACATGAGTCTTGTCGGGACCACTCTGACTGTGTCCGTGATGAATTCCGTAGTTATAGTCTTTTCGTCTTAACTATGTCGTGTAGATCAAGTCTAGGGTACGGTCAAACTGTCAACCCCAATAACTTTACTCCGGTTAGTTTCGATCAATATTTAGTCAATTAATGTTGGACTTCTTCCAACATACTCTGCGCAGAGTTTTTACTAAAGACCGAACTCTACGACACTAACTCCCATTGACTGGGAGAGACGAATCCTCTCTTGATCATTACTCGCCTCGTACGTTTCAGGTGACACCCAATCAAAAGACCTTTCGACAGGCCTTGCCTCGAAGCTAGGTCAGTGATCTAAGTGGCACCGTTCACGCACAGGTTCGTAAAATGACCTCAAGTCAAAAGACCAACTAGCCTATCATCACTAAGAGTTATCATTGACAGATTGGTCAATGTAACCATATGATAACTCTTGTGGATCGTTCAGTGAACTCATTCTCTAATGAGCACCTATGTCTCGTCTCCGACTTCGCCAAGTCGAACGATCATGAGATCATCGCCACCGCTTAACGGTGAAGACTAACACACAATGGTCTATCCGATGTTTCGATATCCTTGTCTCGAAACATCTACGACCACGAACCCTTTTAGACTTATGCTACAGACGGTCAACCATTTCTCCATGATCGAGATACTCATCTCGATATCTGTTTGACCTTGCATAAAGTCTCAGGATTTTACCTAAGTTAATGTCTAATGTTAACTACATTATAAAATAACTTAGATAAATCATTACCAAACAGCTTACTGTTATTTCGAACAAGACGTTTGTGCTATTTACACAAAGATAAATAGCCTGGAGGGCATTATTCTCCTACATCTCCCACTTGCACTCAGGCCCATTTATCACGGTATCTTATACCATTTTTACACATAAGTTTTCCCGACTTCATGTGGTAGAGCCTTCGTGAGTGCATCTGCTAAAACCGTCTACACTATAGACTTAAGGGGTTTCTATGTTCATGTTAGACCAACCATTTGAATCTCATTCAAATAATTCACTTGGTCTTTTGGAATCCATAATATTTTATTTACATTGGATCTTATCCAATTCATCGTACCTTACGATAATAATTTTAAATTAGTAATTGGTCATTACAAATGGCTCATATTTATTTCTGATAAAGTATCAAACCTTTTTGATTACTTTGCCAAAACATATGTTCCATCCCTTTGATGCCTCACATGTAATTTATACGCTCCAACTGACCTTGAAAACTTTCTGGCCAATTCATATAAGTTGGTTCGTCTAAATCATATTTAGAAAAATGAACTTATAAGTGAATGCTCAAATTTTCATGGTCAACTTGAGCGTTTACATCGAGCTTGGTCCGAGTAGATCTGTACACATCTGCTGGTGAAAAACAGTTTCATTCTAATCCGTTTTATAGGAATTAGGATGAAAACCGTTTTCGACCAACATGATTGCACTTCACTATTTTCCTTTCTGCACCATCCTTTCAACTTAAAGATTTACTTGCAGAAAA
Source organism: Scilla litardierei (assembly GCA_030789695.1). NCBI lineage: Eukaryota > Viridiplantae > Streptophyta > Magnoliopsida > Asparagales > Asparagaceae > Scilla > Scilla litardierei. The sequence continues at coordinate 193,655,977 of CM061133.1, forward strand.
TGAGGAAACATTTTCCTTATGCACGTAAACTAAATTCCAAAATTTATTTACGCATCGGACCTATTCTGATTGCATCAAGTTTTAAATCGGAGTTACTACTCCGAATTTCATCCTAGAAGTTGACTAAGTCATCATCAGTTATGATGTCTAACTCAACTTCTCGTCTCACGAAATTCGAGTAATTAAACAACTTCCTAATGATTGATTTTATGAATATCTTATTGATAATGTCCTCATAGAACATTATCAAAACCTAGGCATTACTATCTGGGACTTAACCCAGAGGGAGGACTTAACTCAGAGTTACTTGTTATAGATCGCACCAAGTCTTACTAAGTGTGATTCATACCTTTTAACACACTGATGTGTTAACAGACTTGACTTGAGAGAAAATCACATCTTCTTTTAATTACGCAAGATTCTATGTAGCTAAGTATTTAACCATTCGACCTAATCGAATCAATTTGAATACTTTTGTCATTTCGTTCTTTATTTTATCAGACTTGTGTTTCATCAAGAACACGTGTCTTAATAAAATATACGAATGACTTATTTTGGTTAATCTAGACTCGGATACATCAGTATGTATCAGAATGAGTTCGACAACTCATTCTCCCACTGTCTTACAGATGGGTTTCGGCCATTATATCTAAGAGAATAAGACTCACAAGTGTCAGTAGACTTCATAATACGAGAGGTCAGACCCCTCTTTATGTGACTTGTGAAGCTTAGTCTCTCGATTCAGCCTAGTCTATTTTGCCATATAAGTTAGCTACTATCTTGTGTATTTATATATTAACATTTAATATATTATAGTTATCATAAATTACTTAACACAAAACATTGCTTCAGAAGCAAGGTGACGACATTCGTCAAAGTGTGTTAGACGTTTTTGTATAACAGTTTATTCTGAAATCGTGACATCAAAATATGTCACATTTTCATTTCCTCCTACTTATGCCTTTACTAATGATAAATTAAACTAACTTTCTCAATTGACTTTCCGGAGTGCCTTCTTCCTTTTCTAAATCACATTTAGATATTAAATTGCCCAACAAAAAATAAATAGATATGCAGGCATCTCATGTATCCAAACGGCTGAGAGTTGCAATCTTGAGTGTAGCTCAGGAAGTTGCTTGTCTCAAGATCCGGTTGGGATACATAGCCTTGCATCGCTCATGCACTCGTATTCGATTCAAACGATTTGATCGAATTCTCGAACTTTGCGGATCAAAATTGTTTGTCCATACAACCTTGAGGGTAGCTCGACAAGTTGTAGGGATAAACATACTTCGAATATCCTATATGTTCAAGCTGCCTCGTATAGAGACGAGTGACATGTAGCGTTAATTTATTTGTTGGACCCAGAACTTAATGAAATCATATTTCTTAGGTCTGTTCTTTAGAAGGTCATTTAATTTGTCAACGAGAATATAGTTTAATTCTATCAACTAGAATTTAACTTTGATATTCAATTTATCAACCTATTTGACCAATTAACTTGATTAAAATATTACAATTAGAATCCTTCGGTAAACATAGTCTTGCCCTAGTTTAGCATACGTTCTGTATTAAATATAGGTAGAATGGCTTTTATCTATCTATATCCTCCCACTATTTTTACGATCGTTTCAAAGCTTAATAACGAACAATTTAATCGAATTAAAATTAATGGGTAAGAGGTCCAATCACCTTGAGCCTAACAACCTTGAGTGTAGCTCAACAAGTTGCTTGACTCTGCGATCGGATGATGACTCCTCATCGATCATATCGGATATGATTCTCTTATTCGATTTTTGCCCCTAGCCATTTGTGATCATGAGTGTGCTCATCCAAATCACAATGTCTAGTCTAGTCGGACCCTTGTTTTCGTGTCTAGCCTGACTTGCCCCTTCGCTCGGTGTATTCACGACACGTTGGTTTGGATCAGGTCTTAGACTACATCAAGTCAGATTACATCGTTGACTTAACTTACGCCGGTGCTCGGTGTATTCACGACAACATCGGTTTGGGTCAAGTCAAGATTTCATCTTTATGTATTTAAGGAGTTGGTTTCACAAGGTTGCCATGTCACAGCTTGAGTGTATCTCAACAACTGTAACACGGGCCCTATAGTTGCCAACCCCTAAAACAAGGATGGCTACGGCTAATCTTGAAAAAGATCATTAACGTATTTGACTTAGATATAGTCCATGGTGTCATACAATCATGATTCGCGACATTGCGGTCCAGCGGAACTCAGCCAGGGAATTGACTAAGCCAGGATCACTATCCCTTAAAGGGTGATCCAGAACTCTTAGCCAAGCACATTGACTGGATCATGGTCCATTGAATGAAGCTTGTCATTTTTGTATGTATGCCATAGACTAAACAGCTTTTATTAACAACTAATTAATCCTATCAACTAGTTGAATCCTTAAATTCAAAATTTTAGGATTTGTTTAATAACTTTTATTAAGTCCTTATCAACTATAAGGTTCACGTGCTATCCTAATCGTTATTAGGATTTTAATAAATTATTAACAACGCTAAAAGCGAAGTCCTTTAATGAGAATTAATAATAACAATTAGAATTAAGATTTTCATTAAAAGGACTACCCTAATAAGGAATTAGGTCTTGAAACATTGTTAATGTTTTATTAAAACATTGCATGTCATTAAAATTCAATTAAAAAATTTTAATCATTTTTAATGGCTAACCTAAAAGGGTTGTCTTGTGTTATCAAATAAGGGACAAGAGGAACTAGCCATTAAAATAAAGCTACACTAATTTTATCGCATAAAATAAAGTGAACAACTATTTAACAATTAAATAGACTAAAATTTATCGCATAAACAGTTTTAGACTTTTAAAATCAGTTTTAAAAATATCTTATAAATTTAAAACAGCACTTTAAAAATTTTCCATGTTCAAAAATCATTACATACAATTTTTAAACATCTAAAACATTTTAAACTTATCGCATAAATTTAAAGCCTTAAAATAAATTTTAAATTTATCACATAAATTTAAAACAACATTTTAAAATTTCCATGCTTAAAAATTTATCATATAAAATTTTTTTAGGCATCCAAAATAACTTTAAACTTTTAAAGATTTAAAATTAGTTTTAAAATTATTACATAAATTTTAAAAACGTCATTTAAAAAATTTCATGTTCAAAAATTTATCACATAGAGTTTTGAACATCAAAAACATTTTTAAAATTATCTTATAACTTTAAAAAAATTTAAAAGTATTTAAAAAGCATTAACAGGTTTAATGAAATCGCAGTGCTAGATCGACTACGCAAACCTAGGCTCTGATACCACTGTTGGGTATTCGCGGTACCCTTAGGGCACAAAAACTCTAGTCCCGTCCTAAGTCGGACGGAACATAGACAGAAAAACAATTTGCAGCGGAAAACTTGTTAATCTAATTAACATGCAGTTAAAACAATTTTAACTTAGCCCTAGGGTCCAAGACCCTTAGCCAAGATCTATGCCAACTTGGGATGGATCTGACCATCCCAAGAAGGATCTAACCTACTGCGATTAAATTAAACTAATGCTTAATTAAACACATACCCGGAATCTCAGCCTTGGAGCAGGCGAGATGTTCCGCACCGTCTTCCGAGCCGCTCCCCGTCCCACGCCGAGCCGCTCCTCGAACCGCTCCCCGAACCGCTCCTCGAACCGCTCCGCATCCCGAGGTGATCAATCCCCTTGTCACCGATCCAACCACGCGCCGAAGAAAGTTTCACGCGAGTGAAACCTCCGCCAAGATTTGGGATCCAGAATCCGAACTCCTTTGCGGCTTTGCTAGAGCCCTCAGGAGTAAGGCAGAAATTTAGGGAGATAGAGAAATATTAATTTAAGCCTAGATCCGAGCGTGCTCCAACATTTACGAGAGCCGCTCAGATCTAGAGCTTGGGACGAGTATTGAGGAAGGGGGAAGCCCCCTATTTATATAGGCGGCGGACTCTCCCCTTTTCTCAAAATCCGATGTGGGACTAATTATTTGGGTTAGTTAAAATCAAGTTAGTTTGCACTTCACAAAGTGCAAACTTCCGTGAATTTTAACTCACTCACCATTGAGCTTCATGATTGATACAAGCTATCAATTCGAAGGGTGTTCAACGGTGAACGCATAGGAAAAAACCGTTCGTCAATCGGAGTTCGTTTGACCCTCCAATTGAGTGTCCAAAGATCAGCCCAAGGCTTGATTTTTTGACTAAAATCAGCCGTCAAAACTGCCCAGTAAACCTAGGGTTCTGCACTCATTGGTGGGGCCCAACAAGTGGGCCCCACAGATTCAAAATCTGCTGACTGGGCGCCCAGGCCCAGACCTGGGCACGGACGCCCAAGTCTGGACGCGGGCGCCCAGGCGCCTGGCGCCTGGCGCGGGCGCCCAGGCGCCTGGCGCCTGGCGCGGGCGCCCAGGCGCCAACCTGGCGCTTGGCGCCTGGCGCCCGGCCCAGAACGCCTGGGCGCCCAGTGCCCAGGCATCCTGGGCTGCCTGGGCCCAGGCCCAGGCGCCTGGGCCTGCGCCCAGGCGCCTGGGCCTGCGCCCAGGCGCCCGGGCCTAGGCCTGGGCCGGGCGCCCAGGCTCAGGCGGGTCTGGGCACCTAGGCCCAGGCCAGCCTGGGCTTTACTGGGTCTGGCCAGCAGGCCAGACCAGGTCCAGACTGAGCTGGTCTGCCTGGTCTGGCCTGATCTGACCCTTTGGGCTGGTTTGGGTATAAGTTGATCATCTGGCGTCCGATTTGGACGCCGTTCGAACCTGGGTCTAGACCGGGACATTCCCGTCTTACCCGTGAACTTTTTCTTGCGTTTATTTTATTAAATATTGTCTTAAACTATTTAAAACATATTTAATCTCTTTTGCATCAAATGCAAAATAGTCCCTATCTAGGCTTAAATTATCCTATTGCATCAAATGCAATTATTCCATCCCTTTGCATCAAAAATGCAAAATATTCTCCCTAACTTATTTCTACCTATTACTAGACGAAGGTCACACTCTGTGTGAGACCCTACAGCCTGACCCTTACAACAGGTTGGGCTCGAAGCCCTATACGGCAGTGACCACGAGCAGTGGTTGTCGTCCCTGCTTCAGGAATCATCATTATGTGGTTGACTCATTGACATGAGTCTTGTCGGGACCACTCTGACTGTGTCCGTGATGAATTCCGCAGTTATAGTCTTTTCGTCTTAACTATGTCGTGTAGATCAAGTCTAGGGTACGGTCAAACTGTCAACCCCAATAACTTGACTCCGGTTAGTTTCGATCAATCTTTAGTCAATTAATGTTGGACTTCTTCCAATATACTCTGCGCAGAGTTTTTACTAAAGACCGAACTCTATGACACTAACTCCCATTGACTGGGAGAGACGAATCCTCTCTTGATCATTACTCGCCTTGTACGTTTCAGGTGACACCCAATCAAAAGACCTTTCGACAGGCCTTGCCTCGAAGCTAGGTCAGTGATCTAAGTGGCACCGTTCACGCACATGTTCGTAAAATGACCTCAAGTCAAAAGACCAACTAGCCTATCATCACTAAGAGTTATCATTGACAGATTGGTCAATGTAACCATATGATAACTCTTGTGGATCGTTCAATGAACTCATTCTCTAATGAGCACCTGTGTCTCGTCTCCGACTTCGCCAAGTCGAACGATCATGAGATCATCACCACCGCTTAACGGTGAAGACTAAGACACAATGGTCTATCCGATGTTTCGATATCCTTGTCTCGAAACATCTACGACCACGAACCCTTTTAGACTTATGCTACATACGATCAAACATTTCTCCATGATCGAGATACTCATCTCGATATCTGTTTGACCTTGCATAACGTCTCAGGATTTTACCTAAGTTAATGTCTAATGTTAACTACATTATAAAATAACTTAGATAAATCATTACCAAACAGCTTACTGTTATTTCGAACAAGACGTTTGTACTATTTACACTGAGATAAATAGCCTGGAGGGCATTATTCTCCTACAGCTTCTACCAATGTCCCAGATTTAAGAACTGCTCACTAATCATGGCATGACATGCAATAAAACAGATTATAGCCATCAAAATGAAAATCAAGCAATAGATTACTGTAGAAAATGGTATTATAAATGCAATATTAAAATATAAAAGCGATCAAAGAACTTACAAATAAAAATAAATTCAGAGCAGCCAAAAGCCCTAAAAACAGCTTAAGAAAATGGGGATTACATTTTCTGGGAAACCTAGCTCTATTTATACATTTTGACAAGATGCCAATGAATATTCCCACTAAAAGAAAAAAATAAACGTTCACCCGATCGGTTGAAACTTCAACCGATCGGGTGAAACGACGAGAAGTTCGGTCTTCAGCCTCTAGTAAACCTCACCCGATCGCTGAACCAATCAGGAGTCTTTAAATTCTCGAGCAAGGGAAGTAGCTGCTACAGGTGACCGGATCGGTTGACAAGTCAACCGATCGGGTGAACTTTGGCTCTCAAAACAACAGCCTGTGTCACATCCACCTGATCACTGAACCGATCTGGTGGAGTTACTTCTTCCTCAGGTCTGATATGGCTACATGAACCGATCGGGTGGATCTGTCCACCCGATCGGTTGAGAGCTGATACATGGTTTATCTTGACGATTGGCCCTTAGGATCTCGTGCGACACCTCCCGTTGCTCTGGAGACTCATGATGTAGGCTTTGTATGTCCCCTGCGCCAGCAATATCCTGCAAAAGCACACAAACAAAACGAAAGTAAAAAGGAACTAGAAAACACAAGGGAACGAACTCGAAACAACGAAAAACGACGGGAAATTATGGAGAAGACGTGCGTGAATATATAAAATATAAACGCACGTCACTCCCCTATAATCCATGTCTTCATCATCACTTGATGGTGAATCACTATCACTAGATGAATCATGCATGGTGCTTACCTTAGACGATGTAGAAGCCATAAAGCACATATGTGCTGTCTCTTTTCTTTCGTCTTTGTTATCTTCTGAGGATTCATCGGATGAAGAAACGTCGCTTTGGTCGAAGGTTGCGTAAGCTTCCTTCTTTGGTCGTCGAAACTTGTTTCTTCCATTGTTTCTTCTTTCGTGGCTTTCTCGGTTCTTTCCACGTTCTTTGGAATCATGGTTGTTCCTTTCCAAGGGACAATCTCTTTTGATGTGACCTGGTTTATTACAACCAAAACAGCTAATACCGTTAGTGGGTCTAAAAGAGAGTTTACCATACTTGCTTGTAATGAACTCTTTAAAGTTCTTTGAGAAGAAGGTAATATGATCCTCTTTGTCCGCGTAGTCGGAATCTTCTTCTTGAGCTTTGAAAGCAAGATTCTTCTTCTTTGGTTTTTCTTCGATCTTCTTATCTTCTTCAAGTTCAATCTCATATGCCATGAGATTTTCCATCAGCTCTTCGATGGTTAGATCTTTTACGTTGTGTGCTTTTCGAATCGCAGTTGTTTTTCCTTTCCATTTGGGTCGGAGAGATCTCAGTATTTTCATCACCTGATCATATTCAGACAGTTTCTTGCCTAAACCTACGAGTTCATTAGTGATGTTAGTAAATCGAGTATTCACGTCTGTGATACTCTCTCCTTCTTCCATTTTGAAAGATTCAAACTTGGAATGTAAAACATTTAGTCGAGATTCTTTTACCTTCTCGTTTCCCTCATGACTTACCTGAAAGGTGTGTCATATTTGATATGCCGTCTTGCATTGAGAAACATGATTAAACTCATTACCTGTTACTACACAGAATAGTGTGTTTATTGCTTTTACGTTGAGGTTGGCTTTCTTTTTCTCATCTGCTGACCATTTTCCGAATTCGACTTCTGTAGGTTTGTTGTATGAGGCTTTTGTAACCGTCCACGCTTCGATGTCTAGTGACTCAAGATGAATCTTCATCCGGATCTTCCAGCTAGCATAGTTTGTTCCATTGAAAAGGGGTGGTCGCATGGTGTTGAGACCTTCAGAGTGAAACGATGTTGATGCCATCACCTTTATAGCCTTGCTCTGATACCAAGTGTTGGATCCTATTGGATGGCAAACAACACTAGAAGGGGGGTTGAATAGTGTTGTATTAAAATAAAATTTTTCGTTCTAATTGGTTAGCACAATTCAAAACATTCTAATGTTGCCTAAGAAACCAAGTAGAGCGATCTACGCTTGGTTCTTAATCAACTTAAGTAATCTTAAAAACAAATCAGAGATAAAACTCTTCTGGTAGTCGACTCCATAAGAACAGTAGTCGACTCCCAGAGGGATATTATGCACAGTTCAGTTAAAAGAATACTTAATAAAGATATAAACGATTACACAGAAATGTAAGAAAGAATCTTTACACAACAGATACAAAAACTGATCTTGCAATATATTATGAACGAGTTACAAGAGATATAATAGTCAACAAATCAAGATAAACAAATAGAGACAAGTTATCACAGAGAGTGCAAACACATAAACAAGGATTTTTATCCTGGTTCCCCACAACCCTGGGTACATCCAGTCCCTGACCAATCCGGTACGATATTTCCACTATCTGCCTTGGCAAATACAAGCACCTAACTCCACTCGTTAGGATTTTTCCACACACCTAGTCTTGACCAGGATTTTCGATTGCAACACTGCAACATCGCAGCACCTAGACTTGCCTAGGATTTCCAACACCCTTACAACAAAGGACAAATCACAAAATAAAAATCAATATCCAACTCACCACAATGTTTGATGGTGTTTGGATTTACACCCAAATTCTATAGCCAATAGTAATAGATAACAATGTGTATTCGTGGCTTAATAGAATATGATCTTAGATCACACTAAGATATGAATTAAGTCTTTGTGATCTAAATTCAATGGTTTTCAAAAATTCCTTTCAAATAAAATCAGAGAATATTGAACATGGATTTTGAAAAACAATAGCCAAATAAAAAGTTGATCTCAGAAAATAATAACTTAAAGAAAAGAGATCAGAAATATAAAAACAGATTTGGCTAAAAGAATGAGAGCTGAAAATTGAGATCGTTTAGAACTTTTGCACAAGAGAGAATTTGAATTCAAGTATATTGTGTGTTTTTGATCTCACAAAATAATCCTCTATTTATAGGTAACATGAGAGAATTTGAATTTCATATTCGTTTGACTTTTGCCCCAAGAATCATGGGAGCAATAAGTTGGAGAGATAACAAAAGTCAGGTCAAACGTTGAAATTCAACAGCTGGTAGTCGACTCCCTAGGAGTGGTAGTCGACTCCCAGAGTATTTCAGGAGAAAACAATTCTCAGTTGGTAGTCGACTCCCACTCCTTTGTAGTCGACTACCAGGGGAGTTTCTTCTAAAACTTGGCTAGTAAGACATGTAGTTAGCTCCTAGGTGTAATGGAGATTAACTACCAAGATCAGAAGTGACCAGCAAAAAAATCTCTCAATAGTTTTTGAAAATGATTTTAAACGTATTTGAAATTTTTAACTTTGAAATCATGTGTGTGTGTGTGTGTGTGTGTGTGTGTTATCTATACTTTTGGCTTTAACATAACTCTAAGAAAGATACAACTCACACACTGTAGACTAGGACACGTTCTCCCGAAGCTTTATCAGATGATGATGTAGATGCGAGCTTCTCTTGAGCTTCTTATTCCATTTGAGCGTGAGCTTCATCATTGAGCAAGCAATGTTTTGTCCTTGTCTTTGCTAAGTGAGCGTAGATTATGCTTCTTCAGAGTATGTATAAGGCTTTCCATTTATTGCATGGTCTGCACACTTAATAGTAGTGTAGTTAGTACACTAAGCTTCATTTGGTGTGCTCATTATCAAAACCACTTGGGGTGGAATTCAATTTCCATCACTTACTTCCCGCAAAATCTGCATCACAATATCCTACTAGCTCAAATGATGTGGAACAAGGATACCATAAACCAAAATCTAAGGTCACGTTAATATATCGAATTATTCGTTTAACTAAAGAAAGTTGAGACTCTTTTGGACAAGATTGAAATTTAGCACATAAGCATACCCTAAACATTATATCTGGCATACTAGCTGTCAAATATAATAGGCTACCAATCATACCTCGGTACAAGCATTCATCCACTTTCTTTCCCTTTTTGTCTTTATCCACCTTGCCGTCGTTGACATAGGAATGGAGCATTCCTTATCATTTTTAAGTCCAAACTTCTTCACTAACTCCGTTGCATATTTTACTTGATTGATGAAAATTATGTCCTCACATTGTTTGATTTGCAATCCAAGCATGAATGTAAGTTCACCCATCAAGCTCATCTCAAATTCCCTAGACATACATGTAGCAAATTCCTCACACAGTAGATTGTTAGTAGCACCAAAAACGATATCATCAACACATATTTATACTAAAGTAGATCTTTACTTTGATGTTTAACACATAGAGTTTTATCCGCCTTTTCCATAGAAAAATTATTTTCAAGCAAAAACTTACTAAGTCGCTCATTCCAAGCTCTAGAAGCTTGTTTGAGCCCATATAAAGCACGTTTAAGCTTGAAAACATAGTCCGGGTGGATGGATTCTTCAAACCCAGGAGGTTGTTTGACATAGACTTCCTCAGATAAAAATCCATTCAAAAATGCACTCTTGACGTTCATTTGAAAGAGTTTGAATTTCATGAAACTAGCAAACGCTAAAAGCATCCTAATTGCTTCCAATCTTGCAACGGGAGCAAAGGTTTCATCAAAATCAATCCCTTCCTCTTGGTTATAACCTTGGGCTATTAATCTAGCTTTATTACGCATAACATTTTCCATTTCGTCAAGTTTGTTTCTAAATACCCATTTAGTACCTATAATTGTTTGATTTTTTGATTTAGGAACAAGTTCCCAACTTGATTCCTATCAAATTGTGACAATTCCTCCTGCATTGCCATAATCCAATAGGAATCTTCTAAAGCACTATCAACATTTTTAGGCTCCAAAATGGATATAAATGCAAAGTTAACCATCAAATTAAAGATACTCCTAGTGCGTATACCTTTCATCCTGTCTCCAAGGATTTGGTTCTTTGGATGATTCCTTATGAAGCGCCAGTCCTTATGGAGATCTTTTAATGACGTAGTAGCTTCTCTTGGTGCACCATCATTTTTGTTCTCTTGCTCATTGTAACTGCTAGTATTTATCTCCAGTCCTTCCAAGCCACCCGCAATATCTGAAGATTCTGCAGCTCTAGAAAATTCATTAATAGCACTTTTCTCGTCAAATTTCACATGCACAGTTTCTTGAATAGTAAGAGTTCTTTTGTTAAATACTCGATAAGATTTGCTATGTGGTAAGTAGCCAACAAAAATACCCTCATCGGATTTTGCATCAAATTTATCCAGATTTTCGCCTACTTTCAGAATATAGCACTTGCATCCAAATGGTTTTAAATGTGATAAGTTGGGAGTCAACTCTCTATAAAGCTCATAAGGTTTTTTCTTCAAAATGTGTCTAATAGACACACGATTTAAAATGTAGCAAGAAGTATGTATGGCTTCAGCCCAAAAATATAAAGGCAGTTTGTAATCATGAATCATTGTCCTAGCCATTTCTTGCAAAGTATGGTTTTTCCTCTCAACCAGCCCATTTTGTTGTGGTGTCCTTGGGACGGAAAAATTATGTGAATAACCTTTTGAAATACAAAAATCACCAAAGCTAGTATTAACAAATTCTCCTCTATGATCACTTCTAACTTTGACTATTGAAAAACCTTTTTCATTTTCAACCTTTTTACAAAACATTTTAAAAACATCAAAATTTTTATGTTTGTGTGTCAAAAAAGAAACCCAAGTGAAACGTGAAAAATCATCGACAATAACAAAGCAATAATGCATACCACCTAAACTAGCAACCTTTGTGGGTCCAAATAAATCCAAATGTATTAGGTGAAATGGCTTAGAAGTAGTTACAACGTTTTTAGGATTGAAGCTACTTTTATGTTGCTTACCTAGATGAAATGCATCGCAAAGCTTATCCCGATCAAAGCTAGTTTGTGGTAAACCTCTCACCAGTTTCTTTCAAGCAAGCTTTGAGATTAGATCCATGCCAGCATGGCCTAATCTTCGATGCCAAAGCCAACTAGTCTTATGTGATGCAACTAAACATTTTTGATTATTTGAGTCACTAAGTGTGATAGTGTAGATGTTATTATAAGATGTACACTTGAAAAGAATATCATCACCTTTCAAAGTATATACTTTGTCATTTTCAAAATACACTTTAAGGCCTATAGAGCATAGCTGACTCACACTTAACAAATTATGTGCCAAACCATCAACAAGATTAACATTCTCAATAACTACAAGAGGATGCTTACCAATGTTACCTTTACCCAAGATTTTGCATTTCTTTCCATCTCCAAGAATAACTGTCCCTCCATCTTTCCTTACTAGCGTTGTGAAGAGGGACTCATTGCCCGTTATGTGGTTCAAGCAACCGCTGTCAAGGTACCAAATGCTATCATTTTCCACCTGAAGATGCTCCTACAAAAGAAGATGCACCATTTGGTACAACATCTTGGATCCACAAATGTTAGTACGATGCTTTGGAATCCATATAAAATAATCAGGATAATATCTAGCTAAGCAATCATACATAACATGACCCTTTTTATTGCAGTAAAAACAAGTAACATTGAAATGCTTATTGGTATATGACATGTGATTTTCGTGCATGCAATGTTGAAAGCTTATGTCTCTTGCAAAATTCTTTTCAATGATCTTCCTAGTTTTTTTTCTTAGGTTTCCTTTTCTGAAAGCCTGGACCATGTTTACTAGATTATTCATTAAGCCCATTTATCATCCTATTAAAACTTTCTTGGCTATTTGTAAATTTCTTTAATGTCAAGCTAAGATTTTGATTTTCATTCTCAAGTTCACTAATTCTAGTTTCATAATTTTTTTTCGGTAGTTTCTAAATCGAAGGCTATGTGTTTTCCTTTTATTAAATTAGATTTTTTTAAAACTCTTCCAATTTTTCTTCATAGCTAGCCACTTTTAGATTCAACAATTTTATTTCAGAATCTTTAGAGCCAAGAATGCTAACTTTGTCCTTTAAGTCTTTAGCTAGATTAAAGTTGTTAAGCTCTAACGTAGCCAACTTTTTATTAGCATTTTCTAGCCTTAAGGTTTTTGTTTCTAATTGGGTTTCGTCAAAATTGTTTATTATTTCCTTTTGTTCTTTCCACTTAACAAAAAACTCATCTCTCTCTCGTGTCATGCTCCCTAGTTCCTATTTTAATGAATCACGAACTCTTTTTAGTTTAAGGAATTTAGCGACCATTCCTTGAAGAAGTTTTGTTGAGTATTGGTGTTACATACCAATCTTATTTTGATGATGATCACAACACTATGTTGTTGCTAATGACTCTCATGTTTTAGTCTCTCAGTTTTATTTCAAGAATATCTTTCTTGGAAACTAATCACTTGGTGCAAGGATGGACATCAAGTGGAGAAGAGCCAAAGCTTGGACTCAAGGAGTGCAAAAGCTTGGAGATGATGGAGAGCAATCAAGGCATCAAGATTGAAGACTTAGACTCTAAGGAAAGCATTGTAATCCATGTAATTTACTTTATTGCTTTCTCTCTCTTTTGAGTCTAGGATTAATGTAATGCATTGTTAGATGGTTTACTCATTCATGCATATCCATTTAACCATCTTAGTGAGCCTTAGGATTATCATAGAATCCAACCCAATAGGTTCACTTTGTCCAAAGACTCATTTAGAGTCTCTTGCTTTCCATCAGTCGCCTGCTGAAGGAAACACAGTCGACTGGGTGATTTCCAGTCGCCTGTAGATCCTTCTACAGTCACCTGATATGCACAGCTCAAGTCAACATTTCAATTGACTCAAACTTGAGCTTTACGCACAGTCGACTACTGGTCAGTTCACAGTCGCCTGTATATTTATAGTCGCCTGTAGATTGGTCATCAATCGCCTGAGTAAAGTAAGTGCAATCTCTGCATCTCTCTGTTGTTTCTCCATCTTATTCAGCAGACGACTGATTACGGTTTTATAGTCACCTGACTAATAGACAATCGACTGTATTATTGACATCAGTCGCCTGTGTGTTTAACTGGAGAAAGAGTGCAGCTTTCTGTTTTATTCCATCCCCTGTAGCAGTAGCTTACTGAAGGATTTACAGGCGCATGTCCTGTTCTCAGTCGACTGTACTGTCTTCATCAGTCGACTGCCCTGGCTCAGATTATATCCATTGGATATTTTCTAGCCGTTGATCAATCGACTGTCTTTTGATCTTCAGTCGACTGTTCCTGTCGTTTTCACCCAGTTTCTAGCCGTTGCAGAATTGATTCTTTGGCTGTTTTCTTAGGTTCTGGGGGTTGATATAGGGTTCCTATATATATGAGTGTGCTGCCATCTCTTATACTTCTTGATGCTATTGAATATCTCAAGAGATCCTTAAGCAACTCACAAACTCCCTCAATTCCCTCTCAAGAGCTCTCATTCTTCTTCATGCATTGAAGTCTAGCTCAGGGGAATTCATCCAAGTGCTTTCAAGCATATCTCAGCACTTGGAGATCCTCTTTCATGCCTTGCATCCATTCATGAGTAAGCATCTTAAGGCATAGGTAAGAGTATTTACTTTACTTGGTGAATTTGTGTCTCTAATTCTCTTTGTGGGAATTAGATCTTTCTCTCTTTGTGGGAGGTTGTCTCTTTGTGGGACTTAGGATATTCTCTTTGTGGGAATAACTCTCTTTGTGGGAGTAACTCTCTTTGTGGGAGTTTAGTGTCCTAGTGTAGGGCTAACCCTAATTCTCTGAGTGGGAGTTAGTGATTCTCTGTGTGGGAGTCTTGATCCTCGTGTAGGATTGGTAGGGTCCTTGTGTAGGGCATAAATCCTCATTGTGGGGTATCTCCTTGTGAGATTTGTATTCACTTCTCTGTGTGGGAATATAGTGAATATTGGTGTGGCTGGATGTACCCAAGTTTGGGGAACTAGGGTAAATCTTTGTGTTTGCGTTTGGATTGATTGTGCCTTTTAATTCCTATTGCATTTATAATTCCGCATTTGCAAGTTAAATTTTAATTGGACAATTTTATTGCCATTACACTATTCACCCCCTCTTGTGTGTGTTATTAGTATTGCAAGGGTAAGGCGATCCTTACAATTGGTATCGGAGCGAGGTTATAGCATACTGCAACGATGGCATTCAACGCTACATCTGCGTGCCATGAAGAAGGTCACTCAACCATGGTCTGCTTGAAGGGTCATGACCTTTGGGACATTATAGAGTCGCCTTTTGAGGAGCCTACTTCACCCACGGCCTCGAGAACTAAAGCGGAGAAGGATTCGATCAGAGTCAATGCTAGGGCTATGTGAGTACTCCATTGCACCCTCACTCCGGATGAGTTCGATCGCATCTCCATGTGTAAATCGGCCAACAGTATTTGGCATACTTTGGAGATCTCTCATGAATTACTTCTTCAGCATTATGAGGAAGTTCAATCAACCAAGCCCGAGAAGGAAAAGGGGGTTGCACTCTATGTTGAGAAGGAGTCATTCAAGTGGAAAAAGAAGTTCCATCAAGATACTCCGAGTGAAGAAGAAGAAGATATTAGCGATGATGATTACATTGAACTTGCCAAGCAATTCAAGAATTTCAAGGCATTCATCAAGGACAAACAAGGTATATCTTCGTCAAAGTTTGCCTCTCATTCTAACAAGTTGATTTGTTTCAATTGCAGTGGAAGAGGTCATGTTGTTACCGAATGCCCTTCCAAACCCACCAAAGATACCTATAAGGGTAAAGGGAAGAAATATTGGAAAGCCAAGTCCGAGGTCAAGAACCAAAAGAAGGGACTTATTGGCACATTTGATGATTCTGATGTGGACACATCAAATGAAGAAGAAGAATGTTGCTTCATGGCTAATGGGGAAGATTTTTCGTCAAGCTCAAGCGAGGAGGAAAGTGATGATGAAGTCGAGGAGGAAAGCGATGAGGAAGTCAAGGAGGAAAGCGATGAGGAAGCTAAGGAGGAAAAGCCATCCTATGAGGAGCTCGAATACCGCCTAAATGTGGCCTCCAATTTGGCTAGTAAGTGTATCGATTCATATAATAGATTAAAATCAAAATATAAGATTGCTAAGAGTAGATTGCATGAACTAGATATTTCTAGTGTAATTCATGATGAAAGGCATGCTTATGACACTAGTGGGAGAGACACACTTCTCTCTCAAGTTAAGGAATTGAGCCTTACAAATGAAAAACTTGTTGCTCAAAATCTTAGCTTAGAGTCTCACATTCAACAACTTACGTTGAAATGTGAAGAGGAATCCCGTAAGCTCATAAGCTTTGTGTATTCTAGGGATTCACTCCACGATTTGTTGGAAAAAAACATCCGACAAATCATAGAGGAGGTTTGCGTTATATTCAAAATGTGGTACCCAAACCCACCTCTAATTCCTCTTATGGTGTAAATACAAGAATATTGCTAAAGCACCTAAGAAGAATCACCATGCTTTCTTGTACAACAATAATATCAACAAGAAGCATGTAGATCATGAGGTAATGAGGAAGAATGAAAAATCTTCATTTTTTGCTAAGAAGAAAAATCCTCATTCTTTGCATGCCAAGAAATTCGTTTCTACACCTAAGCATGCCATATCCACCCCCTCTTGCAAAGGCAAAATCCTTGCCGAGGAAATCTTTGAGATTATGCATTCCCACTAAGGTTAGTGTGCAAAAGAGGGATAGCTACATCAACTCTCTAGTTAGGGATGTGATCACCTCATGTGATTACATTAGGAAATCAAACTCCTCTTGGGTTTGGTTGCCTAATGTTTAGGTTCCTCACACATATGCATATTGCATGGATATTGTGCTTGAATGTTTAGTTTTAGCATACACATTGTTTGTGTGTGTTTCATGATTTTGAAAATATTTTCAAACTTATTTTTCATGAAAATGAGGACCTTGGGGTTTATTAACATGCATGCATTTTTGATCCATGTGTGTGTCAATGGGGGAGTTAATATGTTATATGTTTAAAGTATTCTAAGACATATTTTAACTCTCATTTCGGAGGTTATTTGAGATCATTATTCACATTTGGTTGTTTTTGATCTCAAACCAAACCTCTTGTTTATTGCCAACATACTTCATGTTATATTTGTTTTGGCAATATTCTTTGTGTATCATTGAAGCTTGATTTTCCATATCTATTGCTTTGATACACGTTTGGCTCATGGCTCCATTATTTGTATAATTGGTATTAGATCCTAGAAGTCAAAAGTTGACCATTTCTATGATCTAGGTGGAGCATGGGATAGTGAATTGATACCCACTAAAATTTTCAATTTAGTATCATACATATCTTTCTTTTCTTGTATATTTTCACTTCTTGGTTAAGATGACAAAGGGGGATATTTTTTATGTCCACCTTTTTGACGATGTCAAGGGGGAGAGAGATATGCCTTATGTAAATATATATGGGAAGATATATTCATATGCATATGGGGAGAGATATATCTATGGGGAGATATATGTGATTAGATAAACCTTGCATGTTTGCATGATATTGTCTTTTACAATTGGTTTACGTAATCCATGCCTATTATATGACACCATGATCTTATTTGGTAGAATGAGTATTTACCATTGTGTAGCTCATTGTTTATTTGGTGCATATAAGTAGGGGGAGCTCATTAGCATTGTGCTTTAATTATTTGTATTTTACATAATGTGTGTCATCATAAAAAATGGGGAGATTGTTGAGTATTGGTGTTACATACCAATCTTATTTTGATGATGATCACAACATTATGTTGTTGCTAATGACTCTCATGTTTTAGTCTCTCAGTTTTATTTCAAGTATATCTTTCTTGGAGACTAATCACTTGGTGCAAGGATGTACATCAAGTGGAGAAGAGCCAAATCTTGGACTCAAGGAGTGCCAAAGCTTGGAGATATGGAGAGCAATCAAGGCATCAAGATTGAAGACTTAGACTCTATGGAAAGCATTGTAATCCATGTAATTTACTTTATTGCTTTCGCTCTCTTTTGAGTCTAGGATTAATGTAATGCCTTGTTAGATGGTTTACTCATTCATGCATATGCATTTAACCATCTTAGTGAGCCTTAGGATTATCATAGAATCCAGCCCAATAGGTTCACTTTGTCCAAAGACTCATTTGGAGTCTCTGGCTTTCCATCAGTCGCCTGCTGAAGAAAACACAGTTGACTGGGTGATTTCCAGTCGCCTGATGTGCACAGCTCAAGTCAACATTTCAATTGACTCAAAATTGAGCTTTACGCACAGTCGACTACTGGTTAGTTTATAGGCGTCTGTAGATTGGTCATCAGTCGCCTGAGGGGCGTAAGTGCAATCTCTGCATCTCTCTGTTGTTTCTCCATCTTATTTAGCAGACGACTGATTATGGTTTTATAGTCGCCTGACTAATAGACAGTCGACTGTATTATTGACATCAGTCGCCTGTGTGTTTAACTGGAGAAAGAGTGCAGCTCTCTGTTTTATTCCATCCCCTGTAGCAGTCACCTGCTGAAGGATTTACAGGCGCCTGTCCTGTTCTCAGTCGACTGTACTGTCTTCATCAGTTGACTGTCCTGGCTCAGATTATCGCCATTGGATATTTTCTAGCCGTTGATCAGTCGACTGTCTTTTGATCTTCAGTCGACTGTTCCTGTCGTTTTCGCCCAGTTTCTAGCCGTTGCAGAATTGATTCTTTGGCTGTTTTCTTGGGTTTTGGGGTTTGATATAGGGTTCCTATATATATGAGTGTGCTGCCATCTCTTATACTTCTTGATGCTATTGAATATCTCAAGAGATCCTTAAGCAATTCATAAACTCCCTCAATTCCCTCTCAAGAGCTCTCATTCTTCTTCATGCATTGAAGTCCAGCTCAAGGGAATTCATCCAAGTGCTTTCAAGCATATCTTAGCACTTGGAGATTCTCTTCCATGCCTTGCATCCATTAATGAGTAAGCATCTCAAGACATAGGTAAGAGTATTTACTCTACTTGGTGAATTTGTGTCTCTAATTCTCTTTGTGGGAATTAGATCTTTCTCTCTTTGTGGGAGGTTGTCTCTTTGTGAGACTTAGGATATTCTCTGTGTGGGAATAACTCTCTTTGTGGGAGTAACTCTCTTTGTGGGAGTTTAGTGTCCTAGTGTAGGGCTAACCCTAATTCTCTGGGTGGGAGTTAGTGATTCTCTATGTGGGAGTCTTGATCCTCGTGTAGGATTGGTTGGGTCTTTGTGTAGGGCATAAATCCTCTTTGTGGGGTTATCTCCTTGTGAGATTTGTATTCACTTCTCTGTGTGGGAATATAGTGAATATTGGTGTGGCTGGATGTACCCAAGTTTGGGGAACCCGGGTAAATCTTTATGTTTGCGTTTGGATTGATTGTGCCTTTTAATTCCTCTTGCATTTATAATTCCGCATTTGCAAGTTAAATTTTAATTGGACAATTTTATTGCCATTACACTATTCACCCCCCTAGTGTGCGTTGTTAGTATTGCATTGGTAAGGCGATCATTACAAGTTTTACAAGAAATTCATAAGCTTCCTCAATGCTAGAAAATATATCGTTACTAATATTCATTTCATTATCAAAGATTTAAACAGTGGAGCTAATTTTTACCTTTTCGTTTCCAGCCATAAAGCAAGTACCAGTGTTGTCGTTCCAGTCATCGTTTGAAGAGAGTTCCTCTACGTCACTCTCTCCCCATGTAGCCACTATTCCTTGCTTTGACGTCCTCTTTTCTCCATCACCAGTCTTTTCCTTTCCTTTTCCTTTCAGAAGAGGACATTCTGCTTTCATGTGCCCTCTCTTGTTGCATCTGAAACACTGGGGTGCAGAACTCTCTTCATCATTTCCTTCGTTTTTCTTGATTCCCCAAATGCTTCATGTCCTTCTTTTGTTGTTTTTCATGAATTTCACAAATTTCCTTGTAACAAGAGCCATGCTTTCATCGTCTGATTCATTCTTCTCCTCCTTGAGCATTTTGGAGACTTGAAAAGCTAAATTCTTTTCCTTTGTTTCCTCCTCCTTAGATTTCTCTTCCTTCTTGCTATCATTGACCATCTTCAATTGAACCTCATAAGCCATTAATTTTTCCATTAACTGCTCGAAGCTGATATCTGCCAAGTCATGTGCTTCTTCAATCGCCGTCCTCTTTTGAATCCAATCTCCAGATAAAGAATATAAATTCTTTCCAACCAAATCTTTCTCTGGGTTGTCCTTCCCTAAGGCTTTCAATGGATTGACGATATCTACAAAACGAGAAAACATAGCATCAATAGACTCTTTACGCATCATAGCAAAATTTTCATATTTCTGTAATAACATTCTAATACGAGTTTCCTTAACCTCACTATTTCCCTCATGAGTTAATTCAAGTCTCGTCCAAATGTCCTTAGCAGTGGAACAAGAACTAAAGCGGTTAAATTCGGTTTTACTAAGACCACAATACAAAATGCCCATGGCCTTAAAGTTTAGATTTTGTAACAGATCATTTTCTTTTTGCTGCTCAGGAGTGGGTTTTTCAAATAGGGTAAAGCGTTCACTGATTATTTTCCATAATGCTATATCGATACCTTTGATGTGTATGGACATGCGTTGTTTCCAGTAACTATAGTCTGTACCATCAAATAGAGGTGACATGAGATACGACTGTCCTTCTCTTTGATTGTGCGTGTCATATGAGTATGTGTGCGAAATTTGTGCCATAAGATTGAAATTCAACTAGACTTTGAGTCTAAAAGGAATCCCGCTTTGATACCAATTGAAAAACACCTTAGAGGGGGGTGAATAGGGTGTATAGCACAAAATTAAAAGAATGATCGCAATACAAAGATGAACATACGCATATATTTTTAACGGAGTGGCTCCCTGCCAAAACTCCGAACACGAAATCTATGAGGATTTCACTCAATAAAACCGATCACACTTACGGGTAGTAATCTCACTGTACAAAGATATAGTTTGTAAAGATTAAGCCCAGAGATAGCTTTTGAATAAAGCTATTCACAATACGATCTCACAACAAAATAGTATAACCAAATTAATACTTCAGTAAAAATCTGGAAAAATATCACCGTAATAAAGTTTATGAGATCGTGAGCCTACATCGTGGTCATGTAGGCTCAAACCGCTCGCCAATCCGACGTTTGGATCAGAACATATACGCTGTTGAAGTTTGTATTGCAAGGTGGTTGGCTGATGGGCTGTGTGTAAAGCAATTTGATGTAACTCTGTTTCGACAGTGAGCTGTGCGTAAGGCAATTTTGCAAATCAGTGATAGCAAAGCCCTGGAGGATGTCGAAGCCGGCCACAATTCACTGGAGGATGTCGAAGCCGGCCATAAGTCGTTGGATTGTCAAAGCTGGCCACAAATCGCTGGAGAATGTCGAAGCTAGCCACAAAGCACCTGATTGTCGAAGCTGCCCATAAGTGGAGAAGATGAACGAATCTTCTCAGCTTTGAGTTACTCCTTTTGGGTTTGTTTCAATTGCTTGATGCTAAAGGGGTTCCTTGTTGCTGTCGCCAGTCAAGAGGAAAAAAATCATACTCTGTTAATTGTTTTTATTTGTGTTATCTTTTGAAGATTGATGAAGATCTTCTGTTTGTATGCACATTTTTGGATAAAGACAAGTTAAAAAAACAGCTCTTTGCTTGTATAAATCCCCTGCGTGATTTTGGATAAGGCGTATGACGTCCCCCGGCTTTGCGCGTCAGATGTGTGCAATGTATAATTGAGGGCGTGAGATTTAAATATTTGTAACCGCAAGCGGACGGTGTTGTAGTGTGGCTTGGGGGTCGAACTCAGGGAGGCGTGGATGTGCTTGTGTCGAGAAGGATCAAATTCACCCCATGGGTGAGCTAGCCCGAATCGGATGATGGGTTGTCACGAAAAAATAGAATGCGAGGGATAAACAATACAAAGGAAAAACCCGGGACTTCGGTTTCCACCCTATCGTGCGACTCTCGTCGATACGGCCTACGGGTAGGATAGCGATCGGAATTAGGGTCTAATGGTGAGACGTTGCCTCTAAGAGTGATACCAGCATCCCATGGGCCTGATATTCCGGTCGGTGCCCAGGATGATACGTCGGACTTCCCAGGTTAGGTCAGTGGGCATTCCCATGTCCATTAACACTGACCGATTCTGGGAGCACTAAGCTTGCAACGATAACTCCCAACGTCTCGTCCTGCCGCTCCTGCGCACTAGGATTTGACGTCTACGCTAAGGGCGTGAGCTATGGCTAGGGAGTCAACCGCCAAGTTTATTCCCCCTTGGCCCGATGGTCAAAGGCGGTCTTTTTCCCGCCGATGACAATAAAACACCCCGTGTAACCGTTAGATTCCTAATCCCTATCGATTTCCTAGTCCTATGGACGCATCGGGAAGAACCACGAAGGGGTTTCCACCAAAATCCCAGATTTGGGAACTACTCACACATATTTACTAAAAAGCGACCTAAATAAAAATCGACCGTTAGAAACATGATCCGGCGATTGAAAAGCAGTAAGAGCAATGCTAATAACACTATATTAAAGTTTAATAAAGATAGGAAAACTTACAAATATCTGAAAAATTATAGCCGTCAAGAGAGAGAAAAAACAACAACAAATAACAACTCCCGTTTCTGGAAAACCTAGGGGTCCTATATATAGAATACGATATCACCCGATCGGTTGAGAAGTCGACCGATCAGGTGACCTACTTCGTTTCTTCGGCAGTTCAGCACGGGACTTCACCCGGTCATGTGGCACAGTCGGTTGAGGGTTGAAGCTGATCGGTTGGATCTTCGTGCCGTCGGGTGAACCGGTCGGTTGATCTCTCTGTGTCTTGGCTACGGAGAATCGGCTACAGGTGAACCGATCGGGTGAAGGTCACCCGATCGGTTGGCATTCAGCGTCAAATTCCAGAGAGTTGGGGCGTTTGAACCGGTCTCTGAACCGACCGGGTGACTTCTTGGCCGCTCCAGCTTGTGTCCGGGTGGTGAACGCGTACATCACCCGATCGGTTGGAAGTGACCAACCGGTCGGGTGAGGGGCTGAAAGATGCAATCTTCGTCGTTTGACCCCCTGGATCACGCGTGACTCCTCCCGTTGCTCCGGGGACTCATGATATCGTCATTTTATGTCCCCTACGCCGGTAAACTCCTGCAAATATACAAAAACACGGAAAAGTGAAAGAAAACAAGAAAACACGAGAAAACGAATACAAGACGGCGGTAAATAGCGGAAAAACACGGAAGAAAACATGCGTGAATATATGAAATATAAACGCACGTCAAAATCCCCCAAGCTGAATTCTTCCTCGTCCTCGAGGAAGACGAGTGAGAGTAGGAGCTCAGAGGGAGAAAATAGATAGAAAAAGAGAAAAAGAAAACCCTATATCCTAGATCGCTCGTCAGGGTCAACAAAACCAAAAACGACACACCAAGCAAGCAAACGCCAAATCACATCACTAAACCAAGAAATACGAGTCCAGACAAGTGCCGTGGGCCCACGCGGTGAAGCGCGAGTGAGTGTGGTCGTGTGCTAGCAGTCGGTGTCAATATCTACGATGTGCAATAAAGCTCGATATACACAAATCCAAGAAATGACCCAAATATCGATTCGATTCGAATTAAGCGTTGAATATATATAGCTCAAGCATGTATGAGAATAGAGCAAGAATCGAAACATATCATGCGTCAGTGACTCCACAACTAGGGTTAAGGAAATCACCACACTATAGCCTAGATAATAGCTAAAAAGTTCTTAAGCCAAGTGTTTTCGAAAACGATGGGGGTTGAGATGATGTGGAGTAGAAAACTCGGTGCAAACTCTCGCCTTCCCTTTATTCTCGATAAGTAGGAAAATATTCACACTCATATATTTTTTTTGGGTTTTGGATATATGTATTTTTTTTGGCTTTTTTGGCAATACAATTTTTTTTTCTTTTCTTTTTGGGTTTTTCTTTTCTTTTCTCTTTGTTTTGAATTTTTGGGTTTTTGGCTATACACATGTGTACTCTCCCAAGTGGGAGAACGGTACACGACGAGGGGATTTGCACCAAGTAAAGTAAAAAAAGAAATCGGAATCTAAACACTTGGGCAAAGGAAACTATTCTCGCTAATTAGAGCATGGGCTAAATGGGTTATCCTAGTCCTTAATTGTGGAATCCCGACACATGCGAAATGAAGTATACGATATATATAGCATGCAGAAGCAGACAGGAAAAACAAATACCGCATATTCAAATCGAAGCATGATAATCTAGGGGTCATTTCTGGACAGGTATATAAAACACAATCACAAAGTAGAAGCACACCACACAACTAGGCACGACGCACGACTCACAAAAAAGCTAAGTGGACCCACGATGCATGAAATGCAAGAGGACTCGATATCCTAGGGTTAGTGAATGTGATTATCGATGCCATGCTAGGTGTGTGTGATTTTGTAGCAATTCATCATAGGGTTCATCTCTAGGAGAAAGAGATAAAAAGAAGAAAAGAAAGAAAAAGAAAAAGACGGAGAAAAACGACTCAAATTACGAAGAAAGAGACAAATGACGCACGAAGTGCGACTCCCCCAAGCTGAAACTTGCATTTCCCTCAATGCAATAGAATTAAGTACGGGAGGGCAATGAATAGGGGGGGGGGGGGGGAATACGCACGTCAAAAAAACACGAAAGACAAGAAAATCACACAAACGAAACTGAAAATAAGAGATAAAAATAAAAATCACACCACACGACATATAAACAGAAAATAAAATAAAATAAAAAAGGAAATCACACGACACGTCAAATAAACAAACACAAAAAAACGAAATATGACAGCACACCCAAAAAATTTGACTTCCTCCAAGCTAGACGTGACAGTGCTAGCGAAAAGATGTGATCGTGAATATGCAGAGATATGCAAGGGGGAGGTCAGAAAATAAAATGAAATCAAAAAGCAAGAGATGGGGAGTCCTCGCCCTCCTCGGAAGAGGGTGTGGATGGGTGGTCGGGGGAGGCGGGGGGGTGTGGGGAGAAGTGGGGAAAGAGGTGGAGGAATAGGTGCAGTGGGGGTGTGAATGATGGGTGGAGTGTCGGTGGAGGTGGGTGGTGGTGGAAGTAAGACGATCAAGGCGATGGTAGAAGGGATAGAAATGGGGAGAGAAGACGTGATGGTGACGGTAGTGGGTGGCGGTGGGAGAGATCTGGAGCGCACCTGCAATTTCTTGCGGCGCACATATGCAGTGACGGCAGAGGAGGGAGGAGGTGGTGTGGGGGTGACAGAAGTGGTCGTGAGAGGAGAAGTGGATACGGGGATGGGAATAGATGTGGGAGGGGGAGATGATCGCCTAGGTGGGGGTGAAGAAGGTGGGGATGGGTGGAATGGTGGTGGGCAAGAATGTGATGGGGGAGGTGACGATCGTCGAGGTGGTGAAGGTGGTGGTGAGGGGTGTGGTGGTGGTGGTGGTGGTCCGTGGATATGAGTGAGAAGGCGAAGGATGGCGGCCACGTTCCTCTCAAGTGCGAAGAAATGTGGGTGAGTGAGAAAGGAGGACGGTGATGGGTCCCAGGGGACAGAGGACGTGGCAAGAGCACGGAGAGCAGCGACCTCGGCCTCGAGAGCAAGACGAGCTGAGGCCTGTCGGCGACCAAAAGAAGCGGACTGACGTGAAGTGGAAGTGGTGCCGGGAAGTGATGTGGAAGTAGTGCCGGCGGCAGTGGTCATGCTGGCACTGGACACAAGGCCGGAGATGGCCACAGAAAGATCCTCAGCAGTGATAGGGCCAGGAGCACGGGGGTGTGACTCGGGCCAGCCCCGATATCTCCCCGGGATGCAGGAATATCCTGCTTGCCTAAGCGGGCGGCAAGGGAAGGTGGTCTGCGTGCGTCCGGGGGAAAGAAAGGAAGGCGCAACCCCGCTAGAAACTCTGGATCGGGCGGAAAAGTTCAATCTGCCACTGCAGCAATAGTCATACGAGCGGGGTTGGGGAGAATGGTGTAGGGTGCTGGGGGTGGCCGTATTTGAAATTAAAACGACGATCAGGGCGGGGCTTAATCATATGAATATGTCGCAGGACATCAAGATCTAGATGTGAGGGTTCTGCGACAACGGGAAGACCTCGGAGAATATGGATATTAAATTGGGGACAAGAAGCAATGACAGTGATTATTCCCCCACAGCAAAGCTTGCCCTTGCCGGCCCGACTAATCTCGAGGAGCTTGTAAATAAGCCAGTTGCCGGTATGGACGGGGACAGTAGGGGCCCTAAAGCTAATCCCATCATCGTCTCGAACGAAAGGGAAAGTCATAGCCCATAGAATGAAAAGATCAGGGATGGTCACGGTGCCTGACTCATCCCTGGGGAAAAATGCGGAGGATATGATCCGATGGGCTAGACGGAATATAGCATGGATGATTGAGGAGGCCTTAGCCTTACCTCGGGGATATCGAAGGAGTAGGGTGAGGCGAAACAAAAAAGTTATCGACGTCAAATTCGGGTGGATACCCGTAGTGTCGAATAGCGTCGTCCCTAAGGATGGGGAAACCAAATATATTGTTGATCGTGTTCAGGTTGGTGCGGATGGTTTTGTTACGCACCCGAAAAATAACGGTCGACCCCGACTCACAGACAAGTGTGGAAAGAAATTCTAGTGTGAGGGACGGGTAAGACACCGCGGTGGTGTTCAGGAAGGCTAACCAACCTAAGTTCGCAAAAAGAGTCTCGACCTCGGTGAAGACACCGAGATCGATAAGCGACTGAGTGTGGGCGAATTTGGTCGACAGATGCCCCTGAGCATCCAGCTTAACGTAGAAGTCCTTATGCTCTTGGTTCCTAAACTGATACCCATGCGGGCCCATCATTAGGTCTGGAGGGGGAATAACAGGTGGGGGAGGGGCTAGTGATAGTGCACGTGGTGTATTGGGAGGAGGACGTGTTTGTTTGCGTCTCTTTTGAGACAGTTCCTCCTCCCGCATGATACTCTTCCCCTTATCTCGTTCTCAGGCCATAGTGGGTGCATGAGTGTGATGCAAATGAGTGTAGAATATGATAAAAGCACGCACACACAAACAATCAAGCAAGTAGAAATTCTAGGGTAAAGTAAAATTTGAGGAGTGGAGCGAAGTTACCCAGCAGGGGTTGGAGTTCCTTGCTTGAAATTGACCCCAATACCGTGCAATCGGATAGAGTATGGAGCCACGGCACTTCTCTTCAGCGAAAAATCCGAAAACGGGGGGATTATGGCTTGAGAAAGCGAAATGGGAGAGAGGGAGAGAGGGAAAACGATGGAGAGATGGAAGGGGTAGGTGGAGAGAGAGGCTAAAGGGGGAGTGGAGGTTGTGGGAGAAGTTTTTCGGCCGTTGGGAGTGCGGAGGAGACGAAACGACGGTGAATTCTGTGAGATTGGGCGAGAAAATGAATGGGTGGGGGGGTTTATTTATAGGGTTTAAGTCGAACCGATCGGGTGAGTTGTCACCCGATCGGTTGACTATTAGGTCGAGATTTTCAGCTGAAGAGACGCTACAGGCGAACCGGTCGGTTGATAACTCACCCGATCGGTTGGCCGCTCCACAAATTTTCCCGAGAGTTTGGTGTTGTTCACCCGATCAATCAACCAGTCATGCTTCTCATCACCCGATCGGTTGACAAAATCTGAAAATTTCCCGAGACTTCAGCCCCAGTTCACCCGGTCTGCCAACCGGTCTCGCATATCTTCACCCGATCGGTTCGTTGAGTGACTGATATGGCCAGCAGCTGATACATCCCAACCGATCGGGTGAGTTATCAACCGATCGGTTGGGGCCTTGTTTTCTGCAAAAATCCACAAATGGCCTAAGTCCCTCAACGGAAGTTCTTGCGGCTGGATTTATTTATTAAAATAGATAAAATAAAGTTAAAAATAGTCCTAAAAATTGGAAACAAAGGTTTAGATCTTGGGTTGCCTCCCATGAAGCGCTTTTGTTTAACGTCGTTAGCTCGATGCCCGTTGATGATGTTCAAGGTGGACGATACGGGTGATGCCCAAAGTCTGGCATCGCTTCAGCTCCAGGGCTGGTAGCTTTTGGTGTAGTCGGTGGCGACAAGAAAACTTGCTCGACCACCCTCCCTTTGTTGACGGGGTCCGGGGGCTTCTCCTTCATATTGGCGTTCACTGCCACTCGTTTAAGGACCCGGATCTCATCCCCGGTGAGCCCCATGGGCTCTTTGCCTTTTCTCCTTGTAGGAGGAGCTTTTGGGAATCTAGGAGGGATCACATGTCGGGTGACCGTCTCATCAGCAACTTCTTCCTTTGGTGAGCCAACTTGCTCTCCAAGGTCTCCCAAGCTATCAGGGGGATTTCTCGAGAGAATTTCCCAGGAGCTTGCCTCCACAGCTCTCTCTTCTTCCAACTCCAGCACATTGCATCTTTGATCATCCGGGGATCAGGGTGCTTCATTGACAACCCCAAGTCGAATTCGACTTTCTCCTTGCCGACGTTAAGGGAAAGCTTCCCATTCTTCACGTCAATTAGCACACTGGCGGTTGCCATAAAGGGCCGTCCAAGGATAATAGGGGTGTGCTTATCTTCCGGCATGTCCATCACCACAAAATCCATCGACACTTGCACTCCACTCAAATCAACTGGGAGGTCATCTACTACTCCCACCGGGTATTTCACCGAACGGTTAGCAAGCTGTAATGTCATCCCGATGGGCTCCAAGTCTCCCATCCCTATTCTCCTGTATAGCGATAGGGACATCAAACTGACGCTCGCTCCTAGATCGACGAGCGCCCTCTGGATTCGTACTTCCCCAATCGAACAAGGGATGGAGAAACTTCCCGGGTCTTTAAGCTTGGGCAGATTTACGCGCTGAATGAGGGCGATGTACTCCGTCGTTAATACGACCTTCTCCTTTCTGGATCCTCTTGTCACCAAGTCCTTTAGAAATTTGGCGTAGGAGGGAATAGTCTCGATAGCTTCGAGGAAGGGGATTTGCAAGCTCAGATCTTTGACCATGGCAAAGAATTTGCCATACTTCTTGTCTATTTTGGCTTGGGCTAGCCGTTGTGGGAAAGGCGCAACGGGCTTGAACACTCTGAGGTTCCCTTCCTCATCCTTTTTCTTCTCCTCTTCATGGACTCCGTCCGGAGTCGTTTGCTTTGGCGACGAAGCACCGTCATCATTTAATTTTTCAATTGGTCGTTCCACGACCAACGGTGCTTCCGGATCCTTGGGGGGCACTCTTGTGGGGATTTGTGTTCCGCTCCTCAAGACGATAGCAGACACGTTCGCATGCTCAAGCGTGAGTGCCAAGGTCTGATTCACCCCCCTCGGGTTCACTTCAGGCTGTGGCAGTAATAGATTCTGCGGCCTCTGAAGGTTCACCACTTGTAACCCCAGCTGGGTCACCTGATCAGTGAGAACTCTCTGTCCCGTCTCCAGCTTCAGATTTATCTTCTCCTGGTTGGCGATGTATTGAGTCAAGAGGGACTCAACCGGAGAGATGGCCCTCTGCTGGCCATATTGCTTCTGGATGGGCTGCTGATTCCTTGGGGCATATTGCTGATATTGTTGTGGAGGCTGCTGATGCTGAAAATACTGATGCTGAAACTGCTGCTGCTGAGGCCTAGCCGGTTGATATATCTGTTGTTGTAGCTGAGGAGTCGGCTGTTGATACGGCGCCCGGTAGCTAAGATTGGGATGATTCCGGTTGTTTGGAGAGTAGGCCGGGTTGGAGCTAGTCCGTGGTGGATACGACGCATTTCCCGTAGGATTGTAGAACAGTGCGCTAGCTTGGTCCAATGGTGGTGAAATGTCACCACCTTCGAAGTCTCCCACGACTTCGGCCACCACCGCGGCAATATGTTGTGTACCGGTGCCACCGGCTCCTACCATCAATGCGAAGATCTGGGTCGACAGTAAGTCAAACTTGCTGGATAATTTATCGACGTCCTCGACCCTGTGGATGCCCCTAGATCTAGGTGTGGCCCTCTCGTCACACCACTGCTCATTGTTGGATGCCATATTTTCAAGAATCTGTCCGGCATCTTCTTCACTTCTTGACATAAAGGACCCTCCAGCCGCGGCATCCATGGAAGATTTCAAATCGTCCCTCAACCCATTATAGAACAGATTTATGATCTGCTACTTAGGGAGCTCATGGTGGGGACATCTCTGCTGCATTTCCTTGTATCTGGTCCAGGCTTCATGCAGAGACTCGTGGCTGGCCTGGGAGAAGGAGGAGATCTCACTCCTCAGCTTCATGGCCTTCCCAGGAGGAAAGAACTTTGTCAGGAAAGCATTTGAAAGCTTCTCCCAGGTGTTGAATGTGTTCGGATCCTTCCCCCTAAGCCACAGCTTGGCCTTATCTCGTAGAGAGAAGGGGAATAGCTTCAGACGGATCGCCTCAGTTGTGACACCGTTTATCCGGAAGGTGTCACATTTCTCCAAGAAGGAGTCCAAATGTTCGATGGGGCTCTCCATGGGTGCACCCAAAAATTGATCCTGCTGGATCCACGTCACCAAAGACGGCTTAAGCTCGAAGCTTTGCACCGTAATAGCAGGAGGACAGATGGCGGAGGTGGACTCGATGGATGGCATCGAGTACTCCAGCAGGGACTTGTGAGGTGGGGTGTTCTCCCCCATGGTTTCATGATTCTCTCTTCTTCGCTTCTCGACGGCCAAACGCCTTAGGGTGGTGTTTATCTCCGGATCAACGGGAATCAAGTCGTCGAGACTTCTTGAACTCCTGCGCATGAAAAACAACAAACACCCGTGAAGCGAAAAGTGGGAAAGAAACAGATAATATAGAAAACAAAAATAAGAAAATAAAAGTGAAAAGGAAGAATGCGAAAATTATCGCGAGATAGGGATGAGAGCTAGACTCAAGGGTTCATGAGATCCCAAAATAACAAGCACGTTGCCTCCCCGACAACGGCACCATAAAGCTTGATGTCCCCCGGCTTTGCGCGTCAGATGTGTGCAATGTATAATTGAGGGCGTGAGATTTAAATATTTGTAACCGCAAGCGGACGGTATTGTAGTGTGGCTTGGGGTCGAACTCAGGGAGGCGTGGATGTGCTTGTGTCAAGAAGGATCAAATTCACCCCATGGGCGAGCTAGCTCGAATCGGATGATGGGTTGTCACGAAAAAATAGAATGTGAGGGAAAAACAATACAAAGGAAAAACCCGGGACTTCGGTTTCCACCCTATCGTGCGATTCTCACCGATACGGCCTACGGGTAGGATAGCGATCGGAATTAGGGTCTAATGGTGAGACGTTGCCTCAAAGAGTGATACCAGCATCCCATGGGCCCGATATTCCGGTCGGTGCCCAGGATGATACGCCAGACTTCCCGGGTTCAGTCAGTGGGCATTCCCATGTCCATTAATACTGACCGATTCCGGGAGCACTAAGCTTGCAACGATAACTCCCAACGTCTCGTCCTGCCGCTCTCGCGCGCTAGGATTTGATGTCTACTGTAAGGGCGTGAGCTATGGCTAGGGAGTCAACCGCCAAGTTTATTCCCCCTTGGCCCGACGGTCAAAGGCGGTCTTTTTCCCACCGATGACAATAAAACACCCCGCGTGACCGTTAAATTCCTAATCCCTATCGATTTCCTAGTCCTATGGACGCATCGGGAAGAACCCACGAAGGGGTTTTCACCAAAATCTCATATTTGTGAACTACTCACACATATTTACTAAAAAGCAATCTAAATAGAAATCGACCGTTAGAAACATGATCCGGCGATTGAAAAGCAGTAAGAGCAATGCTAATAACACTATATTAAAGTTTAACAAAGATCGGAAAACTTACAAATATCTGAAAAATTACAGCCGTCAAGTGAGAGAAAAACAACAAAAAATAACAACTCCCGTTTCTGGAAAACCTTGGGGTCCTATATATAGAATACGATATCACCCGATCGGTTGAGAAGTTAACCGATCGGGTGACCTGCTTCGTTTCTTCGGCAGTTCATCATGGGACTTCACCCGATCATGTGGCACGGTCGGTTGAGGGTTGATGCTGATCGGTTGGATCTTCGTGCCGTCGGGTGAACCGGTCGGGTGATCAATTCGTATCTTGGCTACGGAGAATCGGCTACAGGTGAAACGGTCAGGTGAAGGTCACCCGATCGGTTGGCATTCAGCGTCAAATTTCAGAGAGTTGGGGCGTTTGAACCAGTCTCTGAACCGACCGGGTGACTTCTTGGCCGCTCAAGCTTGTGTCCGGGTGGTGCACGCGTGCATCACCCGATCGGTTGGAAGTGACCAACCGGTCGGGTGAGGGGCTGAAAGATGCAATCTTCATCGTTTGACCCCTTGGATCACGCGTGACTCCTCCCGTTGCTCCGGGGACTTATGATATCATCGTTTTATGTCCCCTACGCCGGTAACCTCCTGCAAATATACAAAAACACGGAAAAGTAAAAGAAAACAAGAAAACACGAGAAAACGAATACAAGACGGCTGTAAATAGCGGAAAAACACGGAAGAAAACGTGCGTGAATATATGAAATATAAATGCACGTCAGCGTATATTTTATTGAGTGTTGTTGGATGAGGATCCTTTAGTTCATTTAAATCCCTTAATATCCAATCAGTTCATTTGACCAATTCAAGTTTTCATCTTCATATTGATGATGGATGGTCATTTGAGTTTCCTTTTTGCACCAATGTCCCCGTATATTCTTCCTCTTGCAAATAGAATGTATTTTGCATGTTTGTCCCTGGAATCACTTAATGAAAAATGTTGGTCACACATGACTTGTTTTTTATCATCAAAATTAAATCGTGTAACCTAGTTAGTAGACTAACTATGCCAACACAAGCTAGATCCTAAAGCCAAGAAAGCCATCTTCCTGGGCTTTATCATGGAGTGAAAGGGTACAAGTTGTGGTGCCCTATACAGAGGAAGATGATCTTCAGCAGAGACGTGACATTCGACAAGTTAGTTATGTTGAAGAAAGGAAGCGAACCGGAGGTGGAGCCTTTATAGACACATCTGGAGCAGGTTTAGATCAATGTGTCAAAGATTCCAAAGGAGAAGACTATTGATTCTAGTCCTATACCACATGTTCCAGCCGGTCTACTCCAGATAGATGGTGGTGATGGAGGTTCCGCTTCAGGTAGTGGAGATGCTTACTCTCCATAAGATGTACAACAGCTGGATTCCATTGCAAACTCAAGACCACAAGAGAGATTAGAAGACCTGCGAGGTATACTGATTTGGTCTCATATGATTCACTGCAGTTAGTATTGATACTTCCACCTCCTTCCAAGAGGTGGAGCTTTTCGAAGACCCACAAAGATGGAAGAAAGCAATGAACGATGAGATGGAATCGCTTTGGAAGAACAAGACATGGGAGCTGGTGGACCTTCCTCGTGGCAAGAAGGCGATTGGGTGTAAGTGGGTCTACACTAAGATGGAAGGAGCCAAAGATAGAGATATCTGCTTCAAAGCAAGACTTATGGCGAAGGGAAATGCTAAAACGATGGGATCGATTACAACGAGTTATTCTCCCCAGTTGTGAAGCAATGCATGATTCTGATTCTATTAGAGTTAGTTGTACAACTCGATCTTGAGTTGGTACAACTGGATGTCAAGACAGCTTTCTTGCATGGCGAGCTTGAGGAGGAGATCTACATGGCTCAACCTGATGGCTACGAGGATGGAGATAGACATGCATGTAAGTTGAAGAAATCTCTTTGTGTATAAGCGCTTTGAGCGCTTCATGACATAAGATCAAGGGTATGTCCGGAGTCCCTTTAATCATTATGTGTTCTTTCAAAGGCTTGGAGATGGTTCCTTCATCTACCTCTTGATTTATGTTGATGACATGCTCATAGCGTCATCAAATAAAGAAGAGATCCAGATGTTGAAAGACCTGTTGAGTTGCTCATTTGAGATGAAGGACCTTGGTGATGCACAAAGGATTCTTGGCATGGAGATATACCGAGATCGAGGTGGAGGTATATTGCAATCTTTCTCAGAGTCGCTACTTGAAATCTATTGTTCACATATTTGGATGGGAAAAGATGAAGGCAGTGCATACTCCACTTGCACCTCACTTCAAGCTTTATGTAATGAAGTATCCGAAGGATGATGAGGAAATGAGTCTATGAAGAAGGTACCATATGATAATGCAGTATGTGCAATGATGCATGCGATGGTCTGCACGAGACCCGACCTTTCACATGCGGCGAGCATGGTGAGCTACTACATGAACAATCCAAAGAAGGCACATGGCAGGCTGTGCAGTGGATTTTGAGATACATCAATGGCACCATTGATTTTGGATTGACATACAAGCGAGATGATGATGGTCCACAAATTTTTGGGTATGTTGATTCTGATTTTACAGGTGATTTGGATGGGAGGAGATCTATGACAGGCTATGTCTTCACCTTGTCAGGAGCTCCTATTTGTTGGCGAAGTATACTCCAGTCTACAGTAGCCTTGTCTACCATGGAGGCAGAGTACATGGCATTAACTGAAGCTGTAAAGGAGACGATATGGCTAGTGGGCTTGATGGACGACTTGAGTGTTTGAGAAGACATGTATGAATTGAATTGTGATAGCCAAAGTGCAGTACACTTAGCGAAGAATCAAGTCTTCCATGCAATGACCAAGCATATCGATGTCAGATATCACTTTGTACGTGACTATGTTGGAGAAGACGACGATGACATCACCTTGATGAAGATAGGGACGGAGGACAACCCTGCGGACATGCTTACGAAGGTTGTTACTGGGGTCAAGTTCAAATATTGTTTGGACTTGATCAACATTGTTCCAAGATAACGATGGTGGCCCCTGAGGCAATGAGGCTATGCGGAGCCATATGAGCCTTTCGAGGCAAGATGATGGGAACATAAGATGATTCTCACCGAGGAGGAGAGTTGACGATCGATTGTGTGACATATATTCAATATCTCGCCAATGTGGAGATTTTTGGTTGTTGGCTCGATGAAGTCAGCAGGCTGCTGGAAATTCCAGCGGCCCCATATGGACTGATGTCCTTGAATTTTCAAAGAAGTGGGGTGGTTGGTGCACCAACCTCCTCCCCTTTCATCCCTATAAAAGGATGGCAATGTCATGGGTTATTGGCATCAAAAATAATTGAAGCAATGTATGATCTCTTGGAAGTTCTAAGAGTATTTTGAGAATCATTCCTTTGAGAGCTATTTGAGATTTATTTTGTAACTTCATTAGAAACCAATATAAAGTGTTTCCTTGGTCGATCTTCGACCTAAATTGCTTGTGCTCAATCTCTCTCTCTCACTCTCTCTCTCTCTCACTCTCTCTCACTCTCTTCTTTGTTATAGTTACATCGACGATCTTGATTACTTCCGCGATGCAACAAGATTTACGTAATTCGAAGCAAGACTTACGTCTATAGATAACATCAGATAGTTTTCCCTATATCAGATGAAAGATTATAGATTACAGATTACAAAGACAGAGATTTGTTAATCTCACACACACTCTTTACAGATAATAAAACTCACATATAAGGAAACTTTTGAGGAAAAAAAATGACGGATTGCCATTCTATAGCTCCAATATATATTTGCCGATATCTAAAATAAACTTCAATATGTTTGAGTACAAAATATGTCAATTACAGCAACCATAAAATTCTGATGGTTAGGGAGATTCACCCCAAACGCATATGACCTTTCTTGACCTTTACTAATCAAAAGGAAACATAGTTTTGATCGGCCCCGGAATACACCCGGAAAACAACTGTAGTTTTACCGCAAGCGCACGGTGTAGTGGCGAGTGGGTATCGAACTCAGGGAGGACAATTGACAGTATCTTCCTTTGATCACCTAGCTATTGATGGAATAAGAATAGTTTGGATGGTAATGTCACAATCGTTCGAATAGCAAATAGAATTCAATATAATAAAGCGTCTAGGGATAGGAAATCCCCACTATGGACTGTTTCTTATCCTTGTGGATCATGAATATCAATGTTGCAATACTTGAATGTAGGTGAACTAATCGCAACTTAATGTAGAACCAAGCTCACGCTCTCGCGCTATTTCCGGTCTATAGAAACATAGATTAGGGCCCACTATCGTGCAAACCCTAACCTAAGCCACTAGCATAAGATCGACATCATCGTCCAATCGCATCTCGAGTCCACTCTCGTGCAAACTCGAGATACGATCTAGGTTATGATAGTTCGTATTCGTCCAATCTCTTGCAAACGAATGTTAGTATAGATTTATAATAAAAATCCTAGATTTGGTCCAATCTCTTGTAAACCAAATCTAGAAAGTCTCAATTATAAAACTAAATCGACTATCTAGGCCTTCCCATCAATTGAGATCTAATCCCTTGGAAATCCCAATTGATAGAAATTCCTAGCTACTCGTAATAAATCAATCACAACCTAACCTTTCTTCAATACTAGCAACAATTCTATTCATTCATCACAATTCAAAGATCGGCTTCATAGGGTTCATCCCCATGCCCTAGAACGAATAAACAACTCACAAATCATCATGGAAATCTTAGAAATAAAGCAATAGATCATAGCACAACTCATTGTAGAGAAGAGACAATCCATAAAAATAAGAGTTTTAGCAAGAAAGAACAAACCAAAATTGTCGCCTATGATCTCCAGCTGAGATTTACTGTAACGACCACTGTTCGTTGTACTTTGTTCGTGCACGTGCTTCTGTCCGTGCACGTGTTTATTTTAGACTTTGGATGTTTGCGAACACTTTGTTTTAATATGCTGTTGTGAACGTCTCTGAGAGTATTAAATAGTGGCACTAATTTGGAACGACATTTCTCGAGTCGTTTTCCCACAATTTAATCTTATTCGATGGGACGTTGCGATTTTCACTTTTGACGGGAGACATTCCTATTTTTAGTTTCGTCGTCCGACGTCGAAATTGTGATCCGTCTCCTCCGTCTTCCTTCTCTCGTCGCCCCGGTCGTCCCAGTATTTATTTCACAATTTTTGAGCTTCGTTTGACCTACTTTCACTTTTTGCCCAACTTAAATATTGTTTAACCCTAAGTTCCTCCTGATTTTATCCCCTAAGATAATCCTATTTCCTTTTATAACCTAGTAATTAGAATCCTATTAATAAGAAATCAAATCCCCTCTCACGACGCCTCCCTTCAGTCCGCCACCACGCTCAGGCCATCATCCTCGGGTCGTTCCCCTGTTTCGCTGCCACATAACGCTGTGCAACGTGGTCGCAGCCGCCCCATTCGATGGTCTCCGGCCATCTCTATCCACGCCGGCCGCCCTTTAACTACTACTCCTCGCTGGGTGCTCCGATGAACTCCTCGCCTTCACTTCAACCCCAGGCCGCCGTCGTTTTCTCCTCCCCTCGTCGACCTTCGCAGCTCCGCAGCAACGACAACCCCGCGCCCGTTCTCCATCCTCTCAAGCTCGCACGGCCATCCCCTCAACAGTGCACGTAAGTATATACATATTTTGTTATTAGGGCCTTGAATAGCCAGGAGAGGTGGGTGTTATTTTATAAATAATGTGAGTGCATGGCTTTGGCTGTGAGTTATAGGGTGGTTCATATTTCCACGTGTATAGCACATCATATGGTGCAGTACCTCTACTAGCATTGGTACTTATTAAAACATATACATGATGGCAGTACTGTGATGTGTAATTTAGGCAAGTTGTAAATAGTAACTTTAATAGGTGTATGATATAATGCTATTATAATCAGTATAACACCTAGATGTACCAGTATTTTTAGTTAATTGAGAATTCTTAGCCTAATATGGAACCCTTGACACAGATAATCGCGCTCCCGCTACGATCACTTGGACTGCGAACTGAACACATAAGTAGTTTGGACTCTAATTGATCGTGACTTCAGCTTGGTCGTTCAGGCAAGTGAAACTTGCCAACTCTTGTGTAGGGCCATGTTTTTAGGCCACTTCCTTGTTTTTAGCGTAAAAGAGACTAGTCAGTGAAATGATAGCTGGCTAGACGCCTACTTGATCTAGTTTGACAACGAAACTAGATCCGTCACCAAATTGATCTAGCTTGACAACGAAGCTAGATCCAACCCTTTAAACTTGTTGTTCATGCATACTAAACTGTCACGTTTACTTTCCTTATCTGTACGCACTTTTAACTGTCATGCATTGCATCTTACATGTCATCCCAATTGATTGTTGCATCGTAGCACACGCTACAAAATACTTGTACAATCCGTGTTTCCATGTTTACGGCTAGGTGCACCCCTAGGCCATCATGTTAAAACACTTCCTGGCTCGTGATCCAGAAGCGGGCCTCATGTGTTGGTTGAAAACCAATGCCCGATACACGTGGAGGGGTAGGGATAAACGGCCACCTGAGCTTAGGAGTGGCCCGATCAGCCCTCTAGCCAGAAGGCGGAATCTCTGTGCACGAGGTGCTTACTTTCCTTGTCTTGTACTTGTCTTGTGAATGATTCATGTAATACTTGTCAATCATGCCATGTTTAAATGCCATGCTCGTACTTTACTTTACGTTACTTTACTTTACCTGTTGCACTCATACTTTAACTGTCATGTCATCGCATTCATGCTAGAACTGCTAGGTTGCTTTACTTTTGCATACTTCCAGTTTCCTTGCACAAGTCTCTTGTAGACTTGCTGACATGTGCCCCTTGCTCTTTTGGGTGTCACATGTTAGACCCTGAGCCAGAGACCGTTGCTGGGTACGTGGTGTTTTGCTGACGCTGAGCCTGAGTCCATGTCTGCCCAGGAGGATTTTGTGGACACCGGTGAACATTCTTTGAGCCTTTGATGAGCTTTCTTTTGTTTTAGGACTTTTGTTAGTTGTTGGTGCGTGGCACCTATGCTTTGTACTTTTGTTGGCCATGTTTGGGCCTTTAAACTCTTTTTCCTTTCAGCCTGGTGGCTTTTCTGTGATGTTGGAATTAATATTTATGGATATTCCGAGATTATTCTTTTGTCTCATTTCATTATTATTATCTTGTTTCGTTCGCGTTGCAAGGACCTGCAGTTTTAAATTTGATTGACGCTTATCGGACTTGCAGCTTTGCAGCTTCAAGTCTGAGCGGACCTTCTCACGCTTCGCCTCCATATTTTTGGGAAGCGGGGCGTGACAGGTTTTGTTGGTGGCCCATGCAGGTCCGGTCTTGCAATTGCGGATTAACGAAACAACGATAATAACGAAATGTCCATTAAATAAATTGCAACATCCGAGTCAGAAGCCCTGAGTCTAGTCATTTTCCTATGTCACTAGGTGGTGAAGACTTAGTTAGACGTCTGTGCTTGCTAGTTAGAGGCCTCTGATTGTTAGTTAGATTCCCTGCCAGTAATTGATTTAATGGTCGTAGGAGTTACCTTAGTGGTCCTTGTTTACCCCTGACTATATTAGACTTCTAGAATTTCCTTTAGTCGTTCGCTTGGGTTCATCGATTTCGGACCAGGCTGAACGCATTTCTTTACCGTCTAACCTTTAGAAGTCTTAGCGCTTAGTTTTTAATCGTTAGTTGGTCGACCGTAGGAGTTTCCGTAGACTTTCCTGATTCATATCCTAGGCGTATGTATGTTTTGATCACCTGACCAATTTCCTTGCCTCAATTCACGAGATCGCCTCATGACGAACGTCGTCAATTTTCTAACCTCTCCAATACGAACCTTGAATCTCCTGAAAGCATTTTTCGACTTCCTCCTTTCCAAAGTTTAACCTTGTTCCAAATTTTAATGCATATATATACTTATACTTAATCCTCCTTCGTTGATTTAAAATTTTAAAAACTTTTGTCGGAAATTTTGAACTCTAGCTTATAATATTTTTCCAGCTTATATTTTTCGTACTTATGTAAATGTGTCGTTCTTTCATATATTAATTTTATTTTGAACCATACTTTTGCCTTGCCCAATTCGATTTATAATTTTCCTTCTTATTTGTGTTATACGAATGATACGTCGTGTTTACTTTAATATACTTTCAAGACACATGGAATTTCAGCTTTCAGCAAGTTGGTTTTTGCTCGTCGTTTTCGCTACTTCAGATTTTTGCAAAATTACTATCTTCATAATCACTTCCTGATTTAGACCCTCCATGAGTTGATTTTAAAGACTTGCTATTCGATCTTGATAATTCTTATACTAAGTCAGTGTTATTATTTTTCCGTGCACCATACATACTTTCAATTATTTTTATATCCGTACCAGACTGGTTGTGACTCGTATATTAAGAACCTTGTGTAAATCAGTTTCTCATTTTTGGCAAACCTTGGTCCTCTAAAAGTAGTTTCAAAATGGATTATTTAAACTTTCCCTAGCCTAAAAGTTTTGAAAGCATTTAACATGAGTTTAAATTCTTCCGTTACTTGATTTCATTCTTGACTTTCCAAAACTTTTTGACAACATTATATTAAATTACTGACGTATAAATTTTCTACACCACGTCCTTAATATTCGTGTAAATGATTTTACTTCCTTTTATAATGATTTTATATAGATCAATGGACCATTTTCTCCTATTATGAATATTCGACTCAAACTTATTTTGAACAACTCGTTTTATCGATCTCCAAATATTTTATACAGACGAGGACTCCAACCTTTGAAGTACAACAGCTTTCAAATTTCATGTATTAGCTTATGTTATTTACACTACTTTTCTGTATCCTATATAAGTGTCACTATGTAATCGTCCTTGTCTCCTTGTATCCTATATAAGTGTCACTACATCTCCCTTCCTCTACCTAAGCATTCACAATTGATTCGCTGTTTCACCTAACTAAGCTGTCTCCTTGTAATCGTCCTATCCGAACTCGTGCTTATCGATCCTTCCCTCGTCACGCTTTCGACCTCGACCTCCCTTTATTGCTTAGGCCTTAATGCCCGTCAATGTCCGTGTCAACTCTAATTTGATAGTAGGCCCTTGGACCCTTGGGATGTTGTCGTGGTGCATGTACCTTAGTTGTGTATGTAGTTAGAGATGTTTGTAATGGTTGAAATAAAATGATTGGTAAAGCTATGTGTATGTTAGGTGTGATAATAATAGGTGGACGTATAGATAAGTGAGTAGGCCTATTAAGTGACCCACATGTTAGTACGTGTGAGTATGTGCTCATACGTACGTATTGTGCTTAGGCGTAAATAGTTATGTTTTGTTGCATAAGCATATAGGTGATATACATACGGTAGTAGGATTATAATTTTGATTGGTATTGCTTGCTTTTACAGGATGTTGCAAGCGTGCATACCGTGAGGTATACACGACTATTGCACATCATAACTATGTATGTATAGGTGTTGGTGTACTAGTTATAGGTAGTAGGCTATGGTGTGAATATATATGTTACACGTGTGTGACTATACGATGAACGCGTATGTATTAGGGAGTGTATTACAATTATACGTGTGCCGATGTCTGTATTACTACTATGACATATATAGAGTGATTGAACTATGTGAGTATTGCCTGACTAAATATTAAGTGCGATTGACTTACGGTATGTATATGGTTGTATTGGTAGACGTATAAATATTGGAGTGGTATTGGTATAGGTATGAATGCCGTGTTACGTATATAGAATATTCTGATATGTGTATTGAGTCTCACTCAAGCTTGAGTGGGTATACTCTAAGAATATTGTTATGTATATCTGAAGTTTGAATATAGCGATGTTTGATGTATGAATAGTGATAGGAGTGTTGTGCCTGGTTGAGTTACGCACATGATTGTGGGTCGCTACGCCAGTATATAGTTATAGGTGTTGGTCTTGTGGTATAGTTAATTACCAAGGACTTGCCTGTGTGAACGTATGTGTACTAGCTAAACTAGGTGTGTAGATGTACTGGATATATGGTGGAGTGATTGGTATATATATGAATGAAAAGTTAGCATGTATGGGTGTGCACCATGCACGAGTAAGTATGTGCTTAGTATAGGTATTGGTGACTATGGTATATGTGGCGTGTCGTAAATACAGTTATATGACCGTATGTGATGAAAATATATGGTGAACTATTTGTATGCATTTGAATGACTATATATTATGAAACTATAGTGGTGGTGAATGTATATTAAATATAGTGAAGCTTGATTTAAAATGGTATGGTGTGACTACATGTGTTGAGATGTTTGGTATTGTATGAATATTAGGGAGTTGTATACCCATGTTTGTTTGCGCATAGGTAGTTATCTATAAGTAGAACAACGGTTGTATTTGCTAGAGTGTGATTATACTTATATGAGTATCTGAAATATTGTTTTGTGAATTAGTAAGTAGTAGTTATAT
The DNA here is from genome assembly GCA_030789695.1 of Scilla litardierei. Taxonomy (NCBI): domain Eukaryota; kingdom Viridiplantae; phylum Streptophyta; class Magnoliopsida; order Asparagales; family Asparagaceae; genus Scilla; species Scilla litardierei. The sequence continues at coordinate 193,698,203 of CM061133.1, forward strand.
AAGGGATGTATGCTTATATATATGATTGAAATACACGTATGGAATTGACTGACTATAATGGGTATAAGTGTATGCCGTACGAGTATATATATATATACACGTTGGTAGTGTTAATGTTTGACTACCTAGTGCATATATAAGCACTTGTAATGACTATACCTGGCTTGAATTATAATGTGACTTGATTGGGGTAGTTATTAGAGTGACTAGATATATTGGAAAGTCCGAGGACGGACTTTATTCTAAGGTGGGGAGGATGTAACGACCACTGTTCGTTGCACTTTGTTCGTGCACGTGCTTCTGGCCGTGCACGTGTTTATTTTAGACTTTGGATGTTTGCGAACACTTTGTTTTAATATGCTGTTGTGAACGTCTCTGAGAGTATTAAATAGTGGCACTAATTTGGAACGACATTTCTCGAGTCGTTTTCCCACAATTTAATCTTATTCGATGGGACGTTGCGATTTTCACTTTTGACGGGAGACATTCCTATTTTTAGTTTCGTCGTCCGACGTCGAAATTGTGATCCGTCTCCTCCGCCTTCCTTCTCTCGTCGCCCCGGTCGTCCCAGTATTTATTTCACAATTTTTGAGCATCGTTTGACCTACTTTCACTTTTTGCCCAACTTAAATATTGTTTAACCCTAAGTTCCTCCTGATTTTATCCCCTAAGATAATCCTATTTCCTTTTATAACCTAGTAATTAGAATCCTATTAATAAGAAATCAAATCCCCTCTCACGACGCCTCCCTTCAGTCCGCCACCACGCTCAGGCCATCATCCTCGGGTCGTTCCCCTGTTTCGCTGCCACATAACGCTGTGCAACGTGGTCGCAGCCGCCCCATTCGATGGTCTCCGGCCATCTCTATCCACGCCGGCCGCCCTTTAACTACTACTCCTCGCTGGGTGCTCCGATGAACTCCTCGCCTTCACTTCAACCCCAGGCCGCCGTCGTTTTCTCCTCCCCTCGTCGACCTTCGCAGCTCCGCCGCAAGGACAACCCCGCGCCCGTTCTCCATCCTCTCAAGCTCGCACGGCCATCCCCTCAACAGTGCACGTAAGTATATACATATTTTGTTATTAGGGCCTTGAATAGCCAGGAGAGGTGGGTGTTATTTTATAAATAATGTGAGTGCATGGCTTTGGCTGTGAGTTATAGGGTGGTTCATATTTCCACGTGTATAGCACATCATATGGTGCAGTACCTCTACTAGCATTGGTACTTATTAAAACATATACATGATGGCAGTACTGTGATGTGTAATTTAGGCAAGTTGTAAATAGTAACTTTAAAAGGTGTATGATATAATGCTATTATAATCAGTATAACACCTAGATGTACCAGTATTTTTAGTTAATTGAGAATTCTTAGCCTAATATGGAACCCTTGACACAGATAATCGCGCTCCCGCTACGATCACCTGGACTGCGAACTGAACACATAAGTAGTTTGGACTCTAATTGATCGTGACTTCAGCTTGGTCGTTCAGGCAAGTGAAACTTGCCAACTCTTGTGTAGGGCCATGTTTTTAGGCCACTTCCTTGTTTTTAGCGTAAAAGAGACTAGTCAGTGAAATGATAGCTGGCTAGACGCCTACTTGATCTAGTTTGACAACGAAACTAGATCCGTCACCAAATTGATCTAGCTTGACAACGAAGCTAGATCCAACCCTTTAAACTTGTTGTTCATGCATACTAAACTGTCACGTTTACTTTCCTTATCTGTACGCACTTTTAACTGTCATGCATTGCATCTTACATGTCATCCCAATTGATTGTTGCATCGTAGCACACGCTACAAAATACTTGTACAATCCGTGTTTCCATGTTTACGGCTAGGTGCACCCCTAGGCCATCATGTTAAAACACTTCCTGGCTCGTGATCCAGAAGCGGGCCTCATGTGTTGGTTGAAAACCAATGCCTGATACACGTGGAGGGGTAGGGATAAACGGCCACCTGAGCTTAGGAGTGGCCCGATCAGCCCTCTAGCCAGAAGGCGGAATCTCTGTGCACGAGGTGCTTACTTTCCTTGTCTTGTACTTGTCTTGTGAATGATTCATGTAATACTTGTCAATCATGCCATGTTTAAATGCCATGCTCGTACTTTACTTTACGTTACTTTACTTTACCTGTTGCACTCATACTTTAACTATCATGTCATCGCATTCATGCTAGAACTGCTAGGTTGCTTTACTTTTGCATACTTCCAGTTTCCTTGCACAAGTCTCTTGTAGACTTGCTGACATGTGCCCCTTGCTCTTTTGGGTGTCACATGTTAGACCCTGAGCCAGAGACCGTTGCTGGGTACGTGGTGTTTTGCTGACGCTGAGCCTGAGTCCATGTCTGCCCAGGAGGATTTTGTGGACACCGGTGACCAATCTTTGAGCCTTTGATGAGCTTTCTTTTGTTTTAGGACTTTTGTTAGTTGTTGGTGCGTGGCACCTATGCTTTGTACTTTTGTTGGCCATGTTTGGGCCTTTAAACTCTTTTTCCTTTCAGCCTGGTGGCTTTTCTGTGATGTTGGAATTTATATTTATGGATATTCCGAGATTATTCTTTTGTCTCATTTCATTATTATTATCTTGTTTCGTTCGCGTTGCAAGGACCTGCAGTTTTAAATTTGATTGACGCTTATCGGACTTGCAGCTTTGCAGCTTCAAGTCTGAGCGGACCTTCTCACGCTTCGCCTCCATATTTTTGGGAAGCGGGGCGTGACAGGTTTTGTTGGTGGCCCATGCAGGTCCGGTCTTGCAATTGCGGATTAACGAAACAACGATAATAACGAAATGTCCATTAAATAAATTGCAACATCCGAGTCAGAAGCCCTGAGTCTAGTCATTTTCCTATGTCACTAGGTGGTGAAGACTTAGTTAGACATCTGTGCTTGCTAGTTAGAGGCCTCTGATTGTTAGTTAGATTCCCTGCCAGTAATTGATTTAATGGTCGTAGGAGTTACCTTAGTGGTCCTTGTTTACCCCTGACTATATTAGACTTCTAGAATTTCCTTTAGTCGTTCGCTTGGGTTCATCGATTTCGGACCAGGCTGAACGCATTTCTTTACCGTCTAACCTTTAGAAGTCTTAGCGCTTAGTTTTTAATCGTTAGTTGGTCGACCGTAGGAGTTTCTGTAGACTTTCCTGATTCATATCCTAGGCGTATGTATGTTTTGATCACCTGACCAATTTCCTTGCCTCAATTCACGAGATCGCCTCATGACGAACGTCGTCAATTTTCGAACCTCTCCAATACGAACCTTGAATCTCCTGAAAGCATTTTTCGACTTCCTCCTTTCCAAAGTTTAACCTTGTTCCAAATTTTAATGCATATATATACTTATACTTCATCCTCCTTCGTTGATTTAAAATTTTAAAAACTTTTGTCGGAAATTTTGAACTCTAGCTTATAATATTTTTCCAGCTTATATTTTTCGTACTTATGTAAATGTGTCGTTCTTTCATATATTAATTTTATTTTGAACCATACTTTTGCCTTGCCCAATTCGATTTATAATTTTCCTTCTTATTTGTGTTATACGAATGATACGTCGTGTTTACTTTAATATACTTTCAAGACACATGGAATTTCAGCTTTCAGCAAGTTGGTTTTTGCTCGTCGTTTTCGCTACTTCAGATTTTTGCAAAATTACTATCTTCATAATCACTTCCTGATTTAGACCCTCCATGAGTTGATTTTAAAGACTTGCTATTCGATCTTGATAATTCTTATACTAAGTCAGTATTATTATTTTTCCGTGCACCATACATACTTTCAATTATTTTTATATCCGTACCAGACTGGTTGTGACTCGTATATTAAGAACCTTGTGTAAATCAGTTTCTCATTTTTGGCAAACCTTGGTCCTCTAAAAGTAGTTTCAAAATGGATTATTTAAACTTTCCCTAGCCTAAAAGTTTTGAAAGCATTTAACATGAGTTTAAATTCTTCCGTTACTTGATTTCATTCTTGACTTTCCAAAACTTTTTGACAACATTATATTAAATTACTGACGTATAAATTTTCTACACCACGTCCTTAATATTCGTGTAAATGATTTTACTTCCTTTTATAATGATTTTATATAGATCAATGGACCATTTTCTCCTATTATGAATATTCGACTCAAACTTATTTTGAACAACTCGTTTTATCGATCTCCAAATATTTTATACAGACGAGGACTCCAACCTTTGAAGTACAACATCTTTCAAATTTCACGTATCTTAGCTTATGTTATTTACACTACTTTTCTGTATCCTATATAAGTGTCACTACATCTCCCATCCTCTACCTAAGCATTCACAATTGATTCGCTGTTTCACCTAACTAAGCTGTCTCCTTGTAATCGTCCTATCCGAACTCGTGCTTATCGATCCTTCCCTCGTCACGCTTTCGACCTCGACCTCCCTTTATTGCTTAGGCCTTAATGCTCGTCAATGTCCGTGTCAACTCTAATTTGATAGTAGGCCCTTGGACCCTTGGGATGTTGTCGTGGTGCATGTACCTAAGTTGTGTATGTAGTTAGAGATGTTTGTAATGGTTGAAATAAAATGATTGGTAAAGCTATGTGTATGTTAGGTGTGATAATAATAGGTGGACGTATAGATAAGTGAGTAGGCCTATTAAGTGACCCACATGTTAGTACGTGTGAGTATGTGCTCATACGTACGTATTGTGCTTAGGCGTAAATAGTTATGTTTTGTTGCATAAGCATATAGGTGATATACATACGGTAGTAGGATTATAATTTTGTTTGGTATTGCTTGCTTTTACAGGATGTTGCAAGCGTGCATACCGTGAGGTATACACGACTATTGCACATCATAACTATGTATGTATAGGTGTTGGTGTACTAGTTATAGGTAGTAGGCTATGGTGTGAATATATATGTTACACGTGTGTGACTATACGATGAACGCGTATGTATTAGGGAGTGTATTACAATTATACGTGTGCCGATGTCTGTATTACTACTATGACATATATAGAGTGATTGAACTATGTGAGTATTGCCTGACTAAATATTAAGTGTGATTGACTTACGGTATGTATATGGTTGTATTGGTAGACGTATAAATATTGGAGTGGTATTGGTATAGGTATGAATGCCGTGTTACGTATATAGAATATTCTGATATGTGTATTGAGTCTCACTCAAGCTTGAGTGGGTATACTCTAAGAATATTGTTATGTATATCTGAAGTTTGAATATAGCGATGTTTGATGTATGAATAGTGATAGGAGTGTTGTGCCTGGTTGAGTTACGCACATGATTGTGGGTCGCTACGCCAGTATATAGTTATAGGTGTTGGTCTTGTGGTATAGTTAATTACCAAGGACTTGCCTGTGTGAACGTATGTGTACTAGCTAAACTAGGTGTGTAGATGTACTGGATATATGGTGGAGTGATTGGTATATATATGAATGAAAAGTTAGCGTGTATGGGTGTGCACCATGCACGAGTAAGTATGTGCTTAGTATAGGTATTGGTGACTATGGTATATGTGGCGTGTCGTAAATACAGTTATATGACCGTATGTGATGAAAATATATGGTGAACTATTTGTATGCATTTGAATGACTATATATTATGAAACTATAGTAGTGGTGAATGTATATTAAATATAGTGAAGCTTGATTTAAAATGGTATGGTGTGACTACATGTGTTGAGATGTTTGGTATTGGATGAATATTAGGGAGTTGTATACCCATGTTTGTTTGCGCATAGGTAGTTATCTATAAGTAGAACAACTGTTGTATTTGCTAGGGTGTGATTATACTTATATGAGTATCTGAAATATTGTTATGTGAATTAGTAAGTAGTAGTTATATAAGGGATGTATGCTTATATATATGATTGAAATACACGTATGGAATTGACTGACTATAATGGGTATAAGTGTATGCCGTACGAGTATATATATATACACGTTGGTAGTGTTAATGTTTGACTACCTAGTGCATATATAAGCACTTGTAATGACTATACCTGGCTTGAATTATAATGTGACTTGATTGGGGTAGTTATTAGAGTGACTAGATATATTGGAAAGTCCGAGGACGGACTTTATTCTAAGGTGGGGAGGATGTAACGACCACTGTTCGTTGTACTTTGTTCGTGCACGTGCTTCTGGCCGTGCACGTGTTTATTTTAGACTTTGGATGTTTGCGAACACTTTGTTTTAATATGCTGTTGTGAACGTCTCTGAGAGTATTAAATAGTGGCACTAATTTGGAACGACATTTCTCGAGTCGTTTTCCCACAATTTAATCTTATTCGATGGGACGTTGCGATTTTCACTTTTGACGGGAGACATTCCTATTTTTAGTTTCGTCGTCCGACGTCGAAATTGTGATCCGTCTCCTCCGTCTTCCTTCTCTCGTCGCCCCGGTCGTCCCAGTATTTATTTCACAATTTTTGAGCTTCGTTTGACCTACTTTCACTTTTTGCCCTACTTAAATATTGTTTAACCCTAAGTTCCTCCTGATTTTATCCCCTAAGATAATCCTATTTCCTTTTATAACCTAGTAATTAGAATCCTATTAATAAGAAATCAAATCCCCTCTCACGACGCCTCCCTTCAGTCCGCCACCACGCTCAGGCCATCATCCTCGGGCCGTTCCCCTGTTTCGCTGCCACATAACGCTGTGCAACGTGGTCGCAGCCGCCCCATTCGATGGTCTCCGGCCATCTCTATCCACGCCGGCCGCCCTTTAACTACTACTCCTCGCTGGGTGCTCCGATGAACTCCTCGCCTTCACTTCAACCCCAGGCCGCCGTCGTTTTCTCCTCCCCTCGTCGACCTTCGCAGCTCCGCAGCAACGACAACCCCGCGCCCGTTCTCCATCCTCTCCAGCTCGTACGGCCATCCCCTCAACAGTGCACGTAAGTATATACATATTTTGTTATTAGGGCCTTGAATAGCCAGGAGAGGTGGGTGTTATTTTATAAATAATGTGAGTGCATGGCTTTGGCTGTGAGTTATAGGGTGGTTCATATTTCCACGTGTATAGCACATTATATGGTGCAGTACCTCTACTAGCATTGGTACTTATTAAAACATATACATGATGGCAGTACTGTGATGTGTAATTTAGGCAAGTTGTAAATAGTAACTTTAATAGGTGTATGATATAATGCTATTATAATCAGTATAACACCTAGATGTACCAGTATTTTTAGTTAATTGAGAATTCTTAGCCTAATATGGAACCCTTGACACAGATAATCGCGCTCCCGCTACGATCACCTGGACTGCGAACTGAACACATAAGTAGTTTGGACTCTAATTGATCGTGACTTCAGCTTGGTCGTTCAGGCAAGTGAAACTTGCCAACTCTTGTGTAGGGCCATGTTTTTAGGCCAATTCCTTGTTTTTAGCGTAAAAGAGACTAGTCAGTGAAATGATAGCTGGCTAGACGCCTACTTGATCTAGTTTGACAACGAAACTAGATCCGTCACCAAATTGATCTAGCTTGACAACGAAGCTAGATCCAACCCTTTAAACTTGTTGTTCATGCATACTAAACTGTCACGTTTACTTTCCTTATCTGTACGCACTTTTAACTGTCATGCATTGCATCTTACATGTCATCCCAATTGATTGTTGCATCGTAGCACACGCTACAAAATACTTGTACAATCCGTGTTTCCATGTTTACGGCTAGGTGCACCCCTAGGCCATCATGTTAAAACACTTCCTGGCTCGTGATCCAGAAGCGGGCCTCATGTGTTGGTTGAAAACCAATGCCCGATACACGTGGAGGGGTAGGGATAAACGGCCACCTGAGCTTAGGAGTGGCCCGATCAGCCCTCTAGCCAGAAGGCGGAATCTCTGTGCACGAGGTGCTTACTTTCCTTGTCTTGTACTTGTCTTGTGAATGATTCATGTAATACTTGTCAATCATGCCATGTTTAAATGCCATGCTCGTACTTTACTTTACGTTACTTTACTTTACCTGTTGCACTCATACTTTAACTGTCATGTCATCGCATTCATGCTAGAACTGCTAGGTTGCTTTACTTTTGCATACTTCCAGTTTCCTTGCACAAGTCTCTTGTAGACTTGCTGACATGTGCCCCTTGCTCTTTTGGGTGTCACATGTTAGACCCTGAGCCAGAGACCGTTGCTGGGTACGTGGTGTTTTACTGACGCTGAGCCTGAGTCCATGTCTGCCCAGGAGGATTTTGTGGACACCGGTGACCATTCTTTGAGCCTTTGATGAGCTTTCTTTTGTTTTAGGACTTTTGTTAGTTGTTGGTGCGTGGCACCTATGCTTTGTACTTTTGTTGGCCATGTTTGGGCCTTTAAACTCTTTTTCCTTTCAGCCTGGTGGCTTTTCTGTGATGTTGGAATTTATATTTATGGATATTCCGAGATTATTCTTTTGTCTTATTTCATTATTATTATCTTGTTTCGTTCGCGTTGCAAGGACCTGCAGTTTTAAATTTGATTGACGCTTATTGGACTTGCAGCTTTGCAGCTTCAAGTCTGAGCGGACCTTCTCACGCTTCGCCTCCATATTTTTGGGAAGCGGGGCGTGACATTTACAAAAGGAATAGGCGTCAAAAAATAATAGAAGTCTCTCTTAAAGCTAGGGATAAAACTAGGTTTAAATACAAACCAAAATCGTCCAAGAAATCTTGACAGATTTGCCCCTGCGCAGCCCAGAAATCCTAATTTGCGTAACAGTCGGACTGTGTCACTCGGCCGAGGAACAATGTCACTCGGCCGAGTGACAGACCTAATAATAAAACATAGAATCTGGGGGTTTTGGGGGTCTGTCGCTCTGACTGATTCGGGCGAGTAGGCTTCTTTACTCGACCGAGTAAGCAACCTTGCTCGGCCGAGTAGGCTTCTCAAAATTTCCAGTAACTTGGCCTATTCTCAGAAGAAAATCCCTGTTCTACTCGGACGAGTGAGCTTCTTTACTCGACCGAGTAGAATTTCTTGCTCGGTCGAGGAAACTTTGAAAATTGGCTGTGCGTATCGGTTTCACTCTGCCGAACGCAGCTTGTTACTCGGCCGAGTAGACTCTCTGTTCGGCCGAGTAAGCTGCTTCTGGGCTCTTTTCTCCTCCTCCTTGCCTCCTCGTCGATTCTATTGAATTTCTTCCTCTTCCGCTCATCCTCTAGCGCTACTTACTGCTCAAATAAGCTGTGGGCGACGCTCCGGGATGCGCAAAAGTCCCTGGATCTCATTTTTTCTCCAGATCGCTCCAGATCTCCTGAAATACGAAAAAACAAGAAAATAGTGAAAAGCAACGCGATATCGTCGAATAATCGTGGAAAATGTAATATGGCGACCGAAATGACATGAAAACATGCAGAAAAAAGGTGTAAAATAAGGAGCGATCAAAATCCCCCAAGCTTACCTCTTACTCTTCCTCGAGGAAGATGAGTAAAAGGCGAACCCGGCGGAGAAAAAAATAAAGAAAAAGGAAAAGAAGATGGAAAAGAAAACAAAGAGGGAGGTGCAAGATCATTTCCTCAGGACGTGGGCTTACCTACTCAAATAACATACGGCGAATTAAAAATATGCCAAAGATTTTTATCTCGATATCATAATCATAAAGAGATGCATTCAATATAGAAACCCAAGAATATCAAAAAATATGAAATATGAAATCATCCTAGAATTAACATCGTCTGAAGCATCTAAAGCAATATACATAATCATAGAGCACACACTTTTCAATTGATCGCTTTTTATTTGGAGTATAAGAGACATCACACAATATGAAGCAATAAGAATAAAAAGGAGTGGTTTTCATGAAATGCATGCTAAGTTTCGATTCCTGGACTTCGTAATACTTTTAGTAATCTCCCTGAGTATAGAAAATTACCTTGCTTAGGTTGTCATGCACAGACAAGTAGTCACACTCTCTCACATCATTGGATCCACTCCCCCAAGCTTATCTATAAGCGTGGTGGCATCAAATTTAGCAATAAGTCTTTCCCCATTTTTGAAGCTCCAATAACAAAAGAAAAAGAGGGAAGAAAGAAAAAAAAATAAAATGGGATCATATATGTACTTTTCTATCTTTTTTTGCTTTTTTCCTCTTTTTTTCTTTGTTTTCTTTTTTCTTTTTGATTTTTTTTCAATCAATATATACAATAAGGTTCCCAAATCAAAAGATAGAGAGATATACATGTATTCGTTTTTTCTTTTTGATTTTGGGGGGTTGGAGCATGGATTTTTTTTATAGAAAGGGGGATATGCCAATATAAGATTCGCTAAAGGAAGATTCACCAATGATGTAAAGTGTAGAAATAATGCTCAAGATATGTGGAGAAAGAAAAATATGTAACACTCGGTTCACTCTATAGAATGTGCACGACAACTTTCAGCAGAGTAATGTTATCTACTCAGTTTGATTTTAGAAAGTAAACTAATCCAGTTATATCAACATAGATTTCATTTAATCAACCTGAAAGTGAAGCGTACAATTTTCATGCAATAAGAAGTGATATAGAACAACAAAGCAGTACTCTAAATATAGGCAATCAATGCGTGAAGTTTGGTGTATTTTCTATGAAGAGTATACAGTACAAATCATCAGACTCGGCTAATAGAAAAATTTCTTTCACATTCATATAATGGAAGTGCGGGTTACTATCTCGAATGCACAGCAAAGCATATCATATGATATCTGAAATAAAAATGATGGCATGACAAGATAATATGCATATAGAGATAAGCTAGTACCACATCGTCATCATCACAGAAAATTCATCTCTAGCAAAAAGGGCTAAAGGAAATAAGGATAAAATAAAAGTAAGAATTACTATACATATGCAACACACACAAGAAGTAAGAAAACGTGATGCTTGGAAAAAAATGAAAAAGTGGGTGAAAATAGTTGTAAAATAAAGAAAGATGGAAAAATAAAAGTGAAAATGAAGAAAATGAAGAATGCGCGAGACATTCACTCCCCCAAGCTAAACGACACAGTGTCCTCAATGTGCAAAGTGTGGCAGACGGAGAAGAAAAATATGGGTGGGGTGGGTGAGGATGCATGCATGATGAAGATAAAGAAAAATGAGATGTAAATGCAAATGATGTATGCAGAGATGTAAATGCAAATGATGCATGCAGAGATCAAAATGGCGCAATATAAGTGTCCCCAAAAATACCTCCTCTCTCCCAAAATGATATAGACAAATATGAGCAAAATGTGATCAAAAACATGTGTGGATGAGGGGTGCAAAATCAGCAGGCAAAAAATATCCAGCATAACAGCATCAAAAGTGTGAGAGGCATCCAGTGCGTGCCTAAGTGGGTGGTGGAGCACCAGCACTGTCCTGTGGCGGAGGAGGTGATGGCGGGGGCTGCTGGGTAGAGGTGCGGGTGGTGACAGGTGGCGGCTGTGACAGTCGCGCAAGAATCTGGTTCAGGCTAGCCTGAATACCAGGAAGTAAAGCGACGTGGGAATGTACGGCAGAGACGGTAGCAGAGAGTGCCCGCAAATCTCCTGAGTCCACTGACTGCCCCCTCTAGAGCACACAGGTGCTGAACTAGGGTGTGGGGGGAGGTGGAGTAGAGGGCCGAACAGGTGAGGAAAGGGGCTACCTCGCACGGATACCGTAAATAACTGGTGCAACAACAGGGTGGGGCTGTGGTGCTGTGCTCACAAAAAGACGCTCAGCCTCTGTGGGAGGCTGAGACACAGGAATGGTCGAGGAAGAGGGAGCAGCAGTGGAAGCTGAAACGGTGACAAAGGGCGAGTAGGACAGAGAGGTCGGTGACACAGAAATGGGGACAGAAGTCACGACACTCTCAAAGAAGATAGCGGCAGTGGAGACAGTAAGGTCGACGACTGGGGAGGCCATGAAGTGTGAAGGAAATGACTCCCCAGGGGTCGAGAATAAGAAAGTGGATAGGGTCTCCACTGCGGAGGCAAAAGAGGGCTCGTCACTCTCAATAATGGTGGTAGGACACTCAGGGCTCACAGAATAAATGGGGTGGATGGACATCGGCACAGAGGTGGTGGTGGTGGTGGACTCAGCAAGTGTACTCCCAACACTGACAGAAGGGTGGACAGAGGTGTCGAGAGGTGCAGACGAAGCAGGTGCAGGCTGAGGTATCACTGGGTCCAGAGGTGGAAAGAGGGGCTCCTGCTGAGCACCTCAGGCTTAAGCACGTACGCAGCAGGGATGAGGACGTCCATCGCTGGAATCCAATCCCCTCCTGCGGGTCAAGTATGAGTCCGAGCGGGGCTCGGGAGAATCATGTAATCAGTGCCAAAAGGACAGTGCAGCCATATCCAGTGGTGCTAACCATGAGGACAAAGCATCCTAATCCGGGCCATAACATCTATGGAAAGAGAAGTGGGGCCCGAGGGTCTAAGCAAACCAGCTGGAAGGTCTACTCTGTACAAGGGAGCCAGAAGAGTAATCAGACCACTGCAACAGATAGGCGTCCTAGCGCCGACAGAAATAACGATGCGGTCCAAGTACCAACTAGCAATATGAATATCAATGGCGGGGAGTAGAACGTCACCACCCCTCTCAAAGGCCCGCAATCGAGTCATCGCGTAGAGCACGTTGAGCTCCGGCGTCGACATTGTTCCCGGCTCATACCTCGCTAAGAAAGTGGTCGCCATAAGGCGCTGTGCAATGCGGAGGCATGGGTGGAGGATAGCTGAGGCCTTGGCCCGGCTAGGGTCAAAGGCGAGGGGCGATCCAGTGATGCGTGTCCAGAAGGCGTGTGTGTCGAATGACGGCGGTGGGATTTGTGTGGGACTGTAGGCTCGGTCTGGGTCCGGGACTAGGGGCCACTGAAAGTAGGCTCGGAGCATGTCGAGAGTGACCTCGCACTCACGATCCATCAGTCAGAAAGAGCAACCCCTAGGAGTCCTAGCTATAGAACTCAGAACCTCTAGTGTCGGGTGGATGAAAGTGTCCACCGTCACCGACAAAAAGTCACGCCACCCCACATTGTCATACAACTGGAGCAGCCCCTCAAATACCCCTAGGTGCTCAATGTCTGATATGTGCGTTAACCTAGAGGGTATGATCGAGCGATGGGAGATACGCTCAAATCTGGCGCGGTGTGCGTCATCTCTGAACGTAATCCTCATCGCATCGATAGCGGGGGCAGACTGTGCCGGTGGTGGAATAGGTGCGGTAGGAGGCAGAAGTGTGGGTGGTAGCGGGCTAGGTGGAGGGGAGTCTTCTCTAGCAGAAGAGGAGCCAAGCTCACTGGTCCTCTTCCGCTTCGAGGCGGGCACCTGCGTGTGCGACCTAGTGCGAGGCGATATGTGAGCTGCAAAAAGTGCCAACCCAAATGTGAAGTTGCTGAAAATGAGGAACGAGTGTACCTGAACACGACTCGAGTGCAAGTGGTGGATGCGTGTGGAGAATCGCCTCCTCTTAGAAGCTCCAAATCAGCTCCTGTATCTTCCCAAGGTAGCCTGAAACACAAATAGTCAGATCAGCAGTGAAAACCTATATATATGGGAGAAAATTGGAGATACTATATATATATATATATATAAATATATATATATATATATATTAATTTTGATTCGAGGTTTAATGGGGCTTACGGATCAAAGATTGAGAGAAAAAGGGCGAAATATGGTTCAATGGAGGAGGAATGGCGGCGAGGAACGCAGCGCTGGCGAAGGCGTGCGGCGTGGGTCGTCAATGGGGGCGGCGGCTCGGTCGACAGGTCAGGGTAGCTCAGGCAAGGAGAGGGGTCGTTCGGGCGAGGAGAAGGGAAGTCGAAGAGCTCGCGGGAAAATTTTTGGGGATTTTTCGTTTTCGGGATTTGAGCTCGTGACATTTGGGTTTATAAAGGATAAGTCACTCGGTCGAGTGACGCGTTCACTCGGCCGAATGACACGGTTAAATTTTTTTCGAAATTATTCCACAGAAGTCACGACTCGGGCGAGTAGATCTTACCACTCGGCCGAGTAGACAAAGGTCATTCGACTGTGTAGCAAGGCTACTCTGAGCTTTTAAGTGCAAGAAAGTGTTTGATTCACTCGGGCGAGTGACTAAGTCACTCGGTCGAGTGGCTTATAAATTACAGAGAGTAGTTTTTATGATCTTCCCTGATCAGTACCTTACTCGGCTGAGTAGGGTCTTTGCTCGGCCGAACGACTAAGTCACTCGGTCGAGTGGCCTGCTGTTTTCAGCTCCAACTCTCTGTTTTTGCTCCACTTTCTGTTTTTCATCTTCCTGCCAGTTCCTTCCTCCTTCTGAGGCTTGATCGCATTCCTGGAGTGCTCTCCTTTGTCATGGTCATCCTCCATTCAAATGGTTCCTTGTTCTCCATCTCCTGTCATGAAAAATAGAGACCGTTGTCAGGATTTTCATCGACTCTTGACTCTAAACACTATAAAAGATCTAAAACAAAACTAAAATGAAAAATTCAACTAAAAATAAGATAAAACAGTCGGGTTGCCTCCCGAAAAGTGCTCGTTTAAGGTCTTGAGCTCGACCCCTTAAGATACTCGTTTAATGCTCGATATTCGGCGCATGTGAGATGCGCGCATCAAATTTTCCGGGAAGGCCGATTGAATTTAATTGTTGTTGTTCATGGGCATTTCTCGGCTCCCCTTCATCATGGATGGTAATGGGGGATGAGTCCCCCAAGCTTGAGCTTTTTCCGTTCTTTTTCTTTGCCGGCGGTGATAATTTCTTGTCCGGCGGAGCTTTCTTTGCATTTTTCGCAGTGGAGAGCTTGCATAGCTCTCTAATTCTTACGACATCAGTGTCGTCTTTGTCATCAACTATAGAATGATCCGGTAGGTCTCCCAACATTTCTCCATCTCTAGAAGATTGGCCTTCTTCGAAGCCGTCATTGTGCAAGGCGCCGATAGCATATGACATAGCATCATCAATGATCTCATCGAGGAGGTCCACGTAATCGACGTCCATCGTCAGGGGCATGTGCTTCATTGCCTTAGGAATGTGAAGCTCGACCTTTATGTTTCTGACGTTCAAAGACAAGGTGTCCTCTCTTACATCAACTATCAGGCCGGTGGTGGCCAAGAAGGGGCACCCAAGAATTAGCGACGTATCGTCCTCCTCCTTGATATCCATTACCACGAAGTCGCACAGCAAGCAAATTCCTTCCGGTACTTGGAGCGGTATGTTCTCCGCGATTCTCATCGGCCTAGTGACTGATCGTCCGCAAGTTGTATTCTCATATCCGTCGGCTTTAGGTCGGTCCCCGTATTCAATTTCTTAAATATTGTTAGGGGCATTAGGCTCACGCTTGGTCCCAAATCTACTAAAGCTTTTTGTAGAGGGACTCCTCCAAGCGTGCAAGGAATGCAGAAGCTTCCGGGATCTTTAAATTTTGTAGGCTCCTTCTCCTTCCGGGTGAACCATGTACATTGCTCGGCGAGCATTATCTTCTCCTTTCGCTTCTTTCCTAAAATCAATTCTTTTAGGAACTTTGCGTAAGACGGGATCTCTACAATAGCATCCAAAAAAGGGATATTTAGGCTCACTCCCGCAAGTACTCAAGAAATTTGGCGATCCACTTTTCAATCTTTGCCCTTGCCAACCGTTGTGGAAAGGGTACCGGTGGCATATAGTTGTGCTCCTCATGTGGCTTCATAATTTCAAAAAATTTCACCGTCTTTTGGCTCTTTTGGGCACTCCTCCACATTAACCGACTCCTTATCATCTAAAATTTCTTCCCCCTGCTCCTTAGTTTGAACCATGGCAGGAGTAGTGTCCTTCCCGCCCCTAGTATTTGTAGGATCCTGCCAAAACAGAGTTAGGATCGATAAATAAAGTTGAGAATTACGCTTGCGTATGCGACACGGTAGTCTCGTAACTTTGCCTTCGGATTCGCCACGACGGATCGAGTCTTCTCACGAACGGAGTAAGGCTACTAAATCCACAATCTAAATCTCTACTTTAGATTAAGAACTTGGATAGAGGGAGAGGAAGTATTTCGGCAGAGCTTCGCTAGAATGAAAATGCATGCAAGAATGCCATGCAAAAGTGTAAGGAAATGGCTAACCCTTGGGTCTTATTTATAGCCCCCAAGGTAGTTATTTTAGGATCAATTGTTCCTTTGGAAAAATTTAACTAAGGTGTACCATCGTACATGGCATATTATAAGCTTAAGTTGTACCATATGCATGGTACAATATAAGCTTAAGATATTACCCCTTTATTAGCCATATGTCGCATGCACTTATGCACATATAATGCGACTTTCCCATCAATCTAGAGATCCTCTCCGTAAGGGAACATATTCCCTTTGCGCACGACTTCGTGTACGCGACGTTCGAGGTCCGTATTCCCTCGTACATCCCCTACAAGGGTGTACTAACGTCTTCCATATCCAACATCTCCCACTCACACTTGAGGGGATTGTAAGAGAACGTCTTTCTCTTAGTTCTTTCATCTATCATACTGAGAAATAGACCGTGCGACCGTCATGCGCGTAGAGTCTGTTGTTGTGCACTTGTTAGAGATACACAACGACCTCGAAGGTGCAAAGTTGAGTAGTTCAACGCATGCTTTACCCTAGATTATTTCTTCACATTTCTTATACTTTATATTCAACAATTGAATCCCATCTGGATTACAATTGGCTGGCCAGCTTTGAATCATTTAAAGTCCAAATGTGAATATGAAATCAATCTTTCTCTTCTTGCGAACCTTCTGATCTTGACTTGATTCGCTTTTCTAACGTGCCCCACCGAGCCGAATTATCATAGCCCATTAGCAACACGCTAAGATAGCGATCATCTCGTCAAATCTAAAGGAACCAATTGGAGTCCTTGAGGGTAAGAGTTAAGACCCATATGGCCTTTGAGTCTCACATAATAGCAAACACTATTGCTACTAACTCAGTGGTCGAAATGCATACGTGGTATGAACACGTATTACAACATCACTTCTTTCCCAGGGAGAGTATGTCTTAATGATGTTGTACGGATGAAAGATCAGACACCACAGTGCCTATCTTTTTGAGTCCCCTTACTACTCGTGAAATATTCACGGACTCTCATCCTGCATAAGACAGATAGGATTTTAAAAAATCCAATGCGATCTTTATATCCTTGTGATACAGATCTCAGATCTTTTGTAAGCATCCATATGATGCAGATCTTTCATTCGACTATCTTGTTAAAGTCATGACTCTAAATCATTCGTCTAATGATTTTGACTTTAAACTAGTCTCATCTCTATCTTATCCATCTGATAAGATAAGGCGGTTGCTCATGTGAGAGAGCCAACCTTAATCTGTCCGACATACACACAATTAAGCTGAGATTTCAAAAATGTACACAAACATTTCTTAAGAAATTCATATGCAATGTTTGAAAAAGAACATATTCTTTTATTTTGATTATTTACAGACATGGGAATTTACATTGGTACAACTCAGCTCTTACGCAATCCTTGAGATGATAAGTGTTTGTAAAACACATTTCTGGGGATCGCTTTCGTAAGCTGATCCTCTATCATCTCATGCGTAGATATGTACCTTATGTCTACCTTCTTGGTTTTATCATAGTCTTTTGCAAATCTGCAGTTCCTTTAAGATACTGCATTATGCTCTTAACCGCTTTCCAGTGTTCTTGCCCTGGGTTGGATTGGTAACGACTTACCATTCCAACGGAAAAACAGATGTCTGGTCTTGTATGCATCATAGCGTACATAAGACTAACAACTGCACTGGAATATGGAACTTTTTCCATAATTTCCCTTTCCTTTTGGTTCTTTGGACATGATTTCAGATATAAATTATCGCATCTGCTTATAGGAGTATCAATTTGACTTGTAGTCCTACATATTAAACCGTTCTAGAACCTTCTTTATATAAGTCTCTTGTGAAAGAGAAAGAAGTTTCTTCGAACGATTCCTTGAAATCTTAATTCCAAGGATATATGTGACTTCCCCATGTCTTTCATCTCAAAACTGATGAAAGTCAAGCCTTGATATCCATCACAAAGCCCTTGTCATTTCTGGTTATTAAAATGTCATCTACATATAGAGACATAATAACATGCTTGCTTTTAATCCTCTTGATATATACGCAGTTATCTTCATCA
The DNA here is from genome assembly GCA_030789695.1 of Scilla litardierei. NCBI lineage: Eukaryota > Viridiplantae > Streptophyta > Magnoliopsida > Asparagales > Asparagaceae > Scilla > Scilla litardierei. The sequence continues at coordinate 193,716,237 of CM061133.1, forward strand.
ATCATGGAAAATCCATTTGATAAGACAACTTCTTGAAATCGTATATACCATTGCCTCGAGGATTATTTAAGACCATATATGGACTTACGAAGTTTACAAACCTTATGTTCGTTTCCTTCTTTTACAAACCCTGTTGGTTGTTCCATATAGATCTCCTCGTCCAATTCTCCATTGAGAAAGGCAGTCTTTACATCCATCTGATGTAATTCGAGGTTTAAGCAAGCTACCATTGCCAGAATCAGGCGAATCGAGGTAAAACGCACAACAGGTGAGAAGATCTCTTCGTAGTCTATCCCTTCCTGTTGCGTAAAACCTTTCGCGACAAGGCGAGCTTTAAATCTATCTATAGAGCCATCAGCCTTATGCTTAATCTTGAGAACCCATTTGTTCCCAATTGCTCTATGTCCTCTGGGTAAGTTAACTAAGTCCCAGACTTGGTTAACTTTCATGGATTTCAATTCATCCTTCATCGCTTCCATCCATTTGTCTTTTGCAGGGCAAAATACGGCCTGTTTAAAAGTAGCAGGCTCGTCATTTTCTTGTAGTAAAGTCATAAAGGTTTGCGGAAATTTCAACCTCAAATGCTAGAGGAGCCAACCTTGTATGACTACTACGTCGTATTTGAGATTCTTCAAGTCCTTGTTGACTCGAAGTTAGATCAATTCTAATATCACTCCCACTTGAAATGTCGTTAGAATTGTTCTCACTTGGATCATTATTCCCGTATGGAATAGGATAATCGTCATTCGTATAATCCATTGGTGAAGGTTGAAACGTATCTTCGTTTTCACCAAGAATTCTCCCACTCGAATGAGGTAATCCTTCTTGATCATAAATCTCAAATAGAGATAAGTCCTGACTTATCTCGCCCTGTCTTGGAAACTCGTTTTCCAAGAAAGTGACATCCCTCGACTCAAACTCAATTAGCCCACCATTGTCTTCCTGACTAAAAAACATAACCTTTGGAGTTTTCTGCGTATCGTTTAAAGATACATTTCCTTCCCCTTGGCCCAAGTTTGCCATATTTATGGGAGGAAATATGTGCGTTGAATGCACAACCCCAAGGTTTCAAAATGTTTAAGTCAGGAGACCTTTGGTTCCACAACTCATAAGGAGTGGAGCTAACTAATTTCGAGGGTACGCGGTTTAAAATGAAAACGGCCGTCAATAATGCATCACCCCAAAAAGGTGATTGGCAAGTTAGCTTGCGCCATCATTGAACGGACCATTTCCATTAAAGTCCTATTTCTTAAAACTTGTTGATTGATATTCACCACTCCTATCGGTTTGCAAGACCTTAATCTTGCGATCTAATTGATTCTCCACTAAACTCATATAGTTTTTAAAGCAAGCCAAAGCTTCACTTTTGTGGGATATCAAATAGATATGTCCGAATCGGGTGAAATCATCAATAAAAGTGATGAAATAGGACTTTCCGCGTCTTGTCTTGACATTCATCGGACCACATATGTCCGAATGGATAAGCTGTAATGGAACCTCGGCCCTTGTGCCGGTTCCAAACAGCTTGCGACAAGATTTCCCCACAAGGCAATGTTCGCAGGTCGACATTTCAACCTTTGAAACATTTGATTGAAGGCCACGTTTGGCAAATCTATCCATACGCGTTGGTCCAATATGACCAAGCCTTGTGTGCCAACAAATTATATTAGACTCATTAGTCAAAGAATTTGTCATAAGGAAATTTTCATTACATGAGAAATCATACATTGTACTTATTACAATAAATCCTTTGAAATACAAACCCAGTACCAATAAAGGAATTATTACAAACTAGGTCCATTTTACAATCATGAAGGAACCAACTATAACCAAGACCCATTAAATTGACCACAGTTTTAATATTCCTTTGAATATTTGGAATGAAGAGAACATCATGAAGTAGGAGAGTGCGGCCGTTGTCCAAGACTAGCTTGCGAGTCCCAACGCCTTTCACTTCAACACGTGTGTTGTTTCCTACATTGATCCACTTCATTCCTTGGGGTATCCGGTGATACTCCACGAAGGACCGTCTGTCCTTTGCTATGTGGTCGGTGGCACCTCGTCACTTCCACTCGTACACGAACAAGCATAGTGACCGAGCTTGTTGCACTTGAAGCACTTGATCCTTTTCAAGTCTTTCTTCTTGTGCCATTTCTTATTCCCACCCTTATGTTTGGGTTCCTTGGTAGACTCAGGTTGCTTATTATGTTCATTAGAAGACTTCGAACGATCTTTACGTTTCTTTCCCCCGTGTGAGGAACTAGCAACCATGTGCACTTCTGCACTTGGCTTGGCAGCCGCAAGTCGCTCTTCCTCTAATTCGAGGTGCTTGGAAACATCGTTGAAGGTTTTGATCCCACCCATTTGGTAGTGAACGTATGACTGCTTGGTTTTGTTGCTCATCTGTGAGCACATGACCTGCATCCTTTAACTCCGAGATAAGGTTCGTCATATGTCGCAGATGTTTCCCCATGGAATGATCTGGACGTTTCTTATATGAATCGAACCTTATAGTTAAGGAGCGAAGTTTGGACACCGATGTGCCACCGAACTTCTCCTCTAGCTTGGACCATATGTCCCTGGCTAGGTCATGTTCTCGGAAGATGCGCATTATGTCATCAGCCATACTGCTTAATAACGTAATGCGCGCTATCTTGTTCTTCCGAGACCAAGCATCAAAAGCTTCCTTGTCTCGTCGGTGTTGGGCCGTAGTGCCCAACTCGGGTTCAATCATAACGTTCTTTAGAGTTTCGAGCACTTCTTGCTCCTTTAGAACGTATTGTATCTTGATGGACCAAAGTTTGTAATTATCGCCGTTGAGTTTTTCACCTCTGTTTAACTCAGCGACGATATTCTTTGAAGCGGAAGACATTTTACTTTTAAAATGCTGCAAAAGACACAAAACCGAAGGTTTGATCAAAACATTGCATAAAAATTCTTAAAATATAACTCCCACTTGAAATGATAATAGAATATCCCATTTGGATAGTTCTAAAAATTCAAATCCCACTTGGAATTATATTATATTTGATAAGTTACTTTCGAAAAATATTGAAGATGTTGTTCTAGAATCGAAAAGGTCTCTATGATTCCAATCACCATCTAGAACAACCTTCAATATTCCCCCATCACTTATCAAACAATCGTACTCTTATAGTACTTCGCAGCGGAAAATTACTTTTGAAAAACATATCTTTCAAAATGGAATAGATGAGAGTTTGCGCAAAGAATTTTAGCGCAACAATTGCCAAGCCACGAGACCTGTTCTACACACCCATGGGTTAGATAACCATGGCCGGATCGTGGTAGGAGTTGGAATTCTAAATTGCGCTATCCCGATTAAGGACGGGACATAACCTATTTGAAAACACCTTTTTCAAAAAATTTAAAATACATTGGCTAATCTCCGTAGAGTAGAGCACAACGTCATAAGTACATTGGCTAATCTCCGTAGAGTAGAGCACAATGACATGGCTAATCTCGCATGAAGTAGAGCACTATGGCTAATCTTCAAGGAGTAGAGCCCAATGAAAAACTTCATTAAAACTTTAGCCCCGTATGGGCTATTAGGCACTGTGGTTAGCCCCGTATGGGCTAATCGGCACAGTGGTTAGCCCCGTATGGGCTAATCGGCACATTCGAGTTTGACCAAGGCCTTTTGACACCCCGTATGGGCTAGTCGGTAAATTCATGATCGACCTAGACCTTTCGCCGGATTGGTCGACCAAAACACCCAAATTGGTCGACCAAAAATTGATCTTCATCACTCTCGGCCAGTGCCGATCAGACTGTCCCTTGGCCAAAGAACAACTGCTGCCAGGGCCGACCGTGGCACTGGCAGCGGCCAGGCCCTGGCCTCTGCCAGGGCCGGGGCCGGCCAGGCCCTGGCCGGGGCCGGCCAGGGCCCCTGCCCTGGCCTCGGCCAGGGCTGCCAGGCCCTGGCCTGAGGCCAGGGCGCTGCCCTGGCCTCTGCCAGGGCGGCCAAGCCCCTGGCCGGGGCCAGGGGCCCTGCCCTGGCCTCGGCCAGGCCCTGGCCTGAGGCCAGGGCGCTGCCCTGGCCCCTGCCAGGGCGGCCTGGCCCCTGGCCGGGGCCAGGGCCCCTGCACTGGCCTCTGCCAGGGCGGCCAGGCCCCTGGCCGGGGCCAGGGCCCCTGCACTGGCCTCGGCCAGGGCGGCCTGGCCCTGGCCGGCCATGGCCTATTGGCCTTGACCGGCCATGACCCTTTAGCCATGGCCGGTCTCCCCTCTTTCATGGGGTGGCCGCATGCACTCCTCCCCCTTGATGGGGTGGTCGCCGGTGGGTATTGGCCGTAGCCAACTCCCTCCGCATGGGGAGGGGGGTGCATGGCCTTCATAGCCCATTTGGCCATGGCGCACATGCACTAAAATTCATCTTCTCCGATGGAGATAACTACCATCATCTTCCTCGATGAAGCACCCGTTCGTCGAGAAATTAGTTATTTCCTAATGGCCGTGTGCCAAAAATGAAAAATAACATACTACGTGAACGGTCGGTTCTTCCCGTCACAGAGAGTTCCTACCATATCCGTAATGATAGGAGACCCTAACGTGAAGAGAATAACCGCTGTGTTCTCTTCGTCACGAAGCGTTCCTACCATATCCGTAATGGTAGGAGACCCATTCGTGAAAAAGACAACGACTCGTTCATAGTTTCGACGGGACGGTGGTTTGACCGGGGCGAACCCATATGGCTCCGATACCAATGTAGGATCCTGCCAAAACAGAGTTAGGATCGATAAATAAAGTTGAGACTTACGCTTGCGTATGCGGCACGGTAGTCTCAGAACTTTGCCTTCGGATTCGCCACGACGGATCGAGTCTTCTCACGAACGGAGTAAGGCTACTAAATCCACAATCTAAATCTCTACTTTAGATTAAGAACTTGGATAGAGGGAGAGGAAGTATTTCGGCAGAGCTTCGCTAGAATGAAAATGCATGCAAGAATGCCATGCAAAAGTGTAAGGAAATGGCTAACCCTTGGGTCTTATTTATAGCCCCCAAGGTAGTTATTTTAGGATCAATTGTTCCTTTGGAACAATTTAACTAAGGTGTACCATCGTACATGGCATATTATAAGCTTAAGTTGTACCATATGCATGGTACAATATAAGCTTAAGATATTACCCCTTTATTAGCCATATGTCGCATGCACTTATGCACATATAATGCGACTTTCCCATCAATCTAGAGATCCTCTCCGCAAGGGAACATATTCCCTTTGCGCACGACTTCGTGTACGTGACGTTCGAGGTCCGTATTCCCTCGTACATCCCCTACAAGGGTGTACTAACGTCTTCCATATCCAACAGTATTTACCGCCACCACCGCATTGATGTGGCCGGTATTGCTCCGTGGGTTTGGCTCCGGTTGAGCCAGCAATTGTTGAGTATTTTTATTGACCAATGATAGTTGCTCTGATAATTGTGCCACGACAGTGTTGGAGAGTCTTGTTGAGCCGTCAATCTAGCATTTGCCTTCTTTTTTCGGCCATAAATTCTTCGAACCTTGCTTCATGGTCCAACCTCGACATTGCTTGTGGTGGATTAGGTGCTCTCTACCCTTGATTGAACCCCGGAGGTCTATATGGTCCCGCTTGTTTCCTCAGTTGGAAGTTTTTTTGTTGAGGCCCTCTTGGTGGATATTGCGGTTGTTGTCAGGGCCGAGCTTGAGGTTGTTGCGGTGGTGGATTTAAAGCTCCATCATTATTAGCATATGAAAATCCTGGGTGATTTCTCGTAGCCGGGTTTGCCCAATAACCGGTGTTTCTCGCAACATATTGAATTTGCTCTGTAGCTCCTTCTCCTTGCTCTCCTCCAACAAACATAACTTGAGCTTGGTCTTGCCAATCGCTCATGCTTCCTCCCGGTGTAGAAATGGTAGGGGCTTCATGCATCTCACTAATCAACTTCTCCAATCTCTCCACGACCTTATGGAGAGAATCAAACTTTGTAGATTGCTCCGCTACAGCCTTTGCCTCATAAATACTTTACGGCTTCAAGGATGATGAAGAATGTCCTCTCTCGTCGCCCCATTGTTGGTTAGTCGAGGCCATCTCCTCGAGAAGGGCCGTAGCGTCATCTGGTGTCTTAGATAAAATGGCTCCATTGGCGGTTGCATCTATTATTTGCTTGGTGCCCTGTTGCAATCCGTTGTAAAAGCTATGTACAAGCTCTCATGCTTCAATACTATGATGGGGGAATTGGTGTTGGAGATCTTTGAAACGCTCCCACGCCTCAAATAGAGTTTCCCGAGGTCCTTTATTGAAGGACATGAGCGCGCTTCTTATCTTGAGGGTCTTGGATGGTGGGTAGAATTTGTTAAAAAATGCGCTCGCAAACTCATCCCATGTGGTAAAGATCCCCTCCGCTTGCGTCCTCAACCAATACAATGCTTTGTCTCGGAGAGTAAATGGGAAGAGGTGCAATCGAATAGCGTCGGCCGGCACGCCGGGCATCTGAAAAGTAGAATATTTAGACAAGAACAACTGTAAATGGTAGTGTGGGTTTTCGTAGGAATTCCCATGAAATGGGTCTTGTTGCATTAACATCACAAGTCCCGTTTTAAGCTCGAAGTTCTTGTCCGCCGCCAACTCCGGCATCACAATAGACGAGGTAGTAGCAGTGGTCTTAGGCCGTAGCCTATCTCGGATAGAGACACTCCTAGACATGCGTGCTGCTACTTCCTCTGGTGTTTCCAGAGCGGTAATATGATCTTCCTCTATAGCAAGTCTCCTCTCGGCTCTAAGCCTCCTTGCCGTACGCTCGATCTCGGGATCAAATAATATATCTTCTCGATGTGCCTTCGATCTCGTGTACATGCACAGAAAAAGAGTGTTGATGGAATTGTTAGCACGATAGAGGAATAAAAAGATAAAAATAAAAAATAAAAAATAAAAAGAATTAACAAAGTAAGGAAAGTAAAATACCGTCGCCTCCCCGGCAACGGTGCCAAAAACTTGATCGGCCCCGGATATACACGTGGAAAACGACTGTAGTTTTACCGCAAGCGCACGGCGTAATGGCAAGTGGGTATCGAACTCAGGGGGGACAATTGACAGTTTCTTACTTTGATCACCTAGCTATTGATGGAATAAGAATAGTTTGGATGGTAATGTCACAATCGTTCGAATAGCAAATAGAATTCAATATAATAAAGCGTCTAGGGATAGGAAATCCCCACTACGGACTGTTTCTTATCCTTGTGGATCATGAATATCAATGTTGCAAAGCTTGAATGTAGGTGAACTAGTCGCAACTAAATGTAGAACCAAGCTTACGCTCTCGCGCTATTGCCGGTCTATAGCAACCTAGATTTGGGCCCACTCTCGTGCAAACCCTAACCTAAGCCACTAGCGTGAAGATCGACATCATCGTCCAATCGCATCTGGAGCCCACTTTCGTGCAAACTCGAGCTACGATCTAGGTTATGATAGTTCGTATTCGTCCAATCTCTTGCAAACGAATGTTAGTATAGATTTATAATAAAAATCCTAGCTTTGGTCAAATCTCTTGCAAACCAAATCTAGAGAGTCTCAATTATAAAACTAAATCGAATATCTAGGCCTTCCTATCAATTGAGATCCAATCTCTTGCAAATCCCAATTGATAGAAATTCCTAGGTACTCGTAATAAATCAATCACAACCTAACCTTTCTTCAATCCTAGCAACAATTCTATTCATTCATCACAATTCAAAGATCGGGTCCATAGGGTTCATCCCCATGCCCTAGAACGAATAAACTACTCACAAATCATCATGGAAATCTCAGAAATAAAGAAATAGATCATATCACAACTCATTGTAGAGAAGAGACAATCCTTAAAAATAAGAGTTTTAGCAAGAAAGAACAAACCAAAATTGTCGCCTATGATCTCCAGCTGAGATTTACAAAAGGAATAGCCGTTAAAAAAATAATAGAAGTCTATCTTAAAGCTAGGGATAAAACTAGGTTTAAATACAAGCCAAAATCGTCCAAACAATCCTGACAGATTTGCACCTGCACAGCCCAGAAATCCCAATTTGCGTAACAGTCGGACTGCGTCACTCGGTCGAGTAACAATGTCACTCGGCCGAGTGACAGACCCAATAATAAAACAGAGAATCTGGAGGTTTCGAAGGTCTGTCGATCTGACTGACTCGGGTGAGTAGGCTTCTTTACTCGGCCGAGTAAGCAATCTTGCTCGGCCGAGTAGGCTTCTCAAAATTTCCAGTAACTTGGCCTCTTCTCGGAAGAAAATCACTGTTCTACTCGGGCGAGTGAGCTTCTCTACTCGTCCGAGTAGACTTTCTTACTCGACCGAGGAAAATTTTAAAATTGGTTGTGCGTATCCGTTTCACTCGGCCGAACGCAGCTTGTTACTCAGCCGAATAGACTCTCTGTTCGACCGAGTAAGCTGCTTCTGGGCTCTTTTCTCATCCTCCTCGCCTCCTCGTCGATTCTATTGAATTTCTTCCTCATCCGCTCATTTTCTAGCGCTGCTAACTCCTCAAATAAGCTGTGGGCAATGCTCCGGGATGCGCGAAAGTCCCTTGATCTTATTTTTGCTCCAGATCGCTCTATATCTCCTGAAATACGATAAAAACAAGAAATAGTGAAAAGCAACGCGATATCGTCGAATAATCGTGGAAAATGCAATACGGGCGATCGAACTGACATGAAAACATGCAGAAAAAGGTGTAAAATAAGGAGCGATCAAGTTTAAACCAAACCTTAACAGATCTCCTCATTGGATTGAATCCTATGTAAAACAAATCAATGATCTGAACTGTCAGAAATTTGTTGATGCCGATAATCTCCTTAGGATTATCGTGTCCGCTGATGCCGAGCAAGTTCAAGAAATGCCAGAAGTTACGAGTGGGGATCAGCTTGGTCAACATGTTGGATAGTTAGAAATACCAATCTTCTCCATCACACCACTCTTCTTTATTAGAATTGAGTGACATCAAACTTCTATGTCCTAAGTCTTGTCATAAAAGCATGATCTTTTGAAAGGCATATTGCACTCCGATTGCCATAAAATAATGTAGCTAGCTTTCTTCTGTTGAAATCTGATGTCACTAAGGGTATGTTCTTTTCTCCGAAAGTTGACTTGGAATCCTCATTTGAGCACTATTCCTGCACTATTCATGAGGATTCCAGCTTCAATTTTGTAGGGGCTGTTTTTTTGTGGTTTGGGGTATTTAGGATTCCTGTCCGACGTGGCCCTTGTTAGAGGGATTCCACGGGGCCAAAGGAAATCAGAGCAATTATCTCCATTACAAAGGATTCTCAAAACAAAATGGGCCCCCCCTCTCTCCTCCCACCAATCAGCATTTTTCCCTTTCTTTTTTTGCGCTTCGTTTTGCTACCTCACGCGAAAAGGAGTGGGGCCCCCGCTATATGCACTTCTGATTAACCCTATTCGTACCCAATTAAGTATTTTAATTATTAATTAGATAGTATATGAATATTTTAATAAAGTTTTAAGTATTTAGTTTAGTTTTAACTAGCACAAATTAAATTTAAGTGGACCCTACACCACTTTCTTAATCTAACTTTTTTCAACCAAAAGAACACACTACACGGAGTGGGATCCACCTCAACTTTCCAACTCCACAATCCAACCCCACTTTTCAACAAAAGAACACACTACACAGAAATTCTCTCTCTCATCAGATTCCACACTTCTCAACTTTCTCAATTATACTTTCCAACAAAAGAACATGCCCTAACTAACCTCTTCAACCAAATGGATTTTGTCGTTGTTTCGGTCAATGCCATGTACTCTACCTCGGTGAAAGATAAGATAACTAAAGATTATAATGAATCCTTCCAACTGATGACTGATTATGCTAACGTGAATATGTAGCCAATTTATTCTCTATAAGATCTCCTGCATAATCTGAATTTGAATAGCATGTGACTTACAACTCTGAATCACCTACTCTGTAAAAGAGACCAGCATCATCTGATCCCTTAGGATACTGCAGTATCTACTATAACTTTCCAGTGCTTCTTTCCAGGCTAAGACTTGAATCGGCTGGCCGTGTTGATTGCATGTAAAATATTTGGCCTAGTGCACATAGGGGCAGAACTATGTAGCCCTTGCCCTGGGCATTTGCCCATGGCAAAAAATTAAAAATAAAGTTATTGTTATGAATAGGCCCACGAGGCCCATTGGGTATCTGACCCATCATTGAAAGTTATAAATATGAGGGTAGGGGGCTCTTAACCCCTTACACCTATTACTCTACTTTTCCCTTCACAACACGTTATCAGCACGATCACGCTCGTTGGAAAAGGCGACGACGCTCGAGGAAGGAGATCCATCAGTCGCTCAGTTTTAAAAAGATCGTAATCTTCTCAACAGGGAGTGAAAAGGGCATCCTTCACCAACCGTCGTCTAGATTCCCTTGTCGAATCTAGAGGTAAATCCTCAAAACTTTTAGATCTAAACTTGATTTTCCTGTAGATCTGCATGATTTAAGATCAAAAAATTTGAAAACACGGTTAAAATCACATTTTTATTTGGATCTACATGTTTATAAACAATAAAAAATCCTTTTTTAAAGATCTGAATGTTTGAAAATCCGTTTTTTACCCCTACCTCGATCCATATCATGCACGCCCGAAGGGCGTAACGGAGGCGCTCCACCAGCGCCGCGGCTTGCAGCCGCGACCAGCTGCTACGGCCACATGCCGCGGCCAGCAGGCCGTGACGGCCGCGGCGCGTCGCGGGCCCCCTTATGGTTTTTTCCGAAACCCTAGCCCTTAACGGGCCAATTTTTAGGGGAGGCCCAATTAACCCTAATGGGTTGTTTTTCATGGTCCAAAAGCCTGAAAATTAGCCCATTTACACATAATTTTCCTTTTTTTATTTTTGGCCCTAAAAGCCCAAAATAATTAAAGAAATTTTAATTGTATAATAAGGGTTAAAGCAGAAAAAAATAAAATATAAATAATATGGATCAGGGTAAAAAGTTTTTCAAAATAATTTTTAGCACGTCACACACTATTTAGATTATTTATTAATCTTTACATGCCTGTGATATGATTATCTACGTGGTTGTATATTCTTCATATATTATCTGCGTGGATGTGCTATTAGGCTATGTTTTTAGGGATCAGCCAGGTTTCCGACATCTTTACTTTTCTGCATTTTTTTCTTTTTGAGAGAAATTTGTATGTGAGGTTATAAATGTAAAAAGAAACTGAAGGACACCAAAAGGAGCTGAAGGCGTTTGCACACAGTAGAAAGGGGCATCTCTTTGAAGTTTCCGAGTTGTATTTACTTTTTCATGCACTTTTTGATGTAATTTCGGACTGTCTTTCTCTGTTGGTGTCGGCTGGCTGATCACCATAGTTCTAATTTATTTTCATTGCCTATATATTAAATGCGTGGATGTCTACTAATTCATGCTATTTTAATGCTAAAATGAAAATGTTAAATGCATGCGTGGATGTTTATTTCTTAAATAATTCACATTATGAAAATGTTATATGCATGCGTGGATGTTTATCTTTTAATAACCCATGCCATTTAAAACGTTGTAAAATCGCATGCGTGGATGTCTATTTTACATAGTTTAATAATCCATGCTATTTTTTATATTGCTAGATCGTTTAATGACCAGACTTGCGAATGTCGATTTTTCGGTCCTGAAGGCCGATGAGTCGAACTACTTGAGTTGGCAGTTGGACCTGAAGTTCCACCTGCGATCTCATGGGTTCACTCTAACACCCACTGAGAAGGCATAAAAAGTACTGCCACAGCTGAAAAGGATGCTTCTAAAGAAGCACCTCATACAGAAGAAGTTTCCGATATACTAAAGGCGAAAACCATTATTTATATCAGGAAAAATTTAGACTCGACCCTGAAGGACGAGTATCTTACTTTAGAGGATCCTTACGAACTGTGGTACACAATAAAGGAGAGGTACAGACATCAGAGGGATGTCATACTCCCCCGTGCGCAGAACGAGTGGACTCACCTCCGCATACAGGATTACAAATCCGTAGCGGAGTACAACTCAGCACTTTTCCGTATCACCTCACGCCTGAAGTTATGTGGTGAGATTGTGACTGAGAAAATGTTGCTGGAAAAGACGTTCACGTCTTTCCACGAGAAGGACATGATCCTCATGCAACAGTACCGTGAGAGGAAGTTCACAAAGTACTTTGATCTGCTTTCATGCCTCCTAATGGCTGAATAGAACAGAGATTTGTTGGTTGCCACTCACAACCTGCGCCCTCTTGGCTCCGCTCCACTGCCACCTCCTGCAGAGGCACACTTCCAGTCTTCCCAGAAGAAGAAGATGGACAAGAAGGCTAAATTCCAGAAATGGAAAGAACAAAAGAAGCAAAAGAAGGCCACTCCTCAAGCTCCTCCTTAGAATCAGAAGTTCATGGAAAAGAAACAAAAGTGGACGTCCAACAAAGGTGGTACTCCCAAGAAAGAATGGGAGGATAAGTGCTCCAAATGCAGAATGACGGGCCACTGGTCCAGAATCTGCCGCACCCAGAAACATCTACAGGACCTCTACCAGGCAAGTCTCAAGCCTCACGCTGAGACAAACCTGATAGAGAGCGCAGCGTTGCCAGAGACCACATGGAATCCAGAAGATTCCATGGGAGACGACACTCTCTAGTTATGAACCATAAACAATTTTTATTTGCTAGCAATGTATCTTCCCTTTTTATGCAACAAATCTTGTTTTTATTCCATGTCGAACTTATTGAGCATCTCAAATATGAATAGAAGTAGCTTCTTTTTTGTATTATTCATTGCTTGTATGTCTTTCTTATATAGATATGGAATCAATATGCCTAGTGGACAGTGCATCGACGCACTCAATCCTTCAAAACATAGACTACTTTACGAGCATAAGTAGCTACTCTGGTCCACTAAGAACAATCTCAGGACCAGCTAATATAATCGGAGGATCAGGGGAAGCAATCATATTGCTCCCCGGTAACACACTAATCACACTTAAAAATGCGTTATACTCCTCTAAATCAATCCGAAACCTCCTAAGCTTTAAATATATTAGTTTAAACAGGTATCATTTAGAGACGATCGAGGAAAATGAAAGGGAATACTTGCTTGTAACGTCTCTTACAAATGGTACAAAAAACTTTGTGGAACGTTTCAAGGGACTCCCCTCAGGACTCTACCAAACAAGTATTCAAATTCCAGAAACATTAATGTCGGAGCACCTGCAGTGCCCCCCAAACGCCAGAATTCCAACTCTGGCATAGTAGATTGGGACACCCTGGATCTGTTATGATGTACCGCATTATAAAAAGCTCAAGGGTATAGATTTGAAGAACCTGAAGATTCTTCAAAAAAGTAAATTCCCATGTCCACCATGTTACAAGGGTAAACTAATTACGAGACCCTCGCCACTGAAAGTGGACCTGGAGTCTCCAAGCTTTCTGGAAAGAATCCACGGAGACATTTGTGGGCATATACACCCATCAAGTGGTCCGTTCAGGTACTTTATGGTCCTGATAGACGCATCTACTAAGTGGTCGCATGTGTGTCTATTGTCCACCCGTAACCTAGCACTGTCTAAGCTTTTAGCTCAGATAATCAGGTTGCGGGCCCAGTTCACCAACTACCAGATAATTAAACTTCGTCTGGACAATGCGGAGGAGTTTACATCACAAGTCTTCCTAGACTATTGCCAAGCACAGGGCATTGAAGTCGAACATCCTGTAGCGCATGTTCACACCCAAAACGGGTTAGCAGAATCTCTAATTAAGAGACTGTAATGGATTGCTCATCCATTATTACTTCAATCCCAGTTGCTAGTGAATGCATGGGGTCATGCAATTTTGCATGCTGCATCTTTAATAAAATTAAGACCTTCTGGAGGTCAGTCATCTTCTCCAAGGCAACTAGCACTTGGAACCCCACCAATTGTCTCACACTTGAGAGTATTTGGTTGTGCATTATACGTCCCCATAGCACCACCACAAAGGACAAAGATGGTTCCACAACGTCGCCTAGGCATTTATGTTTGTTTTGACACACCCTCCATAATAAGATTCCTAGAACCCCTTAAGGGAGACGTTTTCAAGGCACGTCTAGAAGACTGTGAATTTGATGAAACATCATTTTCAAGACTAGGCTCACAAACAAATAAGCCAGAAGCTTCAGACTGTATCACTTGTGATACAAAGACATTATGTCACTTTGATCTGCCTACAAGCCAGTGTGAGGAGGAGGTCCTGAAGATTCTCCATATCCAAAACACTGTCCATCTCTTGCCGGACAAATTTACTGACAACCAGAAGATTGTCAGATCACACGTCCCTGCTGCTAATACTCCAGCTAGGATTGACATACCGCAACATGGATGCAATCCGCCTGCATCAGAAATGGTTGGACCTCTTACAAAGAGAGGACGACCACCGGGATCCAAGGACCAAGTCCCTCAAAAGAGTAGGACCCTTGGCAATGGTAAAACAATACCACCACGGGATGATACTATCAGCCATGCTACCCCATCTCTTCCAAACTCTCAAACAGAGGAAAACCCGGGAGAAAATGAAGTTTCGATACGCTATGTACGAACTGGGGAGTATTGGGACAGAAAGAGCATAACCATAGATGAAAAATTTGCGTGTAATATTGCCATCAACGTCGCGTACTGTGACGATGATATTGAACCACGCTCTTTGACAGAATGTCAAAGCAGAGATGATTGGCCAAAGTGGAAAGCGACAATATGAGTGGAGTTGGATTCACTTACCAAACGCAAGGTCTTCGGACCTATTGTCCAGACACCAAAAGGTGTAAAACATGTGGGTTATAAATGGGTATTTGTTAGAAAATGAAATGAACAAAATGAGATCGTTCGCTACAAAGCAAGGCTTGTAGCGCAGGGTTTTACCCAACGTCCAGGGGTAGATTTTGAAGCCACATACTCCCTGGTCATAAATGCGATCACCTTCCGATTCCTCATTGGCTTAACAGCCCAAGAGGGTTTAGATATGCAGCTTATGGACGTCGTGACTGCATACCTATATGGCAACCTAGACCGAGACATCTATATGATATTGCCTGACGGTTATTCTTTGCCTGCAGCACTAAAAGAGAGAAACCATGACATCTACTCAGTGAAACTGCAAAGATTATTGTATGGTCTAAAACAATCTGGAAGGATGTGGTATAACAGATTGAGCGACTTCCTTGCAAAACAAGGATTTACGAATGACCCAGTCTGTCCTTGCATCTTTATGAGAGCAAAGGCAACATGATTTGTCATTATAGCCGTCTATGTAGACGACTTGAACCTCATCGGATCTCCTGAAGAGATCGCTGAGATTTCTAGAAACTTGACAGAAACCTTCGAGATGAAAGACCTCGGAAAGTCAAAATTATGTTTAGGTCTTCAAATAGAGCATCTTAACGATGGGATCCTGTTACATCAGTCAACTTACACATCGACCTTGTTGAAAAAGTTCCAAATGGATAAGTGCCACCCCCTCAGCACCCCAATGGTCGTCAGATCATTGGATGTGCATAAAGACCCCTTCCGACCGCTGGAAGAGGCGAAGGAAGTACTAGGCCCTGAAGTGCCTTATCTGAGTGCTATCAGTGCACTCCTTTACCTGGCTAACTGCACTCGCTTTGACATAGCATTTGCAGTCAACTTACTAACCAGATATAGTGCTGCACCTACACAGCGTCACTTTGTCGGAGTTAAGCATCTTCTGCGCTACCTCCAAGGGTCCATAGACTTAGGTCTATTCTACAAAAAAGGGGCAACAACTGGTTTAGTTGGTTATTGTTTCAGAGTGTTTTCTCACTACAATGCGTTGACCGTGGAGAGCCCGGTCAACGTGGTCAAGGGACCCGCTCTGGGTCCCTCGGGGGCTTCGAATCGGTGCAGAAGGGGCGAGGGGAAGCCTCGGCCCTGGTTGAGACGCTCGGCCTCGGACGGGTGTGCTCGGCCTCGGCTGGTAGGGGGACGAGGGGTGGCCTCAGTCGCCCGGGTAGATGCACGGCCGACGGGTGGCGAGGGAGAGTCTCGGACCCGATTAGGACGCTCGGCCTCGGTAGGGCGTGCTCGGCCACTGCAGGCTGACGGTGAGGGGAAGCCTCACTGTCTGGTTGATCGAGTGGTCGGAGAGGGGCGAGGGGTAGCCTCGGCCCGTTGATCTGCTGTCCACCTGCGCAGACGAGAACGCTCGTCAGGGGGCCGGACCTTGGTTCCGGCCAAATCCCCTCCGATGCCTAAGTCAGATAGAGATCTGAGAAAGGAGGCCCGGCGGAGACGGTCCGACTCGTGAGGAGATCGTGACGGCGTCTCTCGGCGCGAGCGGGGGAGGAAGGAGATGAATTGGGGGAACGAGGTCGTTGATGGAGTACCTTAGGTTTAGTTACCTGAGATGCGGTCCCTTTGGATGATGCCCACCCTCCCCTCATATAGGTGACTCGTCCTGATAATGTGCCATGATGTGACATCATGGCCATCATTCATGGGGACGTGCAAATGTGGGAAGTTTTGACCTCCACTAATTGCGCCCATCTTGATGAGGAGATGAATGTCCTGAAGGTGGCCATGATGGCTGGAGTGATGGACTCGGGCGGTTGCCATATCTGGCGGGCCTTGATGGCTGGAGAGTGATGGCCATTTAAGTCGGGCCATTAAACTGAGCCATTAAGCCGAGCCATGATGGCTATAGAGTGAAGGCCATTTAAGTCGGGCCATTAAGCTGAGCCATTAAGCCGAGCCATGATGGCTAGAGAGTGATGGCTTTGGACGGTTGCCATATTTGGCGAATGTTTCCTTGACTTGGGCCCCGATTTCCTCCATTGTGGAAGTGGGCCTTCGTCATGTGTGGAGAAGCGCGGCCCGCCCGTGAGATCCTTGGGCCGAGGCCCCAAGGTCGTAGTAGTCTGGTTGACCAGTCGTAGTTGACTTGGCTCTTCCGGGCCCGGCCAAACTAGTCCCGTTAACATGCCCCCATCTACTGAGCTCTACCAATGTTGAGGTGGAGGTCGGGAGATGTAGTATAATGTGGAAGAAGTTGTACTCTCTGCAAAACTTTGGCCCGTCTTGCAGAGTTTGGCCGGGGACGATAGATCGTCAGCCCGAGATTCGTTTGGTCATGGGGGAGTCGCCCATCGACTTACTGCCGACGAAGGAGATTCGTTCGGCGGCGAGGGGAGTTGCCCCTCGACTTATGGCCGACGAAGGAGATTCGTTCGGTGGCGAGGGGAGTTGCCCCACGACTTACGGCCGACGAAGGAGATTCGTTCGGTGGCGAGGGGAGTTGCCCCTCGACTTACGGCCGACGAAGGAGATTCGTTCGGTGGCGAGGGGAGTTGCCCCACGACTTACGGCCGACGAAGGAGATTCGCTCGGTGGCGAGGGGAGTTGGCCCTCGGCTTACGGTCGACGAAGGAGATCCGCCCGGTGGCGAGGGGAGTTGCCCCTCGACTTACGGCCGACGAAGGAGATTCGTTCGGTGGCGAGGGGAGTTGCCCCTCGACTTACTGCTGACGAAGGAGATCCGCTCGGTGGCGAGGTGAGTTGCCCCTCGGCTTACGGCCGACGAAGGAGTGCTCGGCCTACTGGGGGGTTGCCCCCAGCTCTTTGACCGATCCGTTCGTTCGGTTGCGAGGGGGGTTTCCCCTCGGCTTACGGCCGACGAAGGAGATCCGCTCGGTGGCGAGGGGGGTTGCCCCTCGGCTTACGGCCGACGAAGGAGATCCGCTCGGTGGCGAGGGGAGTTGCCCCTCGGCTTACGGCCGGCGAAAAGGGTGAGGACCTTGTGAAGCCTTTCGAAGATTCCATGGTGGCGCTCTGCCATTGCTTCGTCCAGATCGGTGGATGCAGGAGTTGTTCGGCAAGCGGGGACCCAGCAGCACGGTCGTAGGAGCGATCTGGGTGCTTGAACTCGGACGGGGGTGCTTCGGCCAGATCGTCTTGGCCAGGATGAGGACGACTTTGAGACAAGGTGGCTCGGAGGCTTGGAAGGGTGGTCCGACTCGTCTGGACCGGTCGGCCTCCTCTGGGGTCGGCCTCGGTCTCGGCCTGAACTGGTCGGCCTCGATCGGAGGAGCTGCTTGGTTGCTCGAACTCAGACGGTGGTGCTTCGGCAAAACGGCTCGGCCACGGTCGGAGGAGCGGTTTGGATGCTCGACTGGCTCAACAGCCCCATCGCAGTGGGGATAACTTTGTAAGCTCGACGAGGTGGCTTGGCGTTGAAACTCAGATACTTGGCAAGGCGGTCGGACTTGTCTGGTCGGCCTCCTCCTGGGTCGGTTGAAATGGTGTGGTCGGCCTCCCCTTGGATGGGTCGGCCTCGTCTAGACACAGCTCTAGTTCTATTTCCAAATTCAGCTCCAGCTATAGCTTTTGTCTGGACCGCATCTCCCGCTCCGGCTCCAGCGTTGTCTGGATCCTAGCTTCTGCTCCAGCTCCCGCTCTAGCTCCGGCTCCCGCTTTTGTCTGTTTGGCGGTACGACCAAGGTAGCTCGGCAAGGGCGGCACAGTGATGGGAGCTCAGCCCATATGCTTGGCGATGGCAGCACGGTGTTGGTATGGCGGACGTCGAGACAATGGCCAGAGATGGTGGTAGGGCCATCGATGAAGGCCGAGTCGGGGCTAAGCCCGACGCCTGCGAGGGTCGTCGGTGATGTCTCTTGTCTGAACTCGATCGAGATCTCATTCTCCTTGGCGACCTTGCCAGGCCACTCGTAGCCCCGCGTCTTCCTGGCCCGTCCCCGGATCTAGACGCACTCCTTGCGCCTCTCCCTCAAGTTGGCCGAGGCCGCAATGCCGGTCGCCGTGTGCTCCGGTGTTGTCGCGACCATGGCAGCCTTATCGACAAGCTTTTTGTGAGACATTTGTTGAAACCGGGGGATGTGGTTTTTTATCACCATCTCGCAAGAAGTTTAAGAGAGGAGAATTGTCAGGGATGCTCTTGTAGTGGTCTGAAAGCACACAATTAATTAGCAAAGGGGGAAGAGGACAGTTTGACCTTTTTGCTGGGTCGGCTTCGTCTGGGGTCGGCCTCGGCCCCGGCCTGGACTGGTACGATAAGAACAGCTCAGCCGATCCGACACACAGGCGGGTGGAGACCTGCTTGTTCAGATGAAGAAACAAATATCTGCTTGTTCAGATGAAGAACCAACGATCGACATTTTCAGGGAGAGAAAATCCCTGAGCTCGGTGGTCTTTGATTTGCAGATCCAGGCACAAGCCTCCTTTGTAGACTTGCAAAACCGTAGGGTCGGTTGTTGATCGCAGGCAACAAGATCTTCGTCGTGATACTCGCGGAGATCTCCGGGCTTCCTCAATCTCGAATTCTTCGCCGTCCGAGCTCCTCAGCATGGTCACCTTCCTGGGGTTCGCTGGGGGGTGGTTGATCTTGATGACATCGGCATCCCGGATCTTGCACTTGGTGTAGATGGTGAAGCCATCGGGCTTGGAGGCCGATGAGGTGTCCTCACGTTTCCTCAGGCAGAGGAGCTTCTGCCAGAGATTTCGTGCGTTCCAGAGCCCTCGGCGATGAAATCGAATGGTCCGACGTCGCAATCTCGGATCTCACCCTCGATCTTAGCGGCCCCTGCGACCTGTCCTCCGGTGGTAGGGACAACCTCAGCCGGCATGGGACGAGCTTCTTGTCGGAGAAGAGATGGCCGGTGAGCGTCACGACGGGACCGCCGAGATCCGCTGATTCGTGGTCCTGAACTCCCTACCAGGCGGGATCTGTCGTTATCGCCGGTGGCATTTTCCCCTTCGGGGGAGTCTCCATCCACGCCTCATCGAAGAACTTACCCACGGGATCGCTGTCCTTTGAAGATGGGGAAGAAGACTCACACCTCATCGTCACCGAACTCGTCGAGATCGCCGTCAAGCGGGTTGAAAGGTGTGGCGGGATCTCGCCAAGGTGAGAGATGGGTTGAGCACATGGTG
Organism: Scilla litardierei; assembly: GCA_030789695.1. Classification (NCBI taxonomy): domain Eukaryota; kingdom Viridiplantae; phylum Streptophyta; class Magnoliopsida; order Asparagales; family Asparagaceae; genus Scilla; species Scilla litardierei. Next base: position 193,736,175 of record CM061133.1, read on the forward strand.
TAATAAGGTCGGATGACGGCGGACCCATGCTCGAGAATCTGAACCTTGAGATTAGGAAAAGGGGGGCTTCATCTTTCAGAAAGCCTTGGTACAGAAAAGGAATTTTAGGTCCAAATGCTGGTGTTTCTTCCCCATGGGGTTTTGGGGATGAAGGGCGTGAGGGGTAAATCCTCACGAGTTGAGAGTGTGTGAAAGTACGATGACGTGGTATGCCTTTACTTCCGCAGTCCGGTCCTTCAGATCTTTGATTAAAGGAACGAGCCATTGCCTATGTGGTTGACGTCGTGGATGTCGACTCGTTCCCACAGACGGCGCCAGATGTTTCAGAGTGTTTTCTCACTACAATGCATTGACCGTGGAGAGCCCGGTCAACGTGGTCAAGGGGCCCGCTCTGGGTCCCTCGGGGGCTTCGAATCGGTGCAGAAGGGGCGAGGGGAAGCCTCGGCCCTGGTTGAGACGCTCGGCCTCGGACGGGTGTGCTCGGCCTCGGCTGGTAGGGGGACGAGGGGTGGCCTCAGTCGCCCGGGTAGATGCACGGCCGACGGGTGGCGAGGGAGAGTCTCGGACCCGATTAGGACGCTCGGCCTCGGTAGGGCGTGCTCGGCCACTGCAGGCTGACGGTGAGGGGAAGCCTCACTGTCCGGTTGATCGAGTGGTCGGAGAGGGGCGAGGGGTAGCCTCGGCCCATTGATCTGCTGTCCACCTGCGCAGACGAGAACGCTCGTCAGGGGGCCGGACCTTGGTTCCGGCCAAATCCCCTCCGATGCCTAAGTCAGATAGAGATCTGAGAAAGGAGGCCTGGCGGAGACGGTCCGACTCGTGAGGAGATCGTGACGGCGTCTCTCGGCGCGAGCGGGGGAGGAAGGAGATGAATTGGGGGAACGAGGTCGTTGATGGAGTACCTTAGGTTTAGTTACCTGAGATGCGGTCCCTTTGGATGATGCCCACCCTCCCCTCATATAGGTGACTCGTCCTGATAATGTGCCATGATGTGACATCATGGCCATCATTCATGGGGACGTGCAAATGTGGGAAGTTTTGACCTCCACTAATTGCGCCCATCTTGATGAGGAGATGAATGTCCTGAAGGTGGCCATGATGGCTGGAGTGATGGACTCGGGCGGTTGCCATATCTGGCGGGCCTTGATGGCTGGAGAGTGATGGCCATTTAAGTCGGGCCATTAAACTGAGCCATTAAGCCGAGCCATGATGGCTATAGAGTGAAGGCCATTTAAGTCGGGCCATTAAGCTGAGCCATTAAGCCGAGCCATGATGGCTAGAGAGTGATGGCTTTGGACGGTTGCCATATTTGGCGAATGTTTCCTTGACTTGGGCCCCGATTTCCTCCATTGTGGAAGTGGGCCTTCGTCATGTGTGGAGAAGCGCGGCCCTCCCGTGAGATCCTTGGGCCGAGGCCCCAAGGTCGTAGTAGTCTGGTTGACCAGTCGTAGTTGACTTGGCTCTTCCGAGCCCGGCCAAACTAGTCCCGTTAACAGTTATGCTGATGCAGGTTATAGGTCCGATCCTCAATCAGAGAAGTCTCAGACCGGATACATGTTTACCTATGGCGGTAGCCATATACTGGAGATCTGTAAAGCAGACCATGACAACCGTCTCATCCACTCACTCAGAACTTCTAGCGATCCATGAAGCAAGCAAAGAGAGTTTTTGGCTATGCTCTGTGATCCAGCACATTCTCACCTCCACCGGCCTTATAACTGACGTCCTTACGCCTACTCCACTCCATGAAGACAATGCAGCATGTATAGCCCAGCTACAGAACGGCTACATCAAAGGCGACAAGACGAAGCATATCTCCCCCAAGTTCTTCTGGACGCACGACCTTCAGAAGCAAAAGTAGATTGAGGTACAGAAGATTCAATCACGTAATAACTTGGAGGATTTGCTTACCAAATCCATGCCTACCAGTATATTTGAGAAACTTGTTTATGGGATTGGGATGAGGAGAGTGAGAAAATGTAAAATGGGTCAGGATGAGAGGACTATGAACATATAGATACATAGGAGACTGATGTATAGATTCATAGGAAATCTGCAAGCCTGAAGCCTGGTCAGATGAGGGGGAGTCAACTGCAGAGTTGTACTCTTTTCCCTTGGCTATTGGTTTTTTCCACAGGGTTTTTCGTAGTCAAGGTTTTGATGAGGCAACATCGTTGACCCTGGATCCTGAAGTATCCACCCCTAAACACATCCCTAAAATAGGGGAAGTTATGGATTAACTGTTCTTTATTTAACAAGGCAGTTATCCTAACTCGGATCCTGAAGAATCCACCTCGTATTCAATGTTGGTTAGATACGGGGAAGTGTTATGAATAGGCACATGAGGCCCATTGGGTATCCGGCCCATCATTGAAAGCTATAAATATGAGGGTAGGGGGCTCTAAACCCTTTACACCTATTACTCTACTTTTCCCTTCACATCAGTTATATTATTTAATGTCACCATCCATTTATGTCTCAATGGAGAAGGCGTTTGATTGTCGATCCAAATGTTTTGGGTTCTATTCCCACTGCATTCTTCTTAATGTTAATTTTTTGTTATGATTTTCCTTTTACTTTTAGTGTTAACTATACAAATGTTGAAAATTTATCAGAATTTATACCCCCACCTTATTTCGGTCAAAAGAAAAGAGCAACTTCGGGCAACTGAGATGCAATCTAATCTTGTGCATCGCATCACATTAAAATGGGAGTTACTAGGCACACCACCGTTTTTTCTCTGCGCATGACTGTCATCGACGTATTTATAAGTTTGCCACTGAAAATTACTCACCGCACACACACAACCAGGTCAAATTGTCGAAACCGTCACTTATTGTGCACGGTGAGTAAATCGACCGAACGACAGCCGCCACCTCCTTCAACTTGCCCAGCCCTGCCACTCCCACCTCTGATCTCCCCTCCGCCTCTCTCTCCTCTAATCTCCCATATCCCTCTTCTCCCGCCCCCTCCGTCGCCCCCTCCTCTGCCCTCCCCGACCGACATTCCCCCTCCTTTGAAATCCTTCTGACGCGCTCTCCTCCAACAACCCAGCCCCCTCTCCATACTCCAGCCTCCCAAGCCCGCCCCCTCCTCCAACAGCCCAACCCCCTCTTCGGGCAAATGAGGGTAAAAGAGGAATAATGGCAAACTTCTAAATGAGCAGGTTGTGCACATAAGTTAATGACAAACTTATAAATAATCCAGTTGTGCATAGAGCAAAAATGGTCGTGCGTGTAGCAACTCCCCATTAAAATTTTGCAGATGAATATTTTTATAACAAAATAATGAATCATAGCAATCACAAGATAATTTGTATATGAATTTATGACACCAAAATTACTAAATAATCCGAAGGGAGCAGAAGAAACACTAATTTGCCAAAATAATTTGTATAAATAATTTGAGAAACCAAACTTAAAGTTTAATTTTTTTTGCTATGCTTTTTTGTAAATATATGCTATTCCTTGTTACTAGAGGGGACACGGGCAACAAGAGCATAAACATTTTTTTGCATGTTGGATATTATTTAATGTTTAATTATTTTTCTTATATTTTAATACTAATTTTTATTTCATTTTTATTTTTGTCCAGGGAAAAACAAATTCCTGGTTACGACACTGAGTGCACAAGTGCACACATCAAACTTTTGATTGCACTAGCATACGGAACAGAGACATGCATTCAACTTTGACCACTAATTAAGGTGCAATGGGTTTTGCATCTGATATACTGAATCATTATACTACATTCTAAACGTTGCTCTGTGTGACAAAAAGAGCTTTGCAAGCAATCCATGTATATCCATATCCTTAAAATCTTTTGCATTGCACCAATATCCTTCATCTTAAATTCGCCACTCAATAGCATCTTCAGTTCTTGAACATCAGTCATGTCTCGTGCTACAATAAACATGTCATTTACATATAATAGAAGATAGATGTATACGACACTTCTTACTCGTTGATGATAGACACACCATTATGCGAACCCTGATTGTAGCCATGCTCTATTATGAAACTATCAAACCTCTTATACCACTCCTTTGAAGATTTCCGTATAAGGACTTCCAAAAGCTTCCTTTCCTATAACAACAAACTCCTCTGCTTAGCTCAAAAAAATATTCTCCTTTAATTTCCTATGAAGGATTGATGTCTTTGCATTTAGCTACTCTTGTTTCAAGTCCTGATGTGCTACCAAGGCAAGTAATACCTAAACAACATGTGTCTAACAGCGGGAGAGAAATTTTTTTTTGAAATCCACTCCTTTTTATTGTAGCCCTTTGTAACTAGTCAAGCCTTGTACATGCTTCATCGACACTTAGTTTCCAACTTTCTTCTTGAAGATCCACTTACAACTAACGATCTTCCGATCCTTCAATGGCTTAATAAGTTCTTAGGTATGATTCTTGTAAAGAGTGTTGGAACTTGGTATATTCCATCTTCGATTCCATAAAGTTTTGATGTGACAATCAATATATTTTCTGTTACTAACTCTATCTATGCAGATGTACAGACATAAAGATTATTCTATTCACATTATGCATATGATCACTTGATAAGGATTTTCTACGAAAGAAAGCTTTGCTACTCATATTACGTTCAGATGACATATCTTCGGAATGATGTAATTTTATTTTTAGATATCTTCAGGGCCTTGGCTATAACATATCATATATCTCTAAGCTCCAAATTACATTATCTTCTGACCCAATTAATCCTAATTCAAAATTCCCATTTTTCATATTTAGTCGACTAGGATTTTTCGTAGTCGACTAAAAATATTTTCTTTGACTTTTGACCTGAAAATTTCTGACACATGTCACCATCTTCAAATGGCCAGTTTATGACCGTTTCAAAATTAGTCGACTAAAATTTTTTGTAGTCGACTAAACCGTTTTTTATGACCGTTTGCGTTAGAACTTTCTGGACAGTTTCTATCCGTTTGAAACTTCCTCCACAACCGTTTCTGAGCACTATAAAAGGAGGGGTACCCCCTCTCTTTTCATACACATCTTTTCCTCTTCTTTTGTTTTCATTTGTGGAAATTAAGGCTTTAATTCTCTTGGGAAAAGTTGTTTATTGTTCTCATTTGTAAAAAGAAATTCTGAACTCTTTCTTCATTTGAGAACTAAAGAACTTCAAGGGTGTTTCACAAATTCCACATTTAGAAACATTGAAGTTCTCTTTTTAAACACCATCCTTTAATTCATTTTTGAAATTCATACCAAGGTTATAGGTGTTTTCTTGTTTCATTATTTCCTCAACAAAGTTTTGAATCTCTAGTTGTAGAGATTGTACAAAGTTTGGGACACGGGGAGTGTCACCATTTTGTAAGTTGGTGCTTGCGGAGCAAGTGATTATAGTGGATTGATAATCTCTATGGGGAGTAGAGGACTGGAGTAGGATCAAGAGGATCCGAACCAGGATACATCTTTGTGTTTGCGATTGAATTATTTTCAATACTTGTCATTTAATTTCTGTTCAATCTTTGCAAATTTTAGTAATGTTTTATTTGCAAAAAGTTTTTATAATACACTATTCAACCCAACTATTCATTTCTCCAAGTTTTTATAATACATTTGGTATCAAAGCAGGATTAAGATGGCAGAACAGAACATAACAGCAGTTCCACACAACTATTCATCACAATATCCAGAAGGCAACTCTCAAGTTCGTACTCCTCTATTTGATGGTTCCAATTATTCATACTGGAAGGTTAGAATGGAGATTCATCTCCAAAGTATGGATTATGTGTTATGGAACATCATAGAGACAGGATATCAGAAGCCAACAACTCCCTTCTCTGATTGGACTGCCGGCGACTAAACTGCAGCAACCAACAACTCAAAGGCTATGAATTCTCTATTCTGTGCCATGGATAAGAATGAGTTTAATCGAGTATCTCAGGCCAAAACTGTTAAAGATATTTGGCACATACTCGAGGTAACTCATGAAGGAACCAATAAAGTAAAGGAAACTAAGATTTTCGTTTTGGTTCACAAATTCGAGTTGTTCAAGATGAAGGACAAAGAGACAATTGGAGAAATGAACACCAGGTTTACTAATATTATAAATTCTTTAAATGCTCTTGGAAAAACTTACACTTCACTTGAACAGGTTCGTAAGATTCTTAAAGCATTAACTCCAGAATGGCGTCCAAAGATCACCGCAATTGAAGAAGCCAACGATCTCTCAGCTTTATCTATTGAAAGTCTTGTTGGTAATCTAATGGCTTTTGAAGTTCAATTGGAAGACGAGAAAGAAGAAACACACCAGAAGATGAAAGTACTTTCTTTTAAAGCTTCATCAGATGATGAAGCTTCAGAAATAGATGATGATGTTGTTGCTTTCCTCACAAGGAACTTCAAGAAATTCTTAAGAAAAGGTAAGTATAACAATTTCAAATCTAAAAATTCTGATCCTTCTCTTTGTTTTAATTTTAATAGGCCAGGACATATAAAGAAGGATTGTCCGCTCCTCAAAGCAAAGTACAAAACTTCCAACAGCTACAACAATGATCATTCTAAGAAGGAAAGGAAGTTTGATAGAATGAAGAAAGCATTCGCAGTAACATCGGATTCTTCAGATGAAGAAGACAACAATAAAGAGAATGCTAACATGTGCTTTATGGCACAAAATTATGAAAGAGATATAAGTACTATTGACAATGAAGAATTATTAGATGCATTTAATGATCTCTTTGTTCGTTTCAAAAGACTAAATGCACAACACAAATCTTTGAAACAAGCAATGATGATCTTATTCTTGAACATCAAGAATTAACATCAAAATGCACTTCATTTAATGCAATAAACACTGAGAAAACATCTTCTCAAATCTTGGATCTTAGCAAAGAGAATAATCTTCTCAAAACTAAGATTCAAGAATTGCATGCACAAATATCCAAAATGGATAATAGTATTTCCTCACTAAAGATGAAGTACGATGAGATGTCTTCTAATGTTAATAAATTTAACAAAGGCAAGACTAATCTCGATGATTTGCTTCAATTTCAATATCCAGCAAATCATAGGCAATGATTGAGATATTCTAAAAAGAATATATTTAAGCCTTCTAACACATCTTCATTTGTTGGAAAGATAACTTTTGTAAAACCACAAAAGAAGAATCATGCATTCATCTACACAAAGATTGTAAACACTTCTACATCTTCTTCACAAAGAAATGTTTCAAACATTTCAAATGCATCTCCTAAGAAACCTAATACACTTTGTATATGAGTACCTAAGGATACATATTTAGATATTAGAAAATCATACATTTCTGTTTATATGCAATCTATTGTTCATTCTGTTAATTATTTAAGAAAGCCAAATTCTTCTTGGGTTTGGCTTCCTAAGATCAAAGGACCCTAAAGAAAAAGGGTACCAATGCTTCATGTTTTATTTTTTCAGGTACCAAGAAAAGAAAGATGGATCTTAGATAGTGGATGTTCAAAACACATGACAGGAAACACTAACCTTCTTTAAGCCTTTCAATATAGAGATGGAGGCTCAGTAACATTTGGTGATAACAGCAAAAGAAGAATCATTGGCATTAGAACAGTTGGAAACTCCGATCAACCTATCATTGAGAACGTACTCCTGGTTGATGATTTGAAACATATTAGTCAATTATGTGATAAAGATTTTAAAATTATTTTTGAGCAACATGACTGTATCATTTATAATTCTGACATGTCTTCTATTTTATTTCATGGCAAGCGTAAGAATAATATTTATATCTTATGCATGTCAGTTTCCACTCACAATCACTGTTTGATGATTTCATCAGACGATACACTTTTATGGCACAAACATTTTGGACACACTAATTTCAAAAATCTTGCACACATTTCAAAACATAAGTTAGTTATTGGAATGACAAATATTTCATTCAAACACAAACATTTTTCTGATGCTTGTCAATAAGGAAAAGTGCAAAAATCTTCTTTTAAATCAAAGGACGGCTTCTCAACAAAGAGACCTTTAGAACTCTTACACTTGGATTTATTTGGTCCTTCAAGAGTAGCCTCTTTGAATAAAAGTAGATATGCATTTGTTATTGTTGATGATTATTCACGATACACTTGGGTTTTATTCTTACATAATAAGAATGATGCTTTCGAAGAATTTTCCATCTTCTGTAAAAAGATTCAAAAGATCAAATCCTCAAACATTATTACTATTCGTAGTGATCATGGGGGAGAATTTGAGAATGAATCTTTTACTAAGTTTTGTAATGAAAATGGTATTACACACAATTTTTCTTTTCCACATGCTGCACCACAAAATGGTGTTGTAGATAGGAAAAATAGAACTCTTCAAGAATGTGTCAGAACGATGCTTTGTGATAGTAACTTACAAAATATTTTTGGGCAGAAGCTGTTACAACCACTTGTTACATCTTGAACAAAGTTCTTATAAGACCATTTCTAAACAAAACTTGTTTTGAATTATTCTTCGATCGTATTCCCCGAGTATCTTATTTTAAAGTGTTTGGATGTCAATGTTTCATTCTTAACACTAGAGATGCACTTGACAAATTTGATTCTAAATCTAATGAAGGAATTTTTGTTGGATACTCAACACGTAGTAAAGCCTACAGAGTTTTCAATAAAAGAACTTCAGCAGTTGAAGAATCATTACATGTCACTTTTGATGAGCCCCCCTCATCTAATTCTCAAATCATTGATGATGAAGAGAATTTATTACCTGTAATTAAATCTTTTGATAATACTAAACTTAATGATGATGGTGCTACTAACCCTTATGTTGAGTCTATTTCGGATCTTCCAAAAGCATTTCTACAAGTTCCAAATCATCCATCAGATTTAATCATTGGAGACATCACAGATGGAGTAAAAACTCGTCGACAGATAGAACAAATGGCACATTGTGCATTTCTATCATCCATTGAACCAAAGAACATTAATGATGCTTGTAATGACAATTCATGGATCATGACTATGCAGGAAGAACTCAACCAATTTCAAAGGAATGATGTTTGGGAATTAGTTCCTCGACCTTCAGATCATCCAGTTATTGGTACCAAGTGGGTATTCAAAAATAAGTTGGATGAATCTGGACAGGTAATAAGAAACAATGCAAGATTGGTTGCACAAGGTTATAATCAAGAAGAAGGTATTGCTTATGAAGAAACCTATGCACCATTTGCTCGCCTTGAATCTATAAGAATGTTATTATCTTATGCTTGTTTTAGAAAATTTAAATTATTTCAGATGGATGCTAAGAGTGCTTTTCTCAACGGATTTCTAAAAGAAGAAGTCTATATTGAACAACCTCATGGTTTCCATCATGAAAAGTTAGATAATTATGTTTTCAAGTTAAGAAAAGATTTATATGGTCTTAAGCAAGCACCTCGTGCTTGGTATGAAAGACTTAAAAGTTATCTTTTGAATTCTGGTTATTCTATTGGTAAAATTGATTCTTCTTTATTTATTCAAAATATAGGTTCAGATATAATTATTATTCAAATATATGTTGATGATATTATATTTGGCTCTACTAATGAATCTCGTTGCCAAGATTTTTCTAACATTATACATAAAGAATTTGAAATGAGTCATATGGGTGAACTCACCTACTTCCTTGGTCTTCAAATCAAGCAAATAAAGGAAGGTAAATTCATCCACCGAAGCAAATATTCAAAAGAACTCATCAAACACTTCGAACTTGAACATTCTTCCGATAAGCATACTCCTATAAACATATCAACATCTCTTGACAAAGATTTAAATGGTAAGGATGTTGACCAATGTCTCTATAGAGGTATGATTGGTTCTCTACTTTATCTTACGGCAAGTAGACCAGATATTATGTTTTCAGTATGTTTATGTGCTCGTTTTCAGTATAATCCAAAACTTTCACATTTAACTGTTGTGAAAAGAGTTATTAGATATATAAACATACATCTGATTTTGGTTTATTTTATCCTAAAACTAGCACATATGATTTATTATCATATAGTGACGCAGATTTTACTGGTTGTAAATCAGACTGAAAGAGTACTAGTGGCACATGTCATTTTCTTGGACATGCATTAGTCTCTTGGTTTAGCAAAAAGCAAAATTCTGTTTCATTATCTACCACAGAAGCAGAATATATTGCCGCTGGTTTAGCATGTGCTCAAATTTTATGGATAAAACAAACTATATCTGATTTGGCATTCAGTGTTCAACATGTCCTATTATGTGTGATAACACTAGTGCAATTAATTTATCTAAAAATCTTGTTCACCATTCAAGAACTAAACATATTGACATACGTCATCGTTTTTTGGATGATCATGTTCAAAAAGGTGATATTATATTAAAATTCATTTCCACTGAACATCAAATTGCCGATATTTTGATTAAGCCTTTAAAAGAGGAATCTTTCATTAAACTTAGAAGAAATTTGGGCATCATCAGTGAATCTGAATTTGATATATAAGTATGTTAATTTGTTTTAATTTTTGAGAATTTTTCTATAATTTTTTAGTCATTATTTGTTTTTAGCCGACTACATATTTTTGTTGCCGACTAATTCTTAAAACTCATTTATCGTGTACTTTTGATGGTTATCTTTTTGTATTTTATTGTTTTGACCTATGTGTTATTTTTTTTGTCCCATATCATTTAATATGTGGTCTTGGATATGAGATTATTTCAAAATAAAATATCTCTTTAAATCTTACCTATCTTCTCTTGCATATGGTCAGAGAAATAGCCCTCTCTTTACTTTATCTCTTGGAAAGTGTAATGGCATTATGTCTCTTCCTTGGGATGAGATTTCTCTTGCCAAGTGTCTTTTTACCATTGCATGGCTTCACCTAACCCATCCTTTTCTCTTCCATTTGGCTTTGACTATAATTTTTTATAGACTTTATTTCCCTTACCCATTTTTTTGTCATTTCCAATGTCCTTGGACACACCTACATTCACGTTTTGAATGACAACCACACCAACTCTCTCTTTCAGTTTTGTCTCTTTCATTAAAGTTTAAATGGTCATACTAGTTGATTTATTTTGGGTTATTTAAACGGCTAACTCAACCGTCTCTTTTTGCCTCTTTGGATTTTTTTCTGTGTCTCTTCTTCTTCGAGTATGTTTAGTTCTCTTTTGAAAACATACGGTTTTTTAACCCATTCAGTTTTTTGCAACTCCCTAACTTGAATCTGATCATGGCACCCATTCGGTTTCAGCAACCACTTTTTCTTCTCTTTATATTCCCTTGTTTGCTATGTTATTTCACCCATCTTTATTCTCATTTATTTCCATCTCCTATTTCTTCACCTTGTTCCTTTCCCTCGCCATGGCCGACCCCGATATCCCTACCCGTTTCCGGTCATTTGTCACCAAAGCCTACTACCACTCTTTCGAAGCCACCCGTTTTCATCCCAAACGCTTCCTCGATTATGCCACTCTCTATGCCTTCAACGTTCACGAGATCCTGGAAACTGTCGGTCTTCACAATCTTTGGGCCATTGAGAACAAAGTCCCCTTCTATCCTTCGCCGGTAAAAGAATTTTATGCTAATCTTGATACATCTGTCTATCATGAGCAAAAGATCCTCACCACCATGGTTAAAGGAATTTCCTTTACTGTCTCTGGCAAAACAATTACAAAGATCATAAATCAGCCCCCTGACTTCCGTAATTCTCTATCTTTCCATATGACCGATCCCCCTATTTTATCAAAATTGGCACCTAAATTTGTCTCTTATATGTCCGCTACTCGCCTTCATCCCGATGCATGGCTTCTTCTCAAAGTCATCGTTCACAATCTCATGCCCAATGTCACGCCCCGCTTCCCAAAATGGACGGAGGCGAAGCGTGACAAGGCCCGCTTAGGCCAGAGCTGAGAAGCTCGGACCCAATAAGCGTCTGTAGAGGTACCATTTTAAAAGAATTTCAGGTTCTTGCATTATTATAGTTCGAAACAACAGAAAGTACGGAAAGGAAGATGCATTCATTTAAATAGAGATATAATATCCGAATGGTACAAAGTCTGAAAGAAGCCTAAACATGGCAACAAAAGATTTAAAGACAAACCTAAAAGTAGTACCCTCGGAAAGTGGCAACTAAAAGACCTCAATGTCTGACCCTCGTCAGGCACGAACTCTGGTTCAACGTCCTCGGCTCCTCGTACTCCAGTGAGTCTGCCTCGTCCACGAACTCTGGATGAGCACCTGACGCACAGCACCCAAGAGAAAGGAACTGTACGTCAGGTAAAGTCTACAAGAAGGGTTAGACTTTACTGCAAGTGTATCAACTTTTAGACAACGTTTTACTGGTTGATTAGCATGCTGGGGTTATAACTGAGTAACAAACAGAAGTAATGCAGCAGGAAAGTAAAGCGCAACAAGTAGTAGTTGTAGCGTGTGCTACAGACTACGGGACTAACCTACAGGTGTCAAGACAAGACGGGACGTGACGGAAGCAAGGCAGGACAAGACAAGTGAGACACGAAAGGGTTCACGCCTTACGGTTCGAGGGGGATCAGACCCTCTTGCCATGCGCACGCTCAACCCAACCCCAAACCCCAAGACAAGACAAGACATGACACCAGTACAAGGGATCACTCGCTCTAGCTTGGCGAGTGCCCTATTGCCCGCAGGCTGAGAATCCGTACAAGGGATCACTCTCGCTAGCTTGGAGAGTGCCCTATTGCCCTCGGGCTGTGTATCCGTACAAGGGATCACTCTCTCAACTTGGAGAGTGCCCTATTGCCCTCGGGCTGTGTATCCGTACAAGGGATCACTCTCTCAACTTAGAGAGTGCCCTATTGCCCGCAGGCTGTGAATCTGTACAAGGGATCACTCGAAGAGTGCCCTATTGCCCAGCGGGCTGTGTAAGACGGGACGGGACGTGACAAGACAGGAAGGGTAATTCTAGGGTGTCCACACACACGCACACACATGATAGCCCTACAGCATTAAAGTTGTTGTTGTCAGGTTCAGACTTCGTCGTCAAGTCTGAGCCGTCAAGGGTCGTCCCAGACGCTATCATTTCACGTCCGGTTCTATTTGTTCACAGTTAACAATTCTAACCAACTAAGGCCTAAGCACGGCCAAAAGTGCAAGTGGATACACTTGCCTGCGATGGCGAGTGTGTCGTCCTCTCGAAGCGTCTCGTCCAAGCGTCTCGTCCGCAGAAGTCCGTCTGAAATATCACCACGGCGACGGTGTCAGGTCTCAATTTCATCAAATCCTATTAGGGTTCGTTTCTAGGTTATCGGGACTATCCTATTCGTCAAAAGTCACTTTTTGATGTTTCAGCCTAATCGACGATCTATCCTATATGCACAGTCAACAAAGTCTATTCGTCGATTTTCTAAGTTCGTACAACGTTTTACAGGTGCTGGAAAATAAATTTAGTTCAAGTTGACGGTTTTTAGTTTAGGGTTCAGTCAGCTATTGTGGGGGTTTCTACGAGTTTCGGGGAACCAACCTGAACCGGAGTTTGTTGTAAATTGGATGTCGTGTCTGATCGGAGGACTCCTCAGCTTCAGATCTGGTCCTCGCACGATTCTCCAAAAGTCTGAACTTGCGACGAAGGCCTACGACGTGTCGCAACGTCGTAGACGGTAAATCCGCGAAGTAGCCGTCCAAGCGGGGCTCACAGCAGTGCTAGGGGTCAATGGGGGACCCAAAACACCTCAGGAAAACTGGGGGGCCCACCACAGGAGTTGGTGTGGGAGAAACCAACTTGCGACGAAGTTCGGTCGGTCGTACACTGCTGTTGCGGAGGGTTCTCTCGGTCAGACCGAGAGGAGCTCTCGGTCGTGCAAGTGCAGCGCAGGCGGAGGTGAGAGCTTGGGCGGTGCGAGGGATTCCCTCGGTCAGACCGAGGGATCCCGTCGGTCGCAGCGGGGCGGGCCAAGTTGTAACGTTGCAACTTGCAATGAGGCAGAGCGGAGCGCGGGTGCGGGGCGGCCTCTCGGTCGCAGCGGGCGAAGCCACCGGTCGGACGCTAGCGGGTGCAGCGATGGTGCAGCGGAGCGGGCGAAGCGGCTGTGCGGAGCGGGCGCTCGGTCTGACCGAGCGATGCTCTCGTTCGGAGCGGGGCGACAGCGGGGGGGCGATGCAGCGGCGATGCGGAGCGGAGCGCCGGTCGTGCACTAGAATTTGCGGGGGTTGGCTCCGGTCGTGCACTGGGCGATCGTCGCAACGTTGCGACGAACGTCGGGAAGGTGTTTTTGACGGCTATGGTTTGTGTGGCTGCGAAAATAACCTAGCCTAGGGTTTATTTAAATAGAAAAGAGTTAGGGTTTGGGTTTGGGTTAAGAAAAACGTAATTAAAATAATTAATATAATTAATATAATTTAAAATTGCTCTCCTCTCCCTCACGCAAGATGGGTGCGGCCAAAAATTCTGAAATTTGGTCTAAAAATTCTTTAATACGTTATTATAATATAGGAATTTTATTGTAATTAAAACTCTTATAAAAATAGGTTTTAAAATTATTTAAAACTTTCAAAAAAATTGAAAATATGTCAAATTAAGTCCAAAAATTGTAAAATAATTCTGGGGTGTTCGGGACGACTAAAGAAAGAGGGTGGAGAAGGCGGATCTAAATTTTGACGTCGAGAGACGAAACTAAAAATAGAAACGTCTCACGTCAAAACAGAAAGTCGCGACGTTACCTCAAATAAGTTAGTATCGCGGAAGAACGACTCGAGATATGTCGTTCTCAAGTTATTCCACAATCTAATACTTTCAGAGACGATCACGACGACATATCACACAAAAACGTTCAAAAACAACTAAAGTCTAAAATAAACACGTGCACGATCAAAAGCACGTGCACGAAGAAGGTACGATAGAAACAGGCCGTTACATTCTACCCACCTTAGAAATGATTCCGCCCTCGGAATCACTCACACTAGTAATGATTACCCATATAACCTTTTACCCGCGACTATCATATCTACTCAAAAAGATTTCTAATCCTATAACTTCGAACAACATTTCTCAATAATCTCGCATAATCCATCTTTTCACTGGGCAAAGCCACGACTAAACTCACCTCCTAATAATATAGATCCATCACTACCGTTCCAATTTCCAACTCCAAGTTCTCATAAAAATAATAATCATTTTCTGATATCGTACCACTCCACTAAACATCATCATTGCTCATTAATATCTTTTGAATTTCTAAATCTTTTCCCAACATTAATAAATCTCCAAAAAAAATGAGATTCTAGTCATCCACCAATCCAAGACAAAAACATTTGTCTACCCTA
Organism: Scilla litardierei; assembly: GCA_030789695.1. Classification (NCBI taxonomy): domain Eukaryota; kingdom Viridiplantae; phylum Streptophyta; class Magnoliopsida; order Asparagales; family Asparagaceae; genus Scilla; species Scilla litardierei. Next base: position 193,751,428 of record CM061133.1, read on the forward strand.
TAATACCTTCACCAATCAGTAATCGTCGTGTCTTCAATACATTCTTGTCATATCTTCCCATAAATTTATCCACCAAATAATTTTGATCTGTCAGAATTACCCCTCATCCTGCTCACTATAACTAATCCTAACCAATATTAAGTCCGACTGCCTAATCATCCATTTATCTCCACACGTCGTGTTATTCTCAAAGTCTTCTCACGTCAATTCATCAATCAGTCTCAATGCTAATATAAGCTCTACTCAATCTCATGATCACCCTAACTCATACTATTCTCCGCAGTTACTCCTATCTACTACCCGTCTAAGCCTCAAGTCTGATGAGTTCTCATCTTCACGCATAGGATCTCATTCAACCAGAATTCTCCATTGAGTACGTCTCACATCGGTATTATAAATAAGTCCGAGACAGTTCATTCTTTTCATCCAAAGATATTCTAATCCATCATCCTTGCGTTCCCAAAGTCAATCAATCATTGACATAATAAAACTTATCTCACTCCAAGCCTACTTGCAACAAAATCCTATAACGATAATAGCTAGTCCCAATTAATATAACAACCATAAACACGAAAATTTTGTTTACGGAAGAAAGAAGAGAAGAGAAAGAGAGACTTAAGGCCAAAGAAATATTTTAAAACATTTGAAAAAAAACGTGTGGTGTTGCGGTAATGGATAAGGGAGGTTAAGTGCTTTGTGATCTAGTGAGCTAGTTTTAAAACTTTAAAGATTTGGTTTAAAGAAAACAAAGTTTTGATACGATTCACATACAACCAAGATAAACCATTCTTTAAAACTAAAACTAAGTCTAAGGATCTGCCTGCGATGACGCCATTCATATAAGTATGAATACCGTCATTCAGACAACTTCCAGCATACCATGATTGACACTGAGTACACATTCAAGACACAGGAGACAAACATCAGGATCCTAAAGATGACACACTCCTACAGGTCTACACACTCTACCTATACTCAGGCACTGCAACGACATCACCTACCAAAGGGCCTACTCCTAAACTGGAGATAGCATGGATAACTACAAGATCTAATGTCTAAATAATAGAAGGAAAAGAAAACTGGATCAAAAGCGAAACGAAATAAGATCGGAAAGAACGAGCTCAAATAAGACGGAGTAAAGAGATAGTTGGTTGGATGAGGCAAAATTATTTCTCAAAATAATTAGGTTGATGCCAGGAGAATTACATGTAAAAATATGATATCATATACTTTTTTTTTTAAAAAAATAATGTAAGAGGAAGTAGCAGATTGTAAAATCTTAAAATTTTGGAAAGAGGTAAGACGAAAGAGGGATGTGTAGGGTGAAAAACGATTGTTTTGCAAATGAAAATAAGTTTACACAAAGATTCTGCAATGTGGTCACGAGGAACATAGAATAGATATAATAATAATAATAAAATAATTGAAGTCCCCATAGTTTAGAAAATATTTTAAAAGTATGCAAGGTAAGTGATTTAGAAATAGATCTTGTAGCCCAGAAAATATAATTTGAATTATTAAAATGTCAACACGGTTAAAAAAATGAAAATATGAAAGATATCGATTTGAAATAATTTCCAGATAGTAACTTGCAAATTGACGACTAAGGAGATTTCAAAATCTCAGAAGGAAACTTTCATCCGAAAAGCAAGAAATTATATATATATATATACTAAAGGGTTTTCGAGGGAGTTAAACCGAGCGAAAAAATTTAATAATGAGTTTCGAAACAAGAAATAAAAGAAATGAAAGTAGGATTAGGTAGCGATTGTTTTGCAAATGAAAATGAATTTAAACAAGGGTTCTTGAAGTATGAGCACGATGAACATAGAGATGTTTATATGTAAAGAAATTTAAAATCCCCCTTTGTTTTAGAAAAATATTCTAAAGTACGTACGTAAATGGTTAAAAATAAATTTCGTAGGTTAGAAAAATGATATATTGAATTCCCGAAATGGTAACAAAGTTTTAAAACTAAAATACGATGGATACTGATTCGAGAATAAGTACGAGGTTGTAACTTAAAACTTTCACGACCGAAAGGTTTCAAAATTTGCGAAAGAATTTTAACTCAACCAAAAGTAAGAAATTTTAAATAATTAATAAAAGTTTTCAAAGAAATCAAGCTAGAGCGAAAACTTAATAAGGAAAGTCGAAAATAATTTTGGAGGAGGTAGAATTGGTCAAGGAAGGGATTTGAAGGATCGATGATGATCGTTAGGAAACGATCACGAGAATCGAGAGAACGGAAAAAAATGATCGCATGAAGATTACGCGTAAGATATGAATCGTGAAGAGCTACGATGGGACTTTATGGTCGATAGCACAAAATTTGCAAGGATCAGAGGGATGCTAGAGGACAAGGGTTCTAATCATCGGGTCGTCTAAAGATTTAGGATAACTCAGCTCTAAGACTTCCTAATGAGCTAGAATATAATCAGGATCTAAAGAGAAAGTTCCTAAGAGAAACAAGGTTACGTTCTGCTGGGCCCGAAGTCGATGGAGCTGGGTGAGCGACTAACTAAAAGAAGGACTCTAGATATCTAATACGATCAGAATCAAATGGAGATGCTAAAATAGTCTAGGACGAGGGCGACTAAATCTCAACCAAGGCGTCTAGCTATCAAACTGAGACGTCTACCTAAGTCTTCTTACTATCTAAGACTGGAAAAACTAATTCAGACTTGTACGTGGATATCAAATGAATGCGGTACTTTTATTGTTCCGAACTTTTGCAAGACCTGCATGGGCCACCACTAAAACCTGTCACGCCCCGCTTCCCAAAATGGACGGAGGCGAAGCGTGACAAGGCCCGCTTAGGCCAGAGCAGAGAAGCTCGGACCCAATAAGCGTCTGTAGAGGTACCATTTTAAAAGAATTTCATGTTCTTGCATTATTATAGTTCGAAACAATAGAAAGTACGGAAAGGAAGATGCATTCATTTAAATAGAGATATAATATCCGACTGGTACAAAGTCTGAAAGAAGCCTAAACATGGCAACAAAAGATTTAAAGACAAACCTAAAAGTAGTACCCTCAGAAAGTGGCGACTAAAAGACCTCAAGGTCTGACCCTCGTCAGGCACGAACTCTGGTTCAACGTCCTCGGCTCCTCGTACTCCAGTGAGTCTGCCTCGTCCACGAACTCTGGCTGAGCACCTGACGCACAGCACCCAAGAGAAAGGAACTGTACGTCAGGTAAAGTCTACAAGAAGGATTAGACTTTACTGCAAGTGTATCAACTTTTAGACAACGTTTTACTGGTTGATTAGCATGCTGGGGTTATAACTGAGTAACAAACAGAAGTAACGCAGCAGGAAAGTAAAGCGCAACAAGTAGTAGTTGTAGCGTGTGCTACAGACTACGGGACTAACCTACAGGTGTCAAGACAAGACGGGACGTGACGGAAGCAAGGCAGGACAAGACAAGTGAGACACGAAAGGGTTCACGCCTTACGGTTCGAGGGGGATCAGACCCTCTTGCCATGCGCACGCTCAACCCAACCCAAAACCCCAAGACAAGACAAGACATAACACCAGTACAAGGAATCACTCGCTCTAGCTTGGCGAGTGCCCTATTGCCCGCAGGCTGAGAATCCGTACAAGGGATCACTCTCGCTAGCTTGGAGAGTGCCCTATTGCCCTCGGGCTGTGTATCCGTATAAGGGATCACTCTCTCAACTTGGAGAGTGCCCTATTACCCTCAGGCTGTGTATCCGTACAAGGGATCACTCTCTCAACTTGGAGAGTGCCCTATTGCCCGCAGGCTGTGAATCTGTACAAGGGATCACTCGAAGAGTGCCCTATTGCCCAGCGGGCTGTGCAAGACGGGACGGGACATGACAAGACAGGAAGGGTTATTCTAGGGTGTCCACACACACGCGCACACATGATAGCCCTACAGCATTAAAGTTGTTGTTGTCAGGTTCAGACTTCGTCGTCAAGTCTGAGCCGTCAGGGGTCGTCCCGGACGCTATCATTTCACGTCCGTTTCTATTTGTTCACAGTTAACAATTCTAACCAACTAAGGCCTAAGCACGGCCAAAAGTGCAAGTGGATACACTTGCCTGCGATGGCGAGTGTGTCGTCCTCTCGAAGCGTCTTGTCCAAGCGTCTCGTCCAAGCGTCTCGTCTGCAGAAGTCCGTCTGAAATATCGCCACGGTGACGGTGTCAGGTCTCAATTTCATCAAATCCTATTAGGGTTCGTTTCTAGGTTATCGGGACTATCCTATTCGTCAAAAGTCACTTTTTGATGTTTCAGCCTAATCGACGATCTATCCTATGTGCACAGTCAACAAAGTCCATTCGTCGATTTTCTAAGTTCGTACAACGTTTTACAGGTGCTGGAAAATAAATTTAGTTCAAGTTGACGGTTTTTAGTTTAGGGTTCAGTCAGCTATTGTGGGGGTTTCTACGAGTTTCGGGGAACCAACCTGAACCGGAGTTTGTTGTAAATTGGATGTCGTGTCTGATCGGAGGACTCCTCAGCTTCAGATCTGGTCCTCGCACGATTCTCCAAAAGTCTGAACTTGCGACGAAGGCCTACGACGTGTCGCAACGTCGTAGACGGTAAATCCACGAAGTAGCACGTCCAAGCGGGGCCCACAGCAGTGCTAGGGGTCAATGGGGGACCCACAACACCTCAGGAGAACTTGGGGGGCCCACCACAGGAGTTGGTGTGGGAGAAACCAACTTGCGACAAAGTTCGGTCGGTCGTACACTGCCGTTGTGGAGGGTTCTCTCGGTCAGACCGAGAGGAGCTCTCGGTCGTGCAAGTGCAGCGCAGGCGGAGGCGGGAGCTTGGGCGGTGCGAGGGATTCCCTCGGTCAGACCAAGGGATCCCGTCGGTCGCAGCGGGGCGGGCCAAGTTGCAACATTGCAACTTGCAACGAGGCGGAGCGGAGCGCGGGTGCGGGGCAGCCTCTCGGTCGCAGCGGGCGAAGCCACCGGTCGGACGCTAGCGGGTGCAGCGATGGTGCAGCGGAGCGGGCGAAGCGGCTGTGCGGAGCGGGCGCTCGGTCTGACCGAGCGATGCTCTCGTTCGGAGCGGGGCGACAGCGGGGGGGCGATGCAGCGACGATGCGGAGCGGAGCGCCGGTCGTGCACTAGAATTTGCGGGGGTTGGCTCCGGTCGTGCACTGGGCGATCGTCGCAACGTTGCGACGAACGTCGGGAAGGTGTTTTTGACGGCTATGGTTTGTGTGGCTGCGAAAATAACCTAGCCTAGGGTTTATTTAAATAGAAAAGAGTTAGGGTTAGGGTTTGGGTTAAGAAAAACGTAATTAAAATAATTAATATAATTAATATAATTTAAAATTGCTCTCCTCTCCCTCACGCAAGATGGGTGCGGCCAAAAATTCTGAAATTTGGTCTAAAAATTCTTTAATACGTTATTATAATATAGGATTTTTATTGTAATTAAAACTCTTATAAAAATAGGTTTTAAAATTATTTAAAACTTTCAAAAAAATGGAAAATAGGTCAAATTAAGTCCAAAAATTGTAAAATAATTCTGGGGTGTTCGGGACGACTAAAGAAAGAGGGTGGAGAAGGCGAATCTAAATTTCGATGTCGAGAGACGAAACTAAAAATAGAAACGTCTCACGTCAAAACAGAAAGTCGCGACGTTACCTCAAATAAGTTAGTATCGCGGAAGAACGACTCGAGATATGTCGTTCCCAAGTTATTCCACAATCTAATACTTTCAGAGACGATCACGATGACATATCACACAAAAACGTTCAAAAACAACGAAAGTCTAAAATAAACACGTGCACGATCAAAAGCACGTGCACGAAGAAGGTACGATAGAAACAGGCTGTTACACCCAAATCAGGGTCACTCAATTATCTTAGCGCCTCACTTGAACATTGTCTCTATGCCTTCTTAGGTGGATTTTCCATTCACTGGGGTAATGTTCTATTTTTCACTCTCGCCAAACGTGTTTCTATTCATTTTTATCTCCCGTGTCTGATTACCCTCATCCTCCGTGCTTTTTCCGTCACCACCGATGGCGAATATTTAATCCATAGTGATGTTCACTTTGACGAACTTACCCTCAACAACATGCGACTTCCGAATCCTCCCTCTTCAACTTCTGAATCTGATGACAATGAAGAAACTAATGATGATGAGGCTGATGCGGCTCATACTAAAACCCCGTAGTTTCCCTCTCCAATGTCTACTGCCACGCGTGGCTCTTCTAGCCGTCGGTCTCGCCCAAATGTTGTTGCTTCCAAGGATGGCATCTCTCCTCCCTGTGAGACTAAAGCCGTTCTCATTCGTCGTCTTTCCACTGATGTTAAGAAGCTTACAACGGCCATTTTCGATGGATTCACAGGAGTTCAGTTACAGTTCAGTAATTATGATGCGACCATGAAACATCAGTCCGAATTACTTGATCAAATTCAGACCAACCAATCTCAGCTTCTGTCTGTTCTTGAAACCCAACATATCATTCTTCCACGTCGAACCCGTCCTCGTCCTTCGTCCCCTGGATCGTCCTCCTATCATCCTTAGGACGTATGGTTGTTTAGGCCTTGCTCTTGCCTTTTCCTGATGCTCTCGGAAGCTCTCAGTTCCGTTTGGGGTGTTGTACTTATTCTGTTTTGGTGTTTTCCTAGGTTTTTAGGTTGTTTTTGGTTTTCCTCGGTCTCTAGGCTGCTACTGTTGGATGTATGTCTATGTTTCATTTTGTTGGATGTATGTTTTGTTGGTTAATGTACTAAAAGTCTATTTTGTATCAGTCTATGTTTAATTACCTGTTTGTTGAATGTTACTTTCTCTTGTTTGGTTTTTATGTGAATTTCTCTCATTTAATTTATTAGTCGACTACGAAATTTCGTAGCCCACTAATTCTGTTTTTTCCACTTTTTGTGGATGACAAGGGGGAGAACTTAAGGCATATATTCAGGGGGAGTAATAATCATACTATATCTTTTAATTGTTTGTCATCATCAAAAAGGGGAGAATGTTGGAACTTGGTATATTCCATCTTCTATTCCATAAAGTTTTGATGTGACAATCAATATATTTTCTGTTACTAACTCTATCTATGCAGATGTGCAGACATAAAGATTATTCTATTCACATTATGCATATGATCACTTGATAAGGGTTTTCTGCAAAAGAAGCTTCGCTACTCATATTACGTTCAGATGACATATCTTCAGAATGATGTAATTTTATTTTTAGATAGCTTCAGGGCCTTGGCTATAACATATCATATATCCTTAAGCTTCAAATTACATTATCTTCCGACCCAATTAATCCTAAGTCAAAATTCCCATTTTTCATATTTAGTCGACTAGGATTTTTCGTAGTCGACTAAAAATATTTTCTTTGACTTTTGACCTGAAAATTTCTGACACACGTCACCATCTTCAATTGGTCAGTTTATGACCGTTTCAAAATTAGTCGACTAAAATTTTTTGTAGTCGACTAAACCAGTTTTTTATTACCGTTTGTGTCAGAACTTTCTGGACAGTTTCTATCCGTTTGAAACTTCCTCCATAACCATTTCTGAGCACTATAAAAGGAGGGTACCCCCTCTCTTTTCATACACATCTTTTCCTCTTCTTTTGTTTTCATTTGTGGAAATAAAGGCTTTAATTCTCTTGGGAAAAGTTATTTATTGTTCTCATTTGTCAGAAGAAATTCTGATCTCTTTCTTCATTTGAGAACTAAAGAACTTCACGGGTGTTTCGCAAATTCCACATTTAGAAACATTGAAGTTCTCTTTTTAAACACCATCCTTGAATTCATTTTTGAAATTCATACCAAGGCTATATGTGTTTTCTTTCTTCATTATTTCCTCAACAAAGTTTTGAATCTCTAGTTGTAGAGATTGTACAAAATTTGGGACGCAGGGGAGTGTCGCCAATTTTGTAAGTTGGTGCTTGCGGGGCAAGTGATTATAATGGATTGATAATCTATACAAGGAGTAGAGGATTGGAGTAGGATCAAGAGGATCCGAACCAGGATACATATTTGTGTTTGCGATTGAATTATTTTCAATACTTGTCATTTAATTTATGTTCCATCTTTGCAAATTTTAGTAACGTTTTATTTGCAACAAGTTTTTATAATACACTATTCAACCTCCCCCCTTCTAGTGTATATGTGTATACAGGCGATCCTACAAGGAGATGATATCTCTTCACCCGTACGAGTAATCCATTGATTTGAATCAAAATCTAAAATAGCTTCAAGATAATAAGTATGGTCTAATGTAACCACTTCTTCGATAATAGTGTGGGTGTATGCTACCAGGTCTTCAAATCCTTAATTTTTAGGATGCCAAACTTATCTTCATGCTTAGTTGGAGTTAATACTATATGGTTGATATTACTGTTGCTGCTGAGTGTTTGGTTCATACCAATTTTTCTCTTAAGTTTATTGAATTGAACTATCCTTATGGTTCCTGATTGGAGATGTGGCAAACTTTACTTATCTACTAGCATCGTCTTGTTTTATTGTAGAAATAAACTCCTCCCTTGGGTGAAGCATAGAATTTTCATCAAAATTTATATATTTACTATGTATCCATTTTAATTCATCGGACTAGATTCTAACCCCAACATTATACCCAAGAATAATACCATTTTAGCTCGAGCATTTAATTTTTCCTCACTAATGTGATAGTAAACAGGACAACCAAATATTTTACTATTAGAATAATTTGCAAAGTTACATAACGTATCTCAATCTGTGTCTTGTAATTAACATCTATTGTAAGAGATAGATTCACTATATAGGCAGCTATATTGCCTACTTCAGCCTAAAAATATTTGAAAGCTTTAGAAAGCATGAATCATGCTTTCTCCCGTAGTGTTTAGTTCATCAGTTTGGCGACACCATTCAGCTACGGGCACTAATAGAAATTGGATTTGCACTACATATTTACATATAAGGGCAAATTTGTAGGTGTAAAACACTATACGCCCAAAGACATACATGGGTAAATGCACATAGCTGTTGTTAGAATTTTGAGATGAGAACATCACCTGAGAACGCAGCGGACAGAGGAGGAGCGACTTGGATCGTATTGGAAATTACCGAAGAAAATCCAATTTGTTTTCACCGCCAAAATTACCTTAGACTTCTTCTTCTTGCTGGTTGGAAGAGGAGAAACGAATTAATCAATTGCTTTGATTCAATGATTTTTCTCTCTGTCTATGGGAGATATTTATAGGGATTAAGAAGAGCGGTTTCCTCCCGTTGAAAACTTAACGTTAACAAAATAACGTAAAGTTAGTTACAAAACAAAATTTTCATTGGGAACCCTGATCTTCTGTAAATTGCATTTATCCACCAAGGCTAATTCAATTTACGTAAAACCCCTTAATTAATATTATAACTGCGATTTACCCCCAGGGTTAAAAACCCGTCATGGGCGTACCTAATTTCCAACATCTCCCACTCGCATATGATGGGATTTGTTGTTACAAAAACAACACGTGAAGAAGACTTCATACTTGGTAACTTGGTCGTGCGACCCATAAGCGAATACAGGCAATCTTGTTGTGCACTGGTTAGAAATACACAACTGCCCTCTATGAAATCAATCCTCTAAAGTATATCTGTCGCTTATAATACCCCAGATCTAAGTTGTTGTATCAGTGTAAGTATTCCTGAGCCCTCCTTTTATTTACACTTAAGGACATACGTAAACACATCCATATTGATGTCTCTTAATCACACAGATTGGCCGGCCAGTGAGAACATCAAACTTGATATCAACAAACTTAGTCATTCCTTTGCACTCAATATTCTAAGTCACAACTCAGTCGCTTTCCTAGACATACCCTTTTAGACCAAATCACTCGTGGCCATAAGGAATATGCTAAAGTAGTTATCACCAAGACTAAGACTTTGAATATTAGTCAATAGTCAAAGGGTATATCACCAAGACTAAGACTTTGAATATTAGTCAATAGTCAAAGGGTATATGGAGGAACCCAATCCTCCAGGGACTCGCACAGTGGAGAGGCAGGGATCCACTTTCTCACTTTCCATTATGGTCGACTCCAGCACATGTGGTATGAATCACATGCAACGGTGTATTGTGTATGTCTTTGAAATAATTCAATCCAACACCGTTCAGACTCCAAGTTAAATATACTCATACATTTAACACTGAATTCTACAGCAATCGATTGCTCTAAGAATTCGTGTCTGGCTTATTAATAAGCTTAGATGAACTTTGGGGAATTTGTTCATCTCGGTCATTATTTGTATATATAAAATGACCTCATCTTGAAACTTATTCAAGGCGACTTTTATAGAGGATTAAGTCTCATCCCAGCCCGTTCACCTAGAACGTCAACGGCGATTGCCTATGTGAGAAGGCCAATCTACATGCATATTTAACATACTTTTTCTTATGTACTCTTTTTATGTGTTAACAAATAACACTATTAGGCAAATACATATCATCCAACACAATGAATGAAATAAATATTTTATTGAACAATATCAATATATATTACAGAGTACATACACAAGTATATTTCAATTTATACGCAATCCTAGAACTTTTACATGTCTCAAAAAAGCATATCTAGGAATGGGTTTTGTAAGAGGATCAGCAACCATTTTGTGCGTAGATATATACTTGATACAAACTATCTTCTCAGCAACAATGTCTCTCACAAAATGATATCGTATGTCGATATGTTTGGTACGACTATGATACTTTGAGTCCTTGGTGTAAGCTATAGCAGCTTGATTGTCACAGTAGACAATTACTGGTTCTTGTTTTATACCCAAATTTTGTAGGAACCGTCGTAACCAAATAGCTTCTTGAACTCCTAGAGAAGCAGCAACAAATTATGCTTCCATGGTTGATAGAGCCACACAAGTTTGTTTCTTGCTGCACCATGATACGGCACCATCTCCGAGCAAGAAAACATATCCTGATGTAGATTTTCTCTCATCTACATCTCCCCCATAGTCAGCATCTGTGTAGCCTTCCAGTTTGGTGGATGAACCTTCATAACACAAACTATAGTTGGCTGTACCCTTCAAATATCTCATGATCCTCTTGACAGCCTTCCAATGCTCAGGTCTAGGATTAGACTGATATCGACTTACCAATCCTACTGCATGACATATGTCTGGCCTTGTGCACAACATAGCGTACATTAAGCTACCCACTGCACTTGCATATGGCACTATTGCCATTTTGTTCCTTTCATCTAATGTATTAGGACAATCATCTAGACTTAGGTTATCGCCTTTTGATGTTGGAGTTTCAACTGGATTACAGTTAGACATGTTGAATCGTTTGATGTTGGAGTTTCAATTGGATTACAGTTAGACATGTTGAATCATTCTAACACTTTATTAATATATGTTTCTTGCGACAATGCAAGAAATCTCTTAGAACGATCTCTTCGGATTTTTACACCAAGTATAAAATCCGCTTCTCACATGTCTTTCATTTCAAAGTTAGATGATAACCATTCTTTTATGGTTATCAGAAACTCTATATCGTTACTAGCTAACAAAATGTTATCTACGTATAATGTCAAGATGACAAATTTGTTTTTATGTTGCTTCACATAAACACAATGATCTTCTTCGATCATCTCGAAACCAAATGAGGTGACAACTCTATAAAACCTCTGGTTCCATTGCCTAGATGCTTGTTTAAGGCCATATATAGATTTCTGTAATTTACAGACTTTATTTTCTTAGCCTTTAACAATGAAACCTACTGGCTGATCTATGTAGACTTCCTCATCTAGTTTACCATTTAGGAATGCCATCTTGACATCCATTTGGTGAAGTTCTAAATTCATGTGAGCAACTAAAGCTAGTATTAGGCAAATGGAGGCAAATTTAACAACTGGTGAAAAGGTTTCTTCGTAATCTATACCTTCCTTTTGGGTATATCCCTTTGCCACCAGCCGAGCCTTATGTCTTTCAATGGATCCATCCGTCTTTCTCTTTATTTTGAGAATCCACTTATTCCCAATTGTTTTCGATTAGTCGGTAAGTTAACCAGTTCCCAAACTTGGTTAACTTTCATAGAATCCATTTCTTCCTCCATAGCTTTCTTCCAATAATCTCGATCATAACGAGATAAAGCTTCTTCTACACTCCGAGGTTCTTCGTCATCTTGAGGTACAGCAATTAAGGCTTCCACTATGATTTCAAATCTTCGTCAAGGAACCTTAACCCTTTTGTCTCGCCCAACTGACTCATCAAGCTAAGAATTCTGAATTACTTCTCTTTTGGGCACACTGCTCCAACTAATCTCATGGACTCGAGAAGTATTCTCTTGTGCCTCAAATGACCTAATACTCATGAAGTCTGGATCTTCCAACTCATGGAGATCATCTTCATTTCTGACTTCGCCTTGTTTAGGAAACCTATCCTCTATAAACGTGGCATCCCTTAATTCATATTCTGTGACAGTGCCGTCTTCTTGCTCACCCAAGAAAACATAACCCTTTGAGTGTTCAGAGTATCTAATGAATATACTCTTTTTTCCTTTGGGTCCCAACTTCCCATGCTTATGAGAAGTGTTATGTACATAAACTGTACATCCCCATGGCTTTAAGAAACTCAAATTTGGACTTCTACCAGTCCAGAGTTCATATGGGGTTTTATGAATCGATTTAGAGGGTACTAGGTTCAAAACATGTGCTGTTGTCAACAATGCATCTCCCCAATACTTAATTGGTAAGTTTGCTTGCGACATTATGCATCGAACCATTTCTAAGAGAGTTCTATTCCTTCTCTCAGCAACACCATTTTGCTGAGGTGTATAAGGAGTAGTAAGCTGTCTTAGAATTCCTTTTTCATTACATAGATCTTTAAACTGATCTGATAGATATTCCCTTCATCAGTCTGTCCTCAAGGTTTTAACCCTTTTATCCAACTGATTCTCAACTTCGTTGAGAAATAATCTAAAACATTCTAATGCTTCGGATTTATGGGATATAAGGTATACCTTTCCAAACCGAGAATAGTCATCTATAAATGTAGTGAAATATGAGGCACCATGCCTAGCCCTCACACTCATGGGTCCACAAATGTCAGTGTATTAGTTGTAATGGAGTTTCAGCTCGTATTGCCTTTCCAAATGGTTTCCTAGTTTCTTTGCCTGCTAAACATGGTTCACATGTAGGAATTTCTATTTTCGTGAGAGATCCCAAAAGACCATCTTTAGCCAAGCGTTCTATCCTGGCTTTTCCTATGTGACCTAGTCTAGCATGCCATAATAATGTTGCATTATCAGATGTAACAGATGAAGATGAGGTTAACATATAACCAAAAGAACCATTATTTGTATTAATAATTACCAAACCATTTACATAAGAACCAGAGCCATAATATTCGTTACACAAACTTATATTCAGTCCATGCTGTTCAAATAACAAATTAAATCCATATCTAGCTAAGGATATTACAGAAACTAAGTTCCGCCTTATTTCTAAAGTATGCAAGACATCATGTAATAGTAAGGTCCGTCCTCCGCGCAATTCCAATTTGCACGTACCGACTCCCTTTACTTCCAGCTTGTTGTTGTTGCCAACATACACACATCTTTTTCCCCCAGGAACATGACGGTACTCCACATAGTAGTCTCTGTATCTTGCTACGTGGTCTATCGCTCCTGAATCAACATTCCACCAAGGATCAGGTTCTATTAGCATAACGGAGCTCGACACATATGCATTATGACAAGGAATAGAAGAATCATAAGTTACCTTCCTTGGCTCAGGACATTCCCGAGCGAAGTGTCCCTTCTGATGACAGTTGAAGCACATCAACTTATCAACATTCATTTTCTTCTTCTTCTTATCAAATTTCCTCAGCCCCTTGGATTTGTTTTTCATATTTGCATCTTTGCCATGGTTCTTCTTCCAGAACCTCTTCCTCTTGAAGTTTCCTTTCGTGGAACTTGACTCCGTCACGTAGGAATGAGATTGTGGTTTCAGAGAAGACAACCTTTCGTCTTCCAATTCTACGTGACGTGCCACATCATTAAAAGTCTTAACACTTTCATTATGTGTCAAGTTGACTTTCATATGTTCCCAGGAGCCATGCAAAGAACGGATCACAGCTTGAACCTGTTGTTCATCAGTGAGGTTGCACCCAGCAGCAGCAAGTTCCTTAATCATTCTAGACATCTCCCGGAGATGTTGCTTAATGGTTTGATTGGAACTCATCTTATAAGTATCAAACTTTATAGTGAGCTGCCGTAACTTCGACACAGAAGTTCCTCCCAGCCTATCAGATAAGGCCTTCCACAAGTCACATGCAGTAGGATAATCTTTGTATTCACAAGCAAAGTCATCCTTCATTGAGCTTACGAGAATACCACGTGCAGTGGCATCCTTTTTCTTCCACTCATTATAAGTCTCAACTGCACGCCTGTGCTGGGCGGTGTTACCCTTACCAGGATCTTCTAATTTATGATTTATGGTTTCAATGACCTATTGTTCCTCCAAGACATACTTGATACGGAAACTCCAGATATTGAAATTGTCTCCATTGAGACGATCTCCCTTGTTGAGGTCAGCAATGATGTTCTTGACCGCAGTCATATTTGTAGGATGGTTTAAGTAATTACTGAAATAAAGAGAGACATTTAGAAGATAAGTAACTTTGCCCAAAAATATTTTTGTCAAGTATTTAAATATAACGGTTCAGTCAATAGCACAGATTCGAAAGTTCATTAAATTCTCAGTCATCGTCCATGACTAAAAACTTTGTCGTTATATGTAAATACTCTTTCAAAAATATATATGTCCCTACAATTTAAAAAAATGTGTCGCTCCCACTAAACTTATGTATTCATAGAGAATACAAAGTTAATAAACACATTAATATTTACTAAAAATATTATAACTGCTCTATTTACACAAAAACAGCCAAGTGGGATGTTTCTGATAATTGGAAAAATTAGCAAACTAAAATTGCCAATTTAAATTATTAATGTTAACACATAACATTAAGTAAACTAAAGATTACAGCAAAAATATTATTAATGTTAACATATAACATTAAAAGTCTTTTATTTAAACATAAAACTCATGCATATCTGTATATTGAAATACAAGCATAAAAATAAATAAGTAACACATACATATAATTCATGAGTTTCATTAAGAATTTATGTTGAGTAAATAAACACTTCATGTTCTGCATATATGCCAAAGTATATATAATATATAAAATTCATGCTCATAAAGTTTCTATTAATCCATGGTCTATGTAATGAATTACTCCATGGTCTATGCAATGAATTACTCAACTAGATAAATAAACAGAACCCATCGGAGTTAAAGAATTCCATTTTAAAAAAACTCCATTTCATACTCCAAAAAAAATCAATTAGATTAAGCATGTCATAATATTTAAAAAAATTAATCAATATAATCACATATCCAAAAAACGAAGTGGCAGGTGGCCATTTAAAAATCCAAATAACTCTCATTGTCTTTCATTCCCAATAAAACTTTATGGCCATTAAAGAGTGTGTCAGAAAATTGGTTTTTTTCTCAACAAAACTATGCAAGCCAGCCAAACAAATAGGCTTAATTAAAATAACAATTTACCTAAGTAATTAAGGGGATATGCCCATTATACTCTAAAAGACAATTACTCCCAAAATAAATATTTGAGGAAAAAGGAGAGCCTGTTGAGAAATGTTAAGAGAAGAGGAAAATAATCTCTAATTAGGAGTAGCCATGGCATAAGCCATGGCTCTCTATATATTCATTGAAATAGGATTTAGGAGTCCAAGGGACTCCCCACTAACTTAGTGGGGAGTAATGGTGAGATGATGAGGGGAGGGAGGCCAAAGGCTTCCCTCAACTCACAACACTCCCCCTCATCTCTCCATTACCTTGAGTTAAGCATATGAATACTTCAGGATTTAGTATGCTAATGGGGTGGATACTTCTGGATCCAGAGCCACTGTGGTTGCCTCGTTAAAACCTTAGCTGTGGAAAACCGAGTGGGAAAAACCAGCAGCTTAAGGGAAAAGAGTACAACTATCGAGGGACTCCCCCTGATCTGTACAAGCTTCAGGCTTGCAGATTTCCTATGTATCTATACAATCATCTCCTATTCGTCTATACATCCATCATGTTTTGAAAGTAAATACAATCATCACTCATCTATACAAGTTTCACTCATCTAGCGCTATATGAAAGCAGTAGCGCTTTGGAGTGGAACGCTCTTCAAAGTTGGTAGATGACTCCACTAATGTATTCTTTGAATCGGTCTTCAATTTATCTATAAGGTATTGCTGGACCTGGCTGAGCGTTTTCAAGACTTGCTTCTTGGATGATGAGCTTCTCAGAAAATGTAAACTTTGGAGGATGATTTGTAGATCTTTAGGAGGTAGCCGGCTTTTTGTGTTTTAGTCATCGCGATGATCTTTAAACCTGCATATGCGATATATATTCCTTGACCCTTGGAAGTTGCACAGAAGCAGCTTATCCTTGGTCTAGTGGTGCTCTCCAAGACAGTACTGTATCTGGCTAACAACTTTACTGCAAACGTTCTATCAAAGACACGTACAGTTGGCCAGATAAAGAAGTGTAACAAGTACACTATAGCTAGGCTCTTCGGGACCTAGGATGTCCTCCCCCTCTTCCAGAGACTGGAAGGTGTCATAAATATGCATCCATTTTTAATAGATTGCAAATGGACATCATTCTTCATAAACTCCAGGTGTATGAAGAATATTAAAGGGTTCCACCACGAAGTTGTTTAATATGTAAGCCGAGACAATACCTTGTTATACCTAGGTTTTTCATTTCCAAGGTATGCTTAAAGCTATCTGATATCTCAATGGTCTCTGCAGGAGATCCTATTAGATTTAAGTCGACCACATGTACGACAAATATCACAAATCCTGTCAACGATATTTCGAAAAAGATACTGATCACTCCATATTTTACACCTTTTTTCTACATGTTTACATGCCAATTTGATCGCTCAAATCGTTTTTTTTCGCGTTTATTCGACAATATTGCGATACTTTTCACGATTTGTTGTTTTTGTCGTATTTCAGGAGATTTGGAGCGATTTGGAGTGATTCTGAGATGCACTCACTCCGAAGTGTCACCGACGACTCTCTTGAGGGGTATTTTGCTATTGGAGAGGAGTGGAAGGAGAAAGAATGTCGTAGGAGCGACGAGGAGGCGAAGATATGAAGTTTGGGAATTTTTAGCACTTCACTTGACTGAGTGAAGGAGTCACTCGGCCGACCATAGGAAGCCCGCTCGGCCGGCCAGATCGGACACGCAACAAGCGTGCACTCGACCGAGCATCACCATGCCACTCGGCCGAGCACCGAGTCACCCATCGCCCGAGTGGAGCCAAGACGACGGCATCAAAAAATCACCAACTCTCTGTTTTCCGTCAGTCTGCTCCGATGACTGACTCGGCCGAGTGGAGAAAGACGGTCCGCCCGAGGACGACCGACGTTCGCCCGAGTGACGAAAGGCCGTCCGCCCGAGTGACCTCCGAGGAGACGACCCCCGAGACCCCCAACTCTCTGTTTTGGTACAGGGTTCGTCACTCGACCGAGTGACATTTTTCACTCGGCCGAGTGAACCGCGCTGCCTGTAGCGAAAACTGCGGATTTGAGGCTGCGCAGGGGCATTTTCGTCAGGGTTTTTTGGGCGATTTTGGGCGGTATTTAACCCCAGTTTTAACCTAGTTTTAGAGAGCTTTTCCAGAACTTTTTGCAGCTTTTTAGATTAACTTTTTAGGGATTAGATTTAGCTTTAAGGGAGGAGAGAAAAGTGAGATTTTGTTGGATGCTAGCTTGTTCTTCATTGGTTTGTATCTCTCTCCCTCAAAAACTCAATTTTTATTGATCTATTGAATATTGCTATGAATTCCATTGATTTTATTTGCGAATTTCTATTGCATTCTATTATGAATTGTGAGTAGTTCATCGTCTTAGGGCGTAGGGATGAACCCTACGAGCCCAATTTCGAAATTGTGATGAATTGGCGAAACTATTGCTAGGATTGATTAGGGGTAGTTTGGGATTGCTATAATACGAATAGCTAGGGATTCATATCGATTGGGATTTACAAGAGATTGGATCCTAATTCGATAGGAAGCCCTAGATATCCGAATTGGGTTGCAATTGAATTCCTCCGGAATCGGTTTGCAAGAGATTGGACCGAAACTAGGGTTTTTCGATTGCAATTCTATACCAATACCCGTTTGCAAGAGATTGGACGGGTAGGAACTATACCAACCTAGGTCGTGTCTCGAGTTTGCACAAGAGTGGGCTCGAGATACGATTGAACGATGATGTTGTTCTTCACGCTAGTTTGCCTAGGTTAGGGTTTGCAAGAGATTGGACCCTACCCTAGGTTAGCTATAGACCGGCAATAGCGCGAGAGCGTGAGCTTGGTTCCACATTTAGTTGCAACTAGTTCACCCGATTTTCAAGTCTAGCAATTGTGAAACCTACGAGTCACAATGATGAGATACGGCATGTAGCAGGGATTCCCTATCCCCTAAGCATCTTTATTAAATTGTTAATTCTTCTATACATTTGAACGACTGTGACCGCACATTTGCGAACATTTCCCGACTTTTCCTATAGCCAAGCGATTCGAAGAAGACACTGTTATTAGGCCTCCCTATGTTCGATACCTGCTCGCCGCTACACCGTGCGCTTGCGGTAAGACTACGATCGTCGCCGCTCCGGGACGTGTATCCGGGGCGCGATCAAGTTTTTGGCGCCGTTGCCGGGGAGGCAATAGTGTTTGATTCCTATAACCTAGCTATTTTTCTTTTTGTTTTATTATTTTCATTATTATTTTATCCTTCCATTGTGCTAACTATTTCTTTGAAACTCTGTTTTCCCTTGCATGTACTCGAGATCCTCGGCGAACCCCGAAGAGATACTATACAATCCGGAGATCGAGCGTACATTGAGGAGGATCCGAGCGGAGAGGAGACCCGATACGGAAGGAAATTTTATGACCCATCCTGAGACCCCCGAAGAATTAGCAGCGCGAATGGCGAGGATTATTTCCATAAGAGATAGGCTTCGGCCTAAGACTTCTTCCACGACCTCGTCCGTAGCCATGCCGGAGTTGGCGGCCGACAAGAATTTTGAGTTGAAGACCGGATTGGTAGTCCTTATGCAACATGATCCTTTTCATGGGAACTCCCATGAAAACCCTCATTACCACATCCAGCTCTTCCTATCAAAGTGCGCCACCTTCCAAATGCCGGGCGTCTCTGTGGATGCTATCAGACTGCGTCTCTTCCCTTTCACACTAAAGGACAAGGCATTATATTGGTTGAGGACGTAAGCTGAAGGAATCTTCACCACTTGGGATGAGTTGGCGAGTGCATTCATCGACAAATTTTACCCGCCCTTCAAGACGGTGAAGATTAGAAGTGCTCTCATGTCCTTCAAGCAAGGACCTCAAGAGACTCTCTACGAAGCATGGGAGCGCTTCAAGGACTTGCAACATCAGTGTCCTCATCATAGCATTGAGGATTGGGAGCTTGTCCATAGCTTTTACAATGGACTCCAACCGGAGACGAAGCAGATTATTAATGCCACGGCAAATGGAGCCATTTTGTCGAAGACTCCCGATGAAGCTACGGCCTTGCTTGAGGAGATGGCCTCGAACAACCAACAATGGGAGGACGAGCGAGGACATTCTTCATCCTCCTTGAAGCCCACAAGTATCTATGAGGCCAAGGTCGTGGCGGAGCTTTCAAGCAAGTTTGATTCTCTCCACAAGGTTGTGGAGAGATTAGAGAAATTTATTACAGAGCCTCAAGGAGCCCCTTCTACATCCACGCCAACAAATCATATGGGCGATTGGTAAGACCAATCCCAATCCATATATGTAGGAGGAGAGCAAGGAGAAGGAGCTATGGAGCAAATCCAATACGTCGTGAGGAATTCTGGATATTGGGCCAATCCGACCGCTAGAAACCATCCGGGTTTCTCGTATGCCAATAATGATGGGGCATTAAACCCCCTGCCACAACAACCTCCTCAAGCTCGGGCTCCACCACCACCACAACCGAATTATCCACAAAGGGGGCCACCGCAACAAAATTTCCCACCGAGGCAACAAGTGGGATCTTATAGGCCGCCCAGATACAATCAAGGGTGGAGGAATCCCAACCCACCACAAGCTCAACAACGCTCAGATTTTGAAGCAAAGGTGGATGAGTTTATGGCGGAACAACGAAAGATCAATGCCACATTAAAGGCGGGACAAGATTCCCTCGTCACCGTCGTAGCTTAAATCGGGGAGCAACTTGCGTTGCTCAACAAAAACCATCAACAATTGCCGGCTCAACCCGAGCCGAATCCACGGGGCAACACCGGCCATATTAATGCAGTCGTGGCGGTTACTACAAGAGGAGGGAAGGATACCACCCCCCCCCATGACTTAAGTCAAGGAGCCCGTGGTGGAGATTATACAAGAAAGTGAGCCGGCAATTGAAGTTGAGAAAGATAAGGAGTTGCAAGGAGAAGTGAAATCTAGAACGGAGGAGCTTATCGATGAGCGCCGATTTATGCCACCGGTGCCCTTCCCTCAGCGGCTAGCTAGAGCCAAGATGGAGAAACGGCTAGCCAAGTTTCTCGAGTATTTGAGAGGGGTGAGCCTCAATATCCCCTTCCTCGACGCTTTAGTGGAAATCCCATCTTATGCCAAGTTCTTAAAAGAATTAATCACGGGAAGGAAGAGGAAGGAGAAGATAATGCTCGCGGAGGAAGGGACTTGGTTCACAAAGAGGGAAAAGGAGCCCGCCAAGCTTAAAGATCCGGGGAGTTTTTGGATTCCTTGCACTCTAGGCGGCGTCCCCCTACAAAAGGCATTAGTAGACTTGGGGGCTAGTGTTAGCCTCATGCCCCTCTCCATGTTCCGGAGGTTGAATACCGGCACGGATTTGAAGCCTACCGACATGCGGATTCAACTAGCAGACGGGAGGATTACAAGACCGGTTGGGATAGCGGAGGACATCCCACTCCAAGTTCCGGGGGGCATATGTTTGCCATGCGATTTCGTGATAATGTACATCAAGGAGGAGGGCGATACATCACTCATACTCGGATTCCCGTTCCTCGCCACCGCCGGTGTCATCGTCGATGTGTGGGAGGGGACCCTCACCTTGAACGTCGGCAACATCGAAGTGGAGCTTCATATACTGAAGGCAATGAAGCACATGCCTTTTCATGAGGAGCTCGATTACATGGACCTCCTTGATGAGGTCATTGAAGAGGCGATACCCCGTTCCATCGGTGCACCCCACGAAGATAGCTTCGAAGAAGGCCTAGACTTGGCCGAAGAAGAGAAGATGGAGCACTCCCCCTATATCTCCATGGCAATTGATGATGGCGACGCTGATGTCGCAAGAATACGGGAGCTCTGCAAGCTCTCGAAGTTGAGGACTCCAAAGAAAGCTACACCGATACGAAAATCGGTGTCACAGGTGATTCGAAGAAGACACTGTTATTAGTCCTCCCTGTGTTCGATACCCGCTCGCCGCTACACTGTGCGCTTGCGGTAAGACTACGATCGTCGCCGCTCCGGGACGTGTATCTGGGGCGCGACCAAGTTTTTGGCGCCGTTGCCGATACGACAATCGGTGTCACCGGTGAAGAGGAAGACCAGAGCAAACTCTAGCTTGGGGGAGCCACCCCCCAACATTTCCCATGACGAAGGGGCACTGAGGAAGACCTCACACCACCATGATCCAAATCCGAGTGGTCTTCTAAGCAAGTTCGACGGGTGCATCTCGTATGCACCCAACATCAAGCTTTAATTGAAAATCAATAGGGGTCGAGCTCAAGACCTAAAACGAGCGCTTGTCGGGAGGCAACCCGACGGTTATCGCATTTTTTCTACTTTGGTTTTCATTTTTGTTTTAAATTTTATTAGTGTTTTTGAGTTGTTCGCCCGAAAAATTTTGACAACGGGTCCTATTTTCTTTGATAGGAGAGGAGAACGGGATATCTATCATATGGAGGATGACTAAGGCGAAGAAGAGCGCTCCAGGAATGCGCTCAAGGCTTAGGAGAAGGAAGAAATCAACTGGAGAAAGAAAAAACAGAGACTAGAGCCAAAACGGATCATCACAGCAGAAAACAGGGCCTCACTCGGCCGAGTACCATAGCCACTCGGCCGAGCCACCAACGTCGTCCGCCCGAGTGGCGCACCAACGAGGGAAGTCTGCTGCATCCAACTCTCTGTTCTTTTTTCGATTTCAGAATAAATTGCCACTCGGCCGAGTATATATCTTCACTCGACCGAGTGAAACTGATACGCTCCTAGGGCGAAAATTGCCGAGTAGCTTGTGCCACTCGGCCGAATGGACTCTTTCCACTCGGCCGAGGGTGGCAAAGCCACTCGGTCGAGTCGTAAGCAGCGAGGAATTAAAATAATTTCGTTACGATCACTCGGCCGAGTGACTTAGCCACTCGACCGAGTCGTAACTAATCCTATATAAGCGGACGCGGGCTCGGCGCGGAATACGAAGCGTCACATTTCTCCGATCGCCCGAACTCGCGCCCGATCGACCCTCGCTCGCCCACTGCCGCTCCCCGCTCGCCCGATGCCGCTTCCCACTCGCCCGACCGCCGCCTCGACCGCCCGACCGCCGGCGACCGAGCGCCGACCGTCGACCGCCCGAGTGCCCCGACCGCCGGTGACTCCCTCGCCGCCGGCCGACCTCCGGTAACCCCTATTTCTCCTATTTTCTCCATTTTCTCCTATATTTTGATGATCCGTGCACCTATCGAGCCCCTACCCCAAATTAATTTCTTTATCTATCTATTATACCCCTAACCCCCCATGTATTTTGAATTTTACACGCTGATATCGTTGTTTGATGTGTAGGCAATCTTGGGGAGCTTAGGGGAGCTTAGGGAAGCCTCCGGGACGCGCTTTTGGCTTAGAGGAGGCAGCGTCTGCGCACGCATCCGCTGTTTTGCTCTCGCGGCATGTTCAGGTACCATCGTTCTATTTATTTTGGCACGCCACATTTTACTTGTTGGGTGAGCACTCGGGGCGCACATGCCGCCCCGCACACGACCACGCACTCGGGGAGCTTCCGCCAAGCGGAAGCGGCCGGATGAGCCCGGCGTGCCAGCGCTCCAGCACTCGATAGTGCCCTCCAGGTTCACACACCTTGCTGACCTAGACCGCCTGAGGGTACTCGAGGGCATGCTAACGTTGTACGACAACGTGGGTTGGCGAGACTTTCTTTCCGTGTCGGCGAACACCTACGTCTGTCCGACACTCAAGGTGCTCAGCTCGATCGCCCGGACCGCTGAGGGATGCTCCTTCCGACTCATGGATCGAGAGTGACAGATCACTCTCGATATGCTTAGGGCATTCGTTCAGTGGCCCGCAGTCCCCACACCCGACCGAGCCTACGCCCCCACACACATCCCTCCCCCATCCTTCGATTCACACGCCTTCTGGGCCCGGATCACAGGTTTACCACCGGCCTTTGACCCTAGTAGGGCCAAGGCCTCGGCCATAGTCCACCCCTGCCTCTGCATAGCACAGCGCCTTATGGCGACCACCTTTCTTGCGAGGTACGAGCCTGGGACGATGTCGACGCCTGAGCTCTATATGCTCTATGCGATGACTCGCCCCAGAGTTCTTGATAGGGATGGAGTTACGTTGGTCCCCGCCGTTGAGATAGACGTCGCTAGCTGGTTTTGGACCGCATCATCGTATCGGTGGGCGCTCGCTCTCCGATATGTTGCGGCGGCCTGATCACCCTGCTAGCCCTGATGACCGGCGAGGACCTTCCGGTTGACCTGCGACGAGCACCGGGCCCCACTGCACTTTCGATAGACGTCATGGCCCGGATGAAGATGCTTCGTCCGCACGGCCAGCGGTACTGGGTTTGGTTGCACGGTCCGTACGGTGCTGACTACATGATCCTTCCGAGCCCCGCTCGGACACACTTAGGACCAGCACACGACGACTGGCTTTCGGCGATGGATCTCCTGATCCCCGCCGCCTACGTGCTAGAGGCCGAGGGAGCTGAGCCTGCACCACCTGCACACCCTGCATCGCCAGCTGACCCTGTGTTCCCTCAGCCTGAGCCTGCACTTTCTGCCGCTCCCGACACTTTTGTCCCCACTTCTGCCAGTGTCGGGAGTACACTTGTTGAGCCTACGCCCACCACGTCTACCACTGCCACCACCACTGCTGTGCCATTGTCGATTGAGCCACTCACTTCTCTGTTACTCGAGCGTCCACCCACCATACTTGAGAGCGGCGAGCCTTCTTTCGCTGCTGTCGTGGAGACCATGGCTAGTATGATCTCCGCTGGGATTTCACCTTTTGGACCCCACACTTCCTCCCCAGCGGTCGACCCTTCTGTCTCCACCGTAGCCGTTCTATCTGAGAGTGTCGTGACGTCTGTCCCCACTTCTGTGTCACTGACCTCTCTTGCCGCCTCGTCATCGATTTTGTCTTCCACTCCCACTGCTACTGCTTCCACCTCACACCAGCCTGCGTCCCAGCCTCGCACTGAGGCTGGGCATCCACTAGTGAGCACAGCACCCGTACCACCCATGCCTGCTGTCCTGATCACCTACACCGCCCGTATTAGACAGCCCCGACCAGCTCAGCCTAGACCTGTCCGTCCCTCCGCTCCACCACCCCCTGACGCCTTAGTTCAGAGCGTTCGCGCTCTTGAGGGGGGGTTGAGTGGGCTCCGGGGTGATTTTAGGGCTTTGTCTTCCACAGTCACCGCCATGCAGCACCGCCTCGAGCTACTTCCCAGCATTCACTATTGCTTGACCCAGATTCTCGATCGACTGCCTCAACCACCACCCACCCAGCAGACTGTGCCACGACCACCACCACCACCCCACCTCCAAATCAGGACGGAGATGGCGCATCACCACCAGCTTAGGCACACCCTTGATGCCTCCGATTTTTTGTCGATATGATGCCCATTCTCTGCTTGGTCCTGATGATTTCTGCCTACCCCCCTCCCCTCGTTATTTTTGTCCACATTTTGATCATATCATTCTATATCCTTTTTTCGGGAGTGAGGGAGAGTATTTTTGGTGACACACACATTTTCGCATCACTCTTATCCTTGCATGCATCACATTCGCATCTTATTTTTCATTTGTTCCTTTTATTTCTTTTTATCATGCATGCATACCCACCCCCTCCCATTACACGTCTCTCGGTGTGCCACACGTCGCACATTGGGGACACTGTGCACTTTAGCTTGGGGGAGTGAGTTCTCACGTTTTTTGCTTTTGTCACCCTTTATTTTTAGTTTTCCCACGTTTTTCCACTTTATCGCTCACTTTTTCATCACTTTTTCATTTTTTTTACCATGCATCACGTTTTTCTTATTTTTCCTGTGTGCCGCATTGTAAATAGTTTTTATCTTCGTTTATCTTTATTCTTTCATCTTTTGCTAGAGATGACTTTTCTGTGATGATGATGACGTGGTGTTAGCTTTTCTCTATATGCATGCTATACTTGTCATGTCATAGCCTCTTATTTCTGATATCATATGCTATGTTCTGCTTTGCATTTAGAAATAGTAACCCACTCTCTTTTGGTGTATGAAAATGGATGAAATTCTATTATTAGCTGATGTCTGATGATTTATATGTATGCTATCGAAGAAAACACACCAAGATTCACGCATTGATGCTTATATCTGGAGTACTGATTTCATTTCTCTCATATCACTTCTTATTGCATGACTTGTACTTTTCACTTCGGGTTGATTGAATTGTTGCTAGCAATGATAAATCTGGATTAGTTTACTTTTTGAGATTAAACTGAGTAGATTATATTACCCTGCTGAAGTTGTCATGCACGTCCTATAGAGTGAACTGAGAGATACATTTATTTCTTTCTCCACATATCTTGAACATTATTTCTCTATTTTAAATTCATTGGTGAATCTCCCCTTAGCGATTCTATTATTGGCATTCCCCCGTTATTAAAATCACATGCTCCAAATTCCCCAAAACCCAAAGAAAAAAATACTTGTATATCCTTCTATTTGATTTGGGATCATTGTGTATATATGCTATGAAAAAGAAAAAAAGAAAAAAAAAGAGAAAAAGATTTGAGAATAAGAAAAGAAAAGAGAAAAGTAGTTCGAAAACGATCCCATCTCATATACTTTGTCTCTTTCTTCCCTCTTTGTTTTATTTTTGACTTTTGGAGCTTCATAAAAATGGGGATGTAAATATCGTTTTATATATGCCACCAGGCTTATAGATAAGTTTGGGGGAGAGAATCCAATGATGTGTGAGAGAGTGACTACTTGACGGTGCATGACGACCTAGGCTAAGTAATATTCTATACTCGGTGAGATTGCTAAAGTTTCACGAAATCCAGAAATCTACGCTTAGCATTCATTTCATGAAAACCGCATTTTTCTATTCTTACTACTCTATCGTGTGATATCTCTTATACTCCCTATAGAAAGCATTCAATTGAAAAGTGTGTGATCTACGATATTGTATACCGCTTTAGATGCTTCAGACGATGTTAATCTTAGAATTATTCCATTTTTCATGCTATATCGATATTCTTGGGTTTTCTATTTCAAATGCATCATTATACTATGGTATCAAAATAAAAGACTTTGACATGTGTTTTATATTCGATGCATGCTCTACGAGTAAGCAAAACCCACGTCCTGAGAAAAACGATCTAGCGACTTCCCTCTTCGTTTTCTATTTTGTTTTTCGTTTTCGATTTTCCGCCTTTCCGCCGTTTTCTTTATCTTTATCCGCCGGGTTCGCTTTTTACTTATCTTCCTCGAGGACGAGTAAGAGGTAAGCTTGGGGGATTTTGATCACTCCATATTTTACACCTTTTTTCTGCATGTTTACATGCCATTTTGATCGCTCAAATCGTGTTTTTTCGTGTTTATTCGACAATATTGCGATGCTTTTCACGATTTGTTGTTTTTGTCGTATTTCAGGAGATTTGGAGCGATTTGGAGTGATTCTGAGATGCACTCACTCCGGAGTGTCACCGACGACTCTCTTGAGGGGTATTTTGCTATTGGAGATGAGTGGAAGGAGAAAGAACGTCGTAGGAGCGACGAGGAGGCGAAGATATGAAGTTTGGGAATTTTTAGCACTTCACTCAGCCGAGTGAAGGAGTCACTCGGCCGATCATAGGAAGCCCGCTCGGCCGGCCAGATCGGACACGCAACAGGCGTGCACTCGGCCGAGCATCGCCCTGCCACTCGGCCGAGCACCGAGTCACCCATCGCCCGAGTGGAGCCAAGACGACGGCATCAAAAAATCACCAACTCTCTGTTTTCCGTCAGTCTGCTCCGATGACTGACTCGGCCGAGTGGAGAAAGACGGTCCGCCCGAGTGACGACCGACGTCCGCCCGAGTGACGAAAGGCCGTCCACCCAAGTGACCTCCGAGGAGACGACCCCTGAGACCCCCAACTCTCTGTTTTTGTACAGGGTTCATCACTCGGCCGAGTGACATTTGTCACTCGGCCGAGTGAGCCGCGCTGCCTGTAGCGAAAACTGCGGATTTGAGGCTGCGCAGGGGCATTTTCGTCAGGGTTTTTTGGGCGATTTTGGGGGGGTATTTAACCCCAGTTTAACCTAGTTTTAGAGAGCTTTTCCATAACTTTTTGCAGCTTTTTAGATTAACTTTTTAGGGATTAGATTTAGCTTTAAGGGAGGAGAGAAAAGTGAGATTTTGTTGGATGCTAGCTTGTTCTTCATTGGTTTGTATCTCTCTCCCTCAAAAACTCAATTTTTATTGATCTATTGAATATTGCTATGAATTCCATTGATTTTATTTGCGAATTTCTATTGCATTCTATTATGAATTGTGAGTAGTTCATTGTCTTAAGGCGTAGGGATGAACCCTACGAGCCCAATTTCGAAATTGTGATGAATTGGCGAAACTATTGCTAGGATTGATTAGGGGAAGTTTGGGATTGCTATAATACGAATAGCTACGGATTCATATCGATTGGGATTTGCAAGAGATTGGATCCCAATTCGATAGGAAGCCCTAGATATTCGAATTGGGTTGTAATTGAATTCCTCCGGAATCGGTTTGCAAGAGATTGGACCGAAACTAGGGTTTTTCGATTGCAATTCTATACCAATACCCGTTTGCAAGAGATTAGACGGGTAGGAACTATCCCAACCTAGGTCGTGTCTCAAGTTTGCACGAGAGTGGGCTCGAGATACGATTGAACGATGATGTTGTTCTTCACGCTAGTTTGCCTAGGTTAGGGTTTGCAAGAGATTGGACCCTACCCTAGGTTAGCTATAGACCGGCAATAGCGCGAGAACGTGAGCTTGGTTCCACATTTAGTTGCAACTAGTTCACCCGATTTTCAAGTCTAGCAATTGTGAAACCTACGAGTCACAATGATGAGATACGGCAAGTAGCGGGGATTCCCTATCCCCTAAGCGTCTTTATTAAATTGTTAATTCTTCTATACATTTGAACGACTGTGACCGCACATTTGCGAACATTTCCCGACTTTTCCTATAGCCAGGCGATTCGAAGAAGACACTGTTATTAGGCCTCCCTGTGTTCGATACCCGCTCGCCGCTACACCGTGCGCTTGCGGTAAGACTACGATCGTCGCCGCTCCGGGACATGTATCCGGTGCGCGATCAGATACACGGGCAGAATATAGCTTAAGATCAACTAATGATCTTTGTAGCCTTTACGGAGAAGACGTTTCGACGTCTCTCTTTCATCTCTGGGGGTAGAGTATACCCTTCTGGAAGTTTTATATAGATCTATATATCTATATTGCCATATATATATGCAGTAACAATATCCATGAGCTGCATTTATTGTCTTTTTCAGAGAAGTTTAGGCTTAGTATGAAAATGATCACATTTCCTTCATTTCAATTTCTTATGAAATCCAACTTATATTCCACAGGTTTTACACATTCAGGTGTATGGACTGCTGGTCCAAAGACTTTGCTTTTCAAGAGTGAGTCCAGCTCTACTATTATTGCCTCGTCCCACTTTGGCCAATCTATGCCTTTATGCTATAGAAAAGTGGGTTGAAGTCATCATAGTATTCAGCGACGTGAACGGCAATAGTGAAAGCAAAACCGTCGTTGACGACTGTGCTATTTCCTTCCAGTACCTCTCCAGTACGTGCGTAATATAATTATTTTTCTCCTGTTGTTTTCTCTGCTGGGGAAATTAGGAGGGGAGAGGTTGCTGGTCTGAGCTCAGCATGCTGTGGATGGATTATTTTAATATATCCAGGAATCTTCCTCTTTCGAGGAACTTTATATTTTGAACCTGGCAGGCGTCCTCTTTTCAAATGAGGTACAGCCAATTCTGCTGCCGGTGGATTGCATCCATCTTTGGGAATGTCAATCCTAGCTGGCGTGTTGGCAGCAGGGACGTGTGAACGAATAATCTTCTGGTTGTCTGTAAATTTATCCGACAATTGATGTACTTTAGTCTGAATGTGAAGGATCTTCTGGATCTCATCTTCACACAGAAAAAGTATGCAGATCATAACGAGATTAGGACTTTTGTGTCCCATGATATGGTCTCAGAAGCTTCATGCTTCTTTAGACTGCGTGCATATTTCAATGAAACTTTGCTCATCAAATTCATAGTTATCAAGACTTGGTGGGAAACCATATGCAAGCGGCATCAGCAATAAGATATGGCCACAAGAGGGCCGTATCGTGATAAGCGATGCGAAATGCAGTATGTTGATCCTTAAACATCAACAGGCAACTGGGATTTAACAATGGACGTGAAATCCATTGGAGTCTCTTTATCAGGGACTCTGATAACCCATTATGAGTATGAACATGCTACAGGAAGTTCAATTTCAATGCCAGTTGCTTGGCAGAAGTCTTGAATGATATGTGTAGCGAATTCACCCACATTATAAGCTTTTCAGAAAGCTAGGTTGCGAGTGAATATAAAGGCACACATAAGACCATCTAGTAGATGCATATATCAGTACTTTGAAGTATCGAAAATGGGCCACTTGCGGGGTGAATAGGCCCGCAAAAGTCACCATGTATTCTCTCAATGAAGCCAGTAGACTCTAATCCCACTTTTAGGAGGGAATGTCTCTCTATTAGTTTTCCCTTACGACGAAGGGGGTCAAGGAAACTCAATCTTTTGAAGAATCTTCAGGTTCTCCAATGGATTCATTTGATGATGTGTCCATCATCGCTGATCCAGGATGACCAAGTCCATTTTGCCAGAGTTAAAAACTCTGGCAATGAAAGGCACTTCTTGTGCTCAGTCAAGTAGGCTTTCTATAGGATGAATATCTGTAATGATAGGGGCCCGACGGGGGTCCAACGAATCGGGCGTAGATGGTCTTTTGGCCATCCTTTTGACGAGTTACATAGAGATATTCATTATCCATAGTTTTCAAGATATGTTTGTATAAACAAAATATCCTTGAAACTTGGAAAATTCCTATATGTTTAAGGGGAGAAGTTTGCATCTTATAGTCTCGTTGTATGTGGGAGCAATATTAATGCTACACCAGTGCAACGAGGCACTGTCCACAATATTCCATACTTCATATATAAGCAAAACAAAATTTTATTTAATTAAATGTAAAATGACATTCAAATAAAAGTTCGTACAAAAGCAAACTAAAGATGAAGCTACATTTAATTTTAAATGCATAGATATAAAGATAAGTCTCAATCGAGTAGGTCTTCATTCTCGAAGTCTTTTGTAGTGAAATACGTTGGCGGCTGAACAGCCGCCAAGTTTGTTTCAGGCAGAGACTTCTGGCTCGCTTGATACAGTTCCTGGAGGTGGCGAGGAGTGCGGCAGTTTCTGGACCAATGTCCAGTCATGCCACATCTATTACATTTATCCCCCCAATTCTTCTTAGGAATTGACACTTGATCGGTGTTCTTACGCTTCCATGTGAAGTTTCTATTTCCTCTGTTGTTTGTTGTTGGTCTGGGGTGCTTCTCCTCGTGCTGGCTTCATTACAGCCTTCCCTTTGTTATTTCTAGCATTCTTCTTGTTTTTCCACTTCTGGGGAGAAACATGGTGGGCTTCAGGGATAGGGGCAGTACCAGCCGGTCGCAAATTATGAGTGGCAAGCAGTAAATCTCTATTCTGCTCTGCCCTAAAGAGGCAAGAGATCAAATCAGAGAACTTCGTGAAGTTGCATTCACGATACTGCTGCATGAGGATTGCATCTTTCTCGTGAAACGAGGTAAATGTTTTTTCCAACATGCGATGCTCAGTCACTTCTTCACCGCACAACTTCAGGCGTGAGGTGATATTATGAAGTGCTGAGTTATACTCAGCGACGGACTTATAGTCCTGAAGTCTAAGGTTTTCCCACTCATAACTGGCACGTGGTAATATTACATTAATTTGATGTTTATACCGTGCCTCCAGCGATGTCCACAACTCAATTGGGTCCTCTACCGTTAGGTATTCGACCTTTAAGGTCTGATCTATATGTCTCCTAATATAGACAATGGCTTTCGCCTTATCTACATCAGAGACAGTGTTAGGAGTGTTGCTAGATGATTGGGCCGCTTCTGGGGCCTTACTAGAAGAAGCATCGGCCGCAGCTGGGGCCGATGAAGGAGCCAAAATTGAGCCAAGAAGGGCCATCGAACGCTAGTGGAACTTCAGGTCCACTCACCAACTCAGGTTATTTTTTTCCTGCAGCATCAAGGACATCGAAATCGACGCTTGCCAATTTTGCTATTTATCTATGCAATTTAAAACAAGCATGAATTAATTAAGATGTAAATTCATGCATAAAGAATAAAATAAGTAAAATGTGGGGATCGGCCAGATACCCAAAAACGTACAAAGTCCAAAGTTTGATATACAGTTCATTAAGAAAAGAAAAATACAAGTTGAAAACCCTGAATGGGTCCCTATATTTTGCAAATTTCACCTCCATCTTCATATGTTGGTACATCGGTCTTTGGCATTAATACATTTACTCCTCACTTACAAATTCTCTCAAAAGAAAATAAAAGTGCAAGGAATATTAAAGGTATCAAACTGGCTCATCCCAAAAACACATTTTAACTTATATAAACATCCACGCAGTTTTAAATATGCTACAGGCACAAACAACCACACATATAACTCAGGCATATATGATATGGAGAAAGAAACTATAAAATATAATAATCTCTCGGACCACGGGGAAAACGTCATACACCGTTAGGTTAGATGACTAACGGCAGAGCAGTCACAGGATCCTTAAGATAATTATATTTTGAAAAATTCTAATAATCCATAAATAATAATTCAAGAGTGATATTTAACATAATACTAGAAAATTGACTAACTGGGCTACAGGCCCAAACAAGAATTAAAAATGAATTATGATTGGCTGCAGGCCCATAAGTAAAATAATAATCATTTTAATAATTAATTTAATATTTGGGCTGCAGGCACATTTGCAAAAAATTAACATATTCATTTTGCAATTGGATTAACTGGGCTGCTGGCCCAATTTAGAAGATAAAATTAATTATTGATCTTATTGGGGCTTCGGGCCCATAAGAAATAGAAAACTAATTTTCATTGTTATAAACTGGGCTTCAAGCCCAAATTAGAGCACAAAATTAATTATTATTTTAATATGTGATGTCGGCTCATAAGCAAAATGAAAATCATTTTAAGTAGCAATTTAAATTATCTGGGCTTCAGGCCCAAATAACAAGACAAAATGAGTTAATTTTATGTAGTAGGCTTTAGGCCTAATAATCAGCCATACAATTTATTAAATATAATTGGACATAAGCCCTTAAACCAATTTTTAGGATATTTGTAAGGGAATGTGAAAAGGCCCCAAAACCCAGAATTTTATAGATCTCGTTCTCCCCCTTCTCACACGGCGACACACAGAGAGTCCCCCCTCATCTAGGGGGGAGGGGGCGGCGCAGACAAGCACAAAGAAACCCCCACTTTGTCTTAAAATATATGAGATTTAGGTTATGAACCCCCCCTGTCTCAAAATTTGTCAAGGTGCATAGCAATAATCTCACGAAAATTAGGATTAAAACTTATAAAAGCGCATTATATTGTGAGCATCCAGACCAGGAAGCCACACCATTGGATTTGAATGTAAAGAAACGGTTAAAATCAACAAATCTAAAGTTGACTGCCTTTGACGTTTCCAAACTTCAGAAATAGTGTCCAAAACTAGAGTTCAATAGTTTTGGAAACACTCAGATTCTACCCTATATTTTCTCAAAATACAACGGTTGTTAGATGATTCTGACCGCCATAATAATATCTTCAGGTTTGGAACTGAATGTAAGGACATCAAATTACAGCGTTACAGAACCTGCTTGGGGTGTCGCCGATCAGAAGCCCCCCCTTCGGGGGGAGGGGCGCACGGAACCCCCTTCCGTCTTCGGGAGTGGGTGCGGACGACAGAGGCACCCCCTTCGGGGTGATTAGAGCAGAGCCACGGGGGCCGATCAAGACAGAGAATTCAAGGGTTTTTCTGGGCTTTTTTTTTAAATTTTACTGTTTATTAAGATGTAGCAGATTTATACAAGCCTCAAGAAAAGCTATGTAAAATCTTAGCCTATTATATTTTGTAGGTATCTACGTGATCGAAAAGAAATTACCTCTAGATCAAAGATCTAGGGAAGATCGTGATAATAAAAATCCGTAGATAGTTCTGCTCCCGATACGCTCCAAATAAAAAATCCCCGCAAAGCTTCGCTACAACGGTTGGTATGCCGCAAGCCGGATCCCCGCAACAAATAGATTCCTTAGCGCGTAGAGGATTAAATTTGAGCGGATATGGAAGAGAAAGCTCAAATAATTTAGAGCAATCGAGCTGATAACGTGTTGAGAAATGTTAAGAGAAGAGGAAACTAATCTCTAATTAGGAGTAGCCATGGCATAAGCCATGGCTCTCTATATATTCATTGAAATAGGATTTAGGAGTCCAAGGGACTCCCCACTAAGTTAGTGGGGAGTAATGGTGAGATGATGAGGGGAGGGAGGCCAAAGTCCTCCCTCAACTCACAACAGAGCCTCCTCTTTCCCAAATTAAACATTTGAGAAAGTGAACGCCTCAATCTCCAGTAATCACAGCTCCTTAAATATCGACCCTGACTCCCTTCAGAATTGATAAAGGAGATGCAAAGAGATAAAAGAGGCAAGGGGCGCATCCCCTCGATTGATGTCGCTTGGAGAGGCCGGAGTCCCCACTGATCGGGTGCAAGGGGCGGAGCCCCTTGATTTAGCCGTAGGAGCCGGAGCCCCATCGGAGGCTGACGTTGTGGCGACTACCTTCTTTACATCGACGTCGTAAAGCATCGACGGGTCGGACGGCACCTCGTGTCGCCTCTTCCTCCACTCGGCGGACACCACCGTTGTGATCTGCGTGATCGGGCTTCCGACCATTTTCTTGAACCGGTCCACTAGGAGGGAAGTCAGCGGTGCCCCTAGGGACAGATCCGCTGGCATAGCCCTGTCTCTGGCCGACTCATCAGGGGTGGATCCCCTACTTCCTCCGAATCCACGGCGGAGGGCGGCTTCAGCGCAGAAGAGGGAAACCTTCTGAAACCTCTTAGGGCAGAGGCAACATTGTTACGGCGTAGACCCCACTCCTTCACCCATTGCAGGGGCAGCGGTCACTCTAAGTGGCAGAATGGCGGCGAAGCGTGCTCTGATACCAATGTTAGAATTTTGAGATGAGAACATCACCTGAGAACACAGCGGACGGAGGAGGAGCGACTTGGATCGTATTGGAAATTACTGAAGAAAATCCAATTTGTTTTCATCGCCAAAATTACCTTAGACTTCTTCTTCTTGCTGGTTGGAAGAGGAGAAACGAATTAATCAATTGCTTTGATTCAATGATTTTTCTCTCTGCCTATGGGAGATATTTACAGGGATTAAGAAGAGAGGTTTCCTCTCGTTGAAAACTTAACGTTAACAAAATAACGTAAAGTTAGTTACAAAACAAAATTTGCATTGTGAACCCTGAACTTCTGTAAATTGCAATTATCCACCAAGGCTAATTCAATTTACATAAAACCCCTTAATTAATTTTATAACTGCGTTTACCCCCTGGGTTAAAAACCTGTCATAGGCGTACCCAATTTCCAACAGCTGTAAATCAAATTCAGCCCTTGGATGTTCTATATGGTTAAAAACATAAAAAATAACATTTATGAATATTCTGCCAATGGAATATCCATGATGAAAATCTACAAGTGTGACCAAACTGAGCCACAGACAAACATGAATGGAAATTACATGGTAGTATACAAGAAAAAAGAAAAAATTCTAAAATTTCACACATGAAAAGTTTGTGGCAGAAGTTCAAGGTTGAAAATAAACTTCCACACACTGAACTTAATTTACCACTCATGGAAAATCCATGGGCGGTAACTAAAAATTGGAAAAACAATTGGGGCAGGCTATCTCACCCCCAAATTCGATTATCTCACATATGGAACTTAATTTACCACGCGTGGAAAATCCATAGGCAGTAACTAAAAATTGGAAAAACAATTGGGCATGCTATCTCCCCCCGAATTTCGATTATCTCTAAAACATCTCTCATACACAACTCAAATTTACACGTGCTCTCTCTCTTTCTCGACCGAAAAAAGGGGGAAATTAGAAAGGAAAAATTCACATTCTCTCACTTTCCTTGCCCTAGAAATTAGCTGTCATTGTCATACATCCTCCATCGTGCCACTATAAAACAACCCCCATCACAACCTCATGTCTCTATGTTGCCTTATTTGTCACCTCGATTGCCCTCATTGTCATCATGTTGTAATAGAGCAACCCCTGCCATGGCCTCTCATCACCCCCTCGCTTAATTTACCGAAGTCACTTGCCCTTATTGTCACTGTTTGCTGCAAATCGATCCCCTACCACAGCCTCTCATCGCCACATCACCTTCTTTGCTAAAATCATTAACCTATGCCATCATTACCATTGACCTCCACTATCTTTATCACACACCACCCCCTTCCCAAATCAAATTAATAACATCCCACCTTTCACTACATCATCGCCTCATTGCCCAAGCTCTTTATCTCCGCCTTTTCAAGTCAAAGACCTAGAGGTAACTGAGTCTTCTCCAACAAGGTAATTTTATAGATTTTTTGTAAATTTTGTTACCGTTCAATGATTGATATCTCTAATTTGGTGTAGGTATTGGATATTTTGTATTGACAACTTGGAATATTTATTAAAACTATTGGAGATTCTAAAGGATAATACAAAATAAGATAATTTTTGTTACATATGATTATTTTAAAACAAAATCTCATACTTTTAACCCTAGAACTTGTCCTAGGTTAGTCATTGTTAACCAATGTTGGATTTATTGTTAACCAATGTTGGATGTATCGGTTGGATCTAACTGGCATGCTTCATGTCCATGCTTAACACCCAGTGAT
This sequence comes from Scilla litardierei, assembly GCA_030789695.1. Taxonomy (NCBI): domain Eukaryota; kingdom Viridiplantae; phylum Streptophyta; class Magnoliopsida; order Asparagales; family Asparagaceae; genus Scilla; species Scilla litardierei. The sequence goes on from CM061133.1 coordinate 193,787,846, forward strand.
ATGAGATGATATTTCAAAATATGGTTGTTGCTCTTGTAATATATTATATATACTGGAGATGCTTTTAAATATGGATGTTGATTGGGTCAAAAGGATTGATAGATTTAATCAAAAATAATCAATGGTATGGATAAAAAATTATCACGCTCTGCTCACCCAAGTACGGGGAGCGTAGCTGACGAGGTCGCCGTAGTATTCAGACTCAGGTTTCGAGCCCTCTTATCTAAATACTACTAGGCATTTTTTTTGTGGTTGAATATAAAATAAATTAGCAGGCCACTGCAATAACACAATAGTACACTGAGGAAAGAAAAGTGCTCCAACAAAAAAATAAAACGTAGTACTAAAAAGTAAATACATCAATACAGAAGTTACAATACATTACATAAGTCCATATACATACATACATACATCAGTTGTACAAAAAGGGGGTACAAAAGCGAGTACAACAAAAGTAGCAACCCCCAACCCAAAAGTACAAAAGTCCACCCGGTACAACGCACCCACTAGTCTAAACCCGGGAAGTCTAACTGAATGACGTCGCCCGTAGGCTCTACCTCAGCTGTACAAGTATGGTCTCTGGCTCCGGGACACCCGCTGACTGCTCGGAACTCGCACATGTAAACCACGAGATGTGACACGTCAACGCGTGACCCAGCAGGAACTCCTAACACCCTAGTAGAACCCAGTTTAGAACTGGTCTTCCTAACTAACTAACTAACTAACTATAAGTGTCACATCATCACATGTTTACGCAGAAATTAAAAACAGAGTATAAGTGCTGAAAGTAAGCAACAGTGAACAGAACTGAAGTAACAAATGATTAAATTAAGTAAAATTAAATGTTGTTCTGTATTTGGAACCCGGATAAAGCATAGGGTGCTAAGAGATCGGACTTCACCCAGGGTGGGTGAAAAGTGGTACCACTCCAGCGACACGAGCACTGGAGGGGCCTCTTGTAACTCCGTACCTGACTGGACAAGGTACCGGAGTGAGACTCATCTCGGTTTTTCTGTCGGACAAACAGAGAAAACCATCATTTACCATCCTGGTGCGTCACGAGCGCACCGTCGGCCTCTCTAACTCTAGTCAACTCCCCCTTCCGGGAGTGACAAAGCAAGTGAGAAATCATATTACGTCCGCTCCTTAACACCTACAATTTACCCGTGTTTCCCCCAAACCACATCTGGAGTCTCACCCATTTCAAGAATGGACCGAGAACACCGATGTCAAACTCTCAATCTCACTCTCAGTTTTAAACATAATACATCATTGTTTCAGCAATGATTCTTTAACGGTTTCGACTACCGCTTTCATTTCATACTTTCACAAATTTTTATCATCATAAATTTTTCTACATGAATCATAACATATGAAGCATCATCATAAGGACATATCTCAAGAGCATAATAATGATGTATCATCAACATTGATCAAATTCAATTCAAGATACAAATTACAACGTTACAATTTCTAAGCAAGTTAACACAAGAATCTGCCCAAAACTGTCACACCAGAAATATTGGCCCCGTTACCCTAATTGCAGTCAGAATTGGCTCTCGGCCTCTCTTCAAAGTTGTAGGAAATTTTCTCTAGTTTTTCGTAGTGTCCTTAATTTTATTTTTCTGATTTTTCTACTATTTTATACGAATTTTACAAGTTACTGTTCTGCTACAACAAAAATTCCAGCAACTAATTTCCTTTCTAAATATAGCTCTAACATGTTTAAAAGCCACAATTAACAAGTCAATACTAGCATGAGAATAAGATGATGACAATTGCAAATCCTCATCATAATTCCACTTACAAAAAGGGATAATATTTAATATATATCACACACAAATACAACTACATACTTGCAACTTCATATTAAAATTGAAACTAGCAAGTGAACAATTCTCTAGACATCACAACTATCAATTAGCATCATTTTTAGCAAGCTAACATAATTCTTATTCTCTCCATTTTACAACATGATTTACTAATATTAATCTTGAGTATTAACCATCATGAGAACAAGCACATTAATTTGAAACTACAAGAAACTTCATGCAACAAATGAGTACAAAAATTGATTCTTATTAACATTTGAATCATAACAAAAAAACTAAAATTTGCTAACATTAGCCTACTAACTCAACATATGAAACTCATCATAATTTTAACATTAAATTATTTCACTTACTAAATTCATGAGAAAACCATTCCTAAACTAAACTCTACAAGTGCTTAGGGTTCCTACCTTGTAAAAGCCCTCCAAATTAAATCTTTGGCCCTTCTAAGTCCTTGATGGAGAGCTCCCTAGTCTTCCTTCTCCAAGCTCCAATTTTGGTCTCCAAATGTTGGATTTTTGGGCTAATTTTGGTGTTGGAATGAGAATGGAATTTTTGGGGCTTTAAGTGATGGAAGAGAGGATTATTTGGAAGGGAAATTGATGGAGGATGTCACGCCCCGCTTCCCAAAACGACGGAGGCGAAGCGTGACTAAGGCCCGCTTAGGCCGGAGCTGTGAAGCTCGGACCCAATAAGCGTCTGTAGGGGTACCATTTGAAAATTTTCAGGTTCTTGCATTTATAAAGTTCGAAACAACAGAAAGTACAGAAAGGAAGTTGCATTCATTAAATTAGAGATATAATATCCAACGAGTACAAAGTCTAAAAAGTAGCCTAAGCATGGCAACAAAATATCTAAAAGCAAACTAAAAGCAGTAACCTCTGAAAGTGACGACTAAAAAGACCTCAAGGTCTGGTCCTCGTCAGGCACGTACTCTGGGTCGACGTCCTCGGCTCCTCGTACTCCAGTGAATCTGCCTCGTCCACGAACTCTGGCTGAGCACCTGACGTACAGCACCCAAGAGAAAGGAACTGTACGTCAGGTAAAGTCTACAAGAAGGGTTAGACTTTACTGCAAGTGCACCGAACTTTAGACAACGGTTTACTGGTTGATTAGCATGCTGAGGTTCTATTACACAACAGTTTACTGGTTGAGTAGCATGCTGTGGTTATAACAGAGTAACACAACAGGAAGTAACGCGGCAGGAAAGTAAAACGTGACAGGTAGTAGTCGTAGCGTGTGCTACCAACTACGGGACTAACTTACAGGTGTCAAGACAAGTCGGGACATGACGGGACAAGACAAGAAAAGACAAGTGAGACATGAAAGGGTTCACGCCTTACGGTTCGAGGGGGATCAGACCCTCTTGCCGTGCGCATGCTCAACCCAACCCCAAACCCCAAGGAAGACAAGACAAGACAAACAGTATAAGGGATCACTTGCTCTAGCTTGGCGAGTGCCCTATTGCCCGCAGGCTGTGTATCAGTACAAGGGATCACTCTCTCTAGCTTGGAGAGTGCCCTATTGCCCGTAGGCTGTGAATCAGTACAAGGGATCACTCGAAGAGTGCCCTATTGCCCGCAGGCTGTGCAAGAAGGGACTAGACGTGACAAGACGGGAAGGGTTATTCTAGGGTGTCCACACACACGCACACACATGATAGCCCTACGATATCAAAGGTTGTTGTTGTCAGGCTCAGACTTTGTCGTCAAGTCTGAGCCGTCAGGGGTCGTCCCGGACGCTATCATTTCACGTCCGGTTCTATTTGTTCACAGTTATCAGTTCTAACCAACTAAGGCCTAAACACGGCCAAAAGTGCAAGTGGGATACACTTTCCTGCGATGGCGAGCGTGTCGTCCTCTTGAAGCGTCTCATCCAAGCGTCTCGTCCATGGAAATCCGTCTAAAACAGTGCCGTGGCGACGGTGTCAGGTCTCAATTTCATCAAATCCTATTAGGGTTCGTTTCTAGATTATCGGGACTATCCTATTCGTCAAAGTCACAATTTTGATGTTCTTGTTCAGCCTAAATCGACCACTACCCTATATGCACAGAAAATTGTCCGATGGTCGATTTTCTACAGTGACAACATTTTACTGATGCGAAAAAGTAAATTTAATTGTAGTTGTCCAGTTTTAGTTTAGGGTTCAGTTTTGCTACGGTGTGGGTTTTACTACTCGTTAGGGAAACTAACCTCGTAATGTCGTCCAACAAGCGGAAGTTGGGTCTGAACGACGAAACGTCGACGTCGTCTGGAACTCCTCAACCACGGATAGCGCAGTGAGGTACCTCTGGACAGCGGGTGATGAAGTGAAATCAGCGAGCTAATCAGCGATCTCCTTCCCGTTGCGAGTAGCACAACAGTTCTTCACGATAAAGGCGACGTCGGCTAAAAGTACGTGCGTGCGGCAACGCACGTGAACTCTGAGAGTCCAAGGGGGCTGTTGGTAGATGAAGTGGGACCAAAGGAAGATGCTCGGCCCGGTGGATGGCCGACGGCGTGAGCGCACGGCGGTGGGCGGCCGTGAGAAGCCGGGGAGGACAGATTCATGCCACGTCTGTTGTCGCGCGTCTCAGTGAAATTTCGGAGACGAACAATGGAAACGGAAAGCTGCAGTGGGTAAAGAACTTCAAGACGAAGCCAACGGCAGTAGATTTGTCGCCGGGGGTGGTCGGAGGTGGCCGTGCGCGGGCGGCGAAGTTCAGCTTCCAGATCTGTGAAAAACAGCCGATACGACGTGTTCCGACGAGGATTCCGGGAGTTACAGGTGGGCTATGAGCGTGAGGGAAATTGCAGTTGGTAGGGGGTTTCGATAGGAATCCAACGGCGATAGGGTGGTCGTCGTAGGTGGCCGGATGGCCGGTTGGTGCAAGTTTTTCTGGCGGTGACGTAGATCTGTAAAACTGTCGTTTGGGTTGTGTTTGAAAGCGTTTTGAGGGAGATAGAGATGAGGGAAGAGGGTAAGGGGAGTTGGAGATGCTTGGGGGTCAGAGAGGAATTGATTGGGGTTGGTGGTCGCCGGAGGGGGTGGCCGGAGGTGGCCGGCCGGTGGTGTTTTCCGGCAGGGCGCAGTTCTGGCCTGGGCTGTGAATACTTGGTGTTTTTGATGGGTTTTGGAGGTCTTGGAATGGAGGAGATGGGGGAGGAGGAGGAGGAGATGATGTTGGCCGGAGTTGGGGAGCTTGGGTGGCTGCCGTGGTGGCTGGAGAAGAAGCAAAGGCGGCTATGGATGGGTTCTTGCGGAGTGCTAGGGTTAGGCCAACATTTTGTGTTTTGAAGAGAAGGGTTTGCTATTGGCCTTTTAAAGAGGGTTTAAGTGAGATGGTGACTAGGAGAGAGAGTGAGTGAGGGGGGGTACGAAGTAGTGAATAGATGGATGAGGGTAGCAACAGAATGCATTTGCATGATACGTAGGATTCTCCCAAGATTTGATTAGGATTTGAATTTGAATGTTGATTAGAGGCTAATCAACGGTTGAGAATTGATTATGGGATATCTTTCACTACGGGCATCGGAAAAATAATCCGAAAATACCGGGACGATCGTGGAGACGAGACGCACAGATCTACAAAGCCCGATCATGCATAACGCCTACCAAGAATTTACGTAAAATTGGAAACGGCGTTTTTAGTCAAATGACTAAAACGCCCCTATCTTTCAAAATCGTTTTGCGAGAAAACGAGCCGTGAAAAGATGTTCCCAAAAATTACTATAAAATTCTACACTCCCAAACAATCGCAACGGCATATCGCATCGCTCATGCTGGAGCTCAGAAATAGCCAAATAGAATACGTGCACGATAAAGCACGTGCACGCAGGAAATACGAACGGTCGAAAAGCGGCCGTTACATTCTACCCACCTTAGAAATGATTCCGTCCTCGGAATCACTCATACTATCAATAATAACATCTATATAACCTTATACCCCAAAACTCTCATGACTACGCCTATAGATCGCTAATCTTATAACTTCAACCAATGTTCTTTAATTAATCCTTCATAACCCTTCTTTTCACTGAATAATGCCACGACTAATCTCACATCCTAAGACTTAACCATAGACCCATCATTGCTGTTGAAATTTCCAACTCCAAGTCCTCACAAAAGAATAATAATCATCTTCTCATACCATACCACTCTATAAAACATCATCGCTCAAAAACAATCTTTTAACTCTCTTTCTCTTCCCAATATTAATCAATCGATAAAATGATGGTCTAGTCAATCACCAACCCAAAACAGAAACTCTGTCTATCTTATAACACCTTCACAAATCAACAATCGTCGTGTCCTCAATACGTTCCTTGTCATATCTTCCCATAAATTCATCCGCCAAATAATTGAACTACCAAAATCATATCTTATCCTACTCACTATAATTAATCCCAAGCAATATTAAGTCCGACTACCTAACCATCCATTTATCTCAACGCGTCGTATCATTCTCAAAGCCTTCTTACGTCAACTCGACAACCAAGTCTTGATCCTTACAAAGTTCTACTAATTCTCGTGATCATCCTAACTCATACTATACTCCGCAGTTACTCCTACCTACCACCCGTCTAAGCCTCAATTCTGATAAGTTATCATCTCCTCGCAAATAATTTCATCCGGCCAGAATTTCCCATTGAGTCCATCTCACATCGGTATCATAAATTGTAGGGATCGTCTAACCCTTACAATACTAACAACACACACTAGAGGGGGGTGAATAGTGTAATGGCAATAAAATTGTCCAAATAAAATTTAACTTGCAGATGCGGAATTATGAATGCAAGAGGAATTAAATGGCACAATCAAACCAAACGCAAACACAAAGATATTGTAATGCCCTACAAGCTACTGCACAAGTACTAGAAGGGGGGTGAATAGTACTTTAAAAATAACGAGGAGTATAATTCCTAATTATAATGTAAACAACTACCAAATCAATTTGCGGAAGCTTAAATTGAAGACAACAACAAAATTAACAATGCTAACAAGAGATGTTACTGGGTTCGGATCCACCCAAGTCTCCCCGACTTGTTCCCGGTGATCCTACGTCCCAACCACCTGGATCCCCTCCGGATACTTGAGTTAGAAACCCTAACTCAAGATTTCCACTATGAAATACTTGTGAAAAACCTCCGCAAGTCAAATAAAACAAAATGTAATTTGTGACTCCCACAACCCGGGATCACAACCACACTCTCACAACCGAGAGTGAAACTTACAATTCAAATATGAAATGAAATAAGAAAACTTCTTACCGAACAAAATACCTATGCCTTGAGTATTGCTTACGAATTAGGGCAAGTATGATTTTGAGAAAGAAGTGGCACCAAACCCTAGCTCCAAGATATAGATCAGCGATGGAAAGCTTTGGGGATGTTGGTGACCTAGAATCAAGCACTTGGCTTGGAAGGCTTCACACTCAATGAATCTCTCTTTGGAAGTAAGAGTGAGGAGAGATTATTGAATGGAATGAATGAGCTTTGAATGAGCTTTGAATGATTTCTCTTGATCTCTAAACTTGCAATAATATCAGCCTTGGCAGCAATGAATGCAGCCCATCAAGTATATATAGGATAGAGGAGAGAGAGAAAGAAATTCGAGTCATTAAATGCTCCAACGGCTCTTTTCTGAACCCAACTAGTCGGTCAAAGAACAACCACCGACCGACTAGTTCATCAACTAGTCGGTCGGTCAATTAACTTATACCGACTACTGAGTGAACAGAGAAAAGATCAAAGCACAGACAAAAGGAACTAGTCGGTCCAAGAAGAGTAGCTGACCGACTAGTTTCACAACTAGTCGGTCGGTCTGTAACGGTCACTTTCCGGCCGCACGTATTTTGGCGTGTATGGTTGTTACGTGTCCGAAATTTTCGTATTTGATTTGACCATTGTTCTCTGTAGCTCAGACGCGTGACCGGACCCCGTTTCCACGACTCTCTCGGAGGCGCGAGCGCCCCAGTATTTTCTTTGTAATTTTTGGATGTCTGTGGGCCAATCTGTTATAACTCATCATTAAATTATTAAAATATCTTTTTATAAAAATTTGAACTTCAAGAAAAAGGGACGTGTTATAACAAGCTTATAATTACAAATTTCATAAAACCCAAACCTAAACTAACTATCACCTAATAAGCTAATACTGCATGGCTTTCATTTAAAGGGGAAATCAACTCATTTTCTTTTTAGCATATCCAAACAGATTTTTTTCCCTATCCCAACGTGTATCATATCCCAACAAATATCACTTCGATGATCCTAACAGACTTCTCCCCTCTATCCCACGTCAACACCCCACTCTCCAACCTGTTCTTCCCACGTGATGCCCTCATCTACTTATATATATAAAGCAACCTAGGTTTCATGAATGGGGTACACAGCAACAGCCGAAACCTACTACACCTAGGTTTTTTTTGTTTCTAAACTTTTTACAGCCGCACAAGAGGTGTCCTTCTTTATTTTTATTTTTTCCAATCAAATCCTTCTTCTCTCCTACCCGTGACCTACACCCTCCACGGCCTGCAACCCATTTTCCCTTCTTCTCAGCGCAGAAGTCACCCCCGAAGCCTTTGCGAGCCCGTCCTTCGGCCATCTTCCGCCCACCGCCGGAACGACGCCAACTCGCGGCCTCCACCGCCGCCGTGCGCCTACTCCGACCCCATCCCGAAGCCGCCGTCCCCGAACGACCTCCCTCTTGCTCTCTTCGACCTGAGCTCCGACCTCGTACCCCGGCGCCTCCATCAAGAACCCACGCCGCGAACTCGACTCCGGCACTGTCAACATCCACCCAGCGCCACTTGGGACACACCGCTGTTCGCCTCATCAGTCCACGCCGCAGCAAGCTCGTTGTTACCGCCCCCTCTCGTCACCTCCCCTCTGGCACCAGCAACCACGGCCGTCGCCCTCCTCTCCTCCATGCCAGGCTGCCAGCATCGTCGGACTCTTCCCCTCGACGGCAGAGAACCCATCTCCCTGACGCCGATCGCCTTCGCCCATTCCTGCAACCAACGCAAACTGAGAAGTGAGTTATTATTGCATAAGCGTAAGTTTGTATAGGTGCATGTGTATAGCCTTATGTAAGGATATTTTATAAATGATTGAGAGTTATTAATTAGGTGTCAGTTTTATCTTACAAGCTATTATCCCATGGCTGTACGTAACCACCCACTTCTAATGAGTTAATAAATATAAGTACCTTGTTAGCATGCATTATAAATAATTAGTAAGTTATTAATTGATTAGTTTAATATGATATATGTTAGTTTATTTGTTAATTCCTAAGGGCAGTAACTCCAATATGTGAATAGTAACGTGTTATAAGGAACATTATGTAGTTTAAAGCTTTTTAATATCTAAATCACTTCTATTTTGATATTGCAAATCCGATGTCGCAGATAACTAGGTCTCGTTGCTATCGTCCATACATTCAAATTTTATCGATCAGACATTCCGGGAATGGAGGCGACGCGATCCGTTGCCATTTTCCAGATCTGACGCCGATTCCTGCATGTTCGTCAACCAGGTTAGTTCCCGCTACTCGTAGTAACCCACACGTTACGTCATTGAAAACCTAATTAAAAATCAGCAACCTACTCACTAAATTTCTTTCTGCTACTTTAAAATGATGTGGAACCGTAGATCGACGATCGGACTTTTGACCGTGCACATAGGATAGAATAGTCGGATAGGCTGAATTGACATCTTGACATGTGAACTTCAGGGTAGCCACGTTTAACCTAGAAATGAACCCTAATAGGATTAATGATGGGCGTGACTTGACTCCGTCGCTTGTCTCGTTTCAGACGACTCCTTGCCGGCGCTTCGCTTCGACGGGACACTTCGGACAGACGACGCTCTCGCTACCACAGGCAAGTGTACCAACTTGCGTTTTTGACCGCGTCTTGGTCTTAAATTGTTAGAACTGTTAGACTGTGAGTGTTTAGATTCCGGACGTGAAATGATAGCGTCTGGGTCACCCTGACGACTTAGACTTGACGACGAAGTCTAAGTCTGACGAACAACAACTTGTGACACTTTAGGATTATCTTGCGTGTGCGTGCGTGTGGACACCCTAGAATAACTCTCACGTACACTGGTCGTGTCTTGTCACCGTTATACACACTGGTCGTGTCTTGTCACTGTGTTACAAAAAAAGCCTGCGGGCGTTTCAGATGCTTCTCGAGCGGAAGTGATCTCCGTGTTACCAAAAGCCTTCGGGCGTTTCAGATGCTCTCCTTGCGGGAGTGATCTCCGTGTTACAAAAAGCCTTCGGGCGTTTCAGATGCTCTCCTTGCGGGAGTGATCTCCGTGTTTCAAAAAGCCTTCGGGCGTTTCAGATGCTCTCCTTGCGGGAGTGATCTCCGTGTTACAAAAAGCCTGCGGGCGTTTCAGGTGCTTCCCTAGCGGAAGTGATCTCTGTACTTCTTGTCCTGAGTTCTGGGGTTTGGGGTAGGGTTGAGCGTGCGCACGGGGAGAGGGTCTGATCCCCCTCAACCCGTAAGGCGTGAACCCTTCGTGTCGTGTCATGTCGTGTCGTGTCCTACTTGTCTTGTCTGTCTTCGTCTTGTCCTGACACCTTTAGGTTAGTCCCGTAGTCGGTAGCACACGCTACGGCTATTGCCTGCTACGCTTTACTTTCCTGTTACGTTACTTCTCTTGTACTTGTTGTAACCCCAGCATGCTAATCAACCAGTAAAACGATGTTTAATAGTTCAGTACACTTGCAGTAGAGTCTGACTTTTGTTGTAGACTTTACCTGACGTACAGTTCCTTTCTTTGGTGTTGTACGTCAGGTGTCGAGCCGGAGTACGACGACCAGACTGAGCTACCAGAGGACGTAGAGCCGGAGGACGTCGACCCAGAGTACGTGTTTGACTAGGACCAGACCTTGAGGTCTTTTAGTCGTCACTTTCAGGGGTTACTACTTTCAGTTTGCTTGTAGAAAGTTTGTTGCCACGCTTAGGCTTCTTTTTAGACTTTGTACTTGTTTGATATTATATCTCTAATTTAATGAATGCAACTTCCTTTCCGTACTTTCTGTTGTTACGAACTATATTAATGCAAGAACCTGAAAATCTTTTAAAATGGTACCCCTACAGACGCTTATTAGGTCCGAGCTCTTCAGCTCCGGCCTAAGCGGGCCTTAGTCACGTTTCGCCTCCGTCGTTTTGGGAAGCGGGGCGTGACACGGTCACTCAACTGAGACCGACTAACAGATAAAGTTTAAGTCTGAGCAGAAATAGACTTAGTCGGTCCAAGAACAAATGTTGACCGACTAATTCACCAACTAGTCGGTCGCCAAATGAGCATAGACCGACTAACGATAAACAGTAAGTTAAGTGAAAAATTGGCATGTACAGTAAACTAAACTAGTCGGTCTAAGAAGGAAAGTTGACCGACTAGTTCATCAACTAGTCGGTCAATCAATGAACACAGACCGACTAATGATAAACAGTAGCATAGGCTCAAATGTGCATGAACAGGGAAAGCTCAACTAGTCGGTCACAGAAGCATCACTGACCGACTAGTTCACGAACTAGTCGGTCGGTGAGTCAACTTAGACCGACTAACTGTAAACAGTAAAGAGCTTGGAAATGACTGAGAAGAACTAGTCGGTCCAAGAAGCTTTGCCGACCGACTAGATCACCATCTAGTCGGTCAGTTCTTCTTCTTGAACCAACTAACATGCACAAGAAGTCGCAAATCGAAGCGCGATGCTTCGAGAAGGATTGTATGGACTTCTACTAAGATCCTAGAGCTAAGATATGAGCGTTATGAAGATTTAAAACGTAAGACCTACTCAAGGCTTAACATTCTACGAAAGAAGCTTAAAGACTATAAATAAAACTTGACGATACCGTCTTCAATAGCTTCAATCGAATCTTCATGACTTCTAAATTGGTCCATAAGCTTCAACGAAGCTTTAGGCATACGATCACGTGCTTTGAGAAGTCTTGAGACGTCGTAATTGATATTCAAATGAATTTGGCGACGATCTCCATAACTGCGCTCACAAAGAGTTAGTTCACGTTATATTTATGTTTGTTCATCATCCAAAACCAAATCCGGGGAGTCCAATATCCAACATTCTCCCCCTTTTTGGTGATGACAAACCAACATAAATAATAATCAAAAATAATAATTCAAATGAAATTTACTTACTCCCCCTGCATTGATGACACGTTAATTCCAATTTAAACAAAAATAATACGCATCAAGCAGACGAGTGAAGTATATTAAATGAGAATCGATTATTGAATTATTGAAATACCAAACGTAGGTTATTGAAATATCGGATTTGAAAATCCATTTATATATCTTAACTCCCCCTGAATCTAACACATCACGTTAGATTCTTGGAAAAATGCTTTAAATTTTCATTTAGCACATCGTTATTATTATATCTCTCCCCCTTTGACATAAGCAAAAAGAGCGGGAGGATGACAACGACAACAACAATGGCCTCAAATTAAAAGCACGGGAGTCGTAGAATACGACGACGGATCAAGTTACACCAAAGTAATACGAATAAAATCAAGGCGTGTCAAATGAAACCATAGTCGAAAAATCGTAAAACGAAATCATCAAAAACTCAAATCAATATTACGGATTGAGTTATGGAATATACTCTCCAATATCAACATGCTTGGTTAATTTAGTGCATGGAAAACAATTCTATGTTTCCATAGAAGAAATTTCTATTAAACCAAGTTAATATCGTCGAGCGACGAATTCAAACCTCAGAGACAAAAAAAATTATAAATTGCACAATAGAATGAAATGTCAAGTGCGATGTATATATATATATAATATGAACCAGAGTACATCACAAATAAACATCACTGCCATACAGAACATCTATCGACTGATCGGGGCACAAAAATACATCATCATATCACAGATATCGGAGTATCGAAAAAAAATACACCATCATCAAAAGAAATCCAAATACATCATCAAAAATATCACAAAAGACCCAAGATACATAGCCACCCACACTATCCTACCCAACATCTCTCACAACTAGATATGTCATCCAATGAATATCGGGAGAGGCCTCAAGGAAACTCAAGAGGCAACGGGAGGATCGGAAGCAACTGCAAGCTCAGCAGGAGCAGAAGTGGTGACTGGATCAACAGGAACGTCTGGAATATCAGCAGGAGCGACGACAGAAGTGGCAATCTCTAGAGCAGCAACCGTAGTGGCTTTAGGAGCACCAGTCGGAGTATCCACCACAGGAGTGGCGGCAACAGGTGTGCTCTCGGGGGCACCAGCAGACGAAGCAGCAACAGCAGCACCGGAAGAGGAAGCACCAGCAGCAGTACCAGAAGGGCCCTCGGGGGCACAAGTGGAAGCACGACAAAGCTCCTCAATGTCCTCCTCGGCCAACTCATCCATCTCCTCATCCTCAGAAACAGAAGGAGGAAGCTCAACACCCATCAGACGAGCCATACGGCAAACTACCTCCTCGGTACGAGCCAAACGAGACTCGTGACGACGAAGTAACCGTACGACATCATCAAGGGTGGCAGAGGGAGCAGCAGAGGCAGACGCAGAGGCAGACGCTGAAGGTGTCGTCCTCTGAACGTGACGGAGCGCCGCAAGAGATTTCTTGACGGCAGTCGCGTTCAGGGGAGGACCAAGGGGACGCTCATCGTCACGAGGCAAGGTGACACGGAAGTGACGAAACACGAGGGTCAACAAGCACGGAAATGGGATATGAGCCGATTTAGAGGACTTGCGAATACACTCGAAAGAATCAATCTTATCGAGTATAATGCGAGCCCAATTAATCGAGCTCCCCATTAATATGGCATAGATCAGCTTCAGAAAGGGCTGGGACGGTAGAGATGAGGAGCCGTACTTGGGAAGCAAGCACGACTTCAGAATCAAGTTTAGGACCCATGCATTCGGCTTGAAAGATTTAGATGGCACGCCAATCATGGCAGGAGGAATCTGATGGAAAATCTTAGAAAGGATGGTCTGATCTAAGGAAGAAATATCGTCAACAGATATATCAGAGGGGAGGAGGCCAGACGAAGAGATACCCAAAATCTCTCCTAAGATCTCTGCTGTGAGGACTATAGGAGTCCCCAAAACAGTCGTCTCAACAGAGTGGGTCTCATCGTACTGACCCCGGATCCTATTCGCATAGAAAAGCTTCACTAATCGAGGGTACGGGTGAGGATTCGCCTTCGGGTCATATCGAAGATAATCGAGAAGACCCGAGGACGAAAGAAGATCAGCCAACCCTATGAAGTCACTGAACTGGACGAAATGCTCCAGAAGCAGCGGGCAATGTTCGATACGGTTGTAAGCCGCTAGACACATCGGGTCGTCGCGACACAATGAGATATCGACACCGCCCACCGGCATCGGAGCCTTTCCCTTAGGCTTACGGGTAGACGTACGAGGGTGGGTGCTAGACTCAGGATGGGTAGGAGGAGTGGGTTCCCTATGAGTCTCTGTCTCGGGGTTATACTCGGTATCGGAATCAGTAGGAGTATGGAAAGAAGAACGAGAGGCAAGATCCTTGGTCTTGGTCTTGGGCTTAGGCTTGGGCTTGGGTTGACCTCTAGGCTTGGCGGTCGTCGTCCTCTTCTTCTTGAGAGGAGGCGAAGACGACGAAGGTTGGGTGGTCTTAGCTCGGCGTTTCGGAGGGGTTGGATGATCGGGATCCGTAGGGGTTGGTTCTACGGTCATCGGCGAGGGGCTAGAGGGAGTGATTGGGATTCGTGTTCGGGCCATAATCGCGGCATTACATGACACACGAGATCGGAAAGAAGAAACCCTAGCCGAAATTAGGAAACCCAAATCGAAACCCTAGGAGATGAAACCCTAGAGAAAAACCTATCCCTAAGCAACGAAATGAACCCTAGATAGGAGAGGGAGTTAAAGAGGGTTACCCTAGGAGGAAGAACGGCGGTCGGCGACGGCTTGGTTTTCATTGGTTTTGTTCTTGAAGATCCACTTTGTCCCTATGACGGTGTGGTTCTTCGATGGCAATGGAACAAGCTCCCAAACTTCATTCCTCTTGAATTGAATGAGTTCCTCCTCCATGGCTAAGATCCAAGCGCTATCTTCGCATGCTTCATTAACATTCTTTGGCTCTATCGAGGAGGCAAAGGCACAATGAGCGAAGTAGTTTACTTGCGATCTCGTCTTGACACTAGCATAGATATTGCCAATGACTTACTCATGAGGATGGTCACGAACGGTATGAAGCCGTTTGGGAATACCTTGATCACTAGGAACATTCTCAACAACTTCATTAGTTGGGTTAGTCTCAATAGAATCAATAGAATTATTAGACTTAGAATTATCAAACGAATCACATAAAACATCCATTGAATCATTATCATTTGAAATTCTAGTTGGAACAAATCCTTCATTAAATGAGACATGAAGCGACTCCTCGATCATTGAGGTTCGTTTGTTGAATATCCGGTAGGCTTTGCTACGCGAAGAATATCCAACAAAAATCCCCTCTTCAGATCTTGGATCGAATTTGTCCAAACTACCATACGTGTTCTTAATAAAACATTTTGAACCAAAAACACGAAAATGTTTAACTTGAGGCAACCTACCAAACAACAATTCATAACAAATTTGTTTAGTGCCGGGCCTCAAAAGTATTCTATTAAACACATAGCAAGCGGTGTGTACCGCTTCCGCCCAAAATTGATGGCCAAGTTGGCTATCATCAAGCATAGTGCGAGCACACTCCACTAGCGTCCTATTCTTTCTCTCAACTACACCATTTTGAGGAGGTGCACGAGGGAAAGAGAAGGTGTGTGTAATACCAACTTAATCACAAAATGTCTCAAAAGACTCATTCTCAAATTCACCTCCATGATAACTACGAATAGTGACAATGGTGGTTCCTAAGAGATTTTGTACTTTCTTAACAAAAATTGTGAAGTTTTCAAAAGCTTCATTTTTATTACATAATGAAAATACCCATGTAAATCTCGAATAATCATCTACGATGACAAGTCCATATCTTGCATTTCCTAAGGAAGAAACTCTAGTTGGCCCAAATAAGTCTAGATGTAATAGCTCTAGTGGCCGTTTAGTAGAAATGCTTTTCTTAGGTTTAAATGAAGATTTAGGAAGCTTGCCACATTGACAACAATCACAAAAACTTTTCTTTTCAAAAACGAGCTTCGGAAAACCTTTAATGGAATTTAATTTTGAAAGCTTATAAAGTGTTCCAAAGTTCACATGTCCAAAGCGTCGATGCCATAAGTGTTGTTCACTTGTGTTGGCAACGAGACATTATTCATAAGACTTAGGAAGATCCAAAATATAAATATCTTTATGACGATTGCCGGAAAAAAATAATTTTTTATTATCTTTTCTTAAAATATGACACAATCCTTTCGCAAAGCTAACTTTGTAACCTTTGTCACAAAGTTGGCTTATTGAAATAAGATTATGATTTAAGCCATTAACTAGATAAACATCACTAAGTAAGGGTTTAGATGGGTTACCCACTTTACCAACACCTATGATGGTTCCGCTCTCGTTGCCTCCAAATACGACGCGGTTTCCATTTGCAATGGGAACCACTCCGGAGAGCAATTGAGCGTCACCCGTCATGTGTTTTGAACACCAGCTATCGAGTATCCAATTCCCCTTGGAGCTAAATTTAAATTTGTTGCTCCTTTTCTTTTTCTTTTCCTTGAGTATCTAAAGATAGAAAATTTCATATCATGGTACCCAAGGTCATTGGGTCCAAAAGATTAGACCTTTGGAAGCCAAGTCCAATTGGACTTAGACTTCCCCACATAATTTCTACTATGCACAACATCCGAAAAATAAGCATTCATACACACTTGTTTTTCATCCATGCTTGTGTCCTTTGGGCTCCAAATAGTGAAAATCTTGGGAGCCCGCATGCATGCGACGTTGATTTCTACGTGATGCATGTTGTGGATAGGCATAAGGAACATGATGGAATGGTGCACGACGAGAATTATTCATATGATGAGGTGGGTGAACATATGCATGTGGGGGAACACGTGCGTGAGGGTGTCTCACATGGTGTGCCCGTGCACGAGAATGTGTTGCATAAAAATCATCATATGTGTGAGCCGGTGGAGTAGGACGTGTGTTCCTACGTGGCATGGTATTGGTGTACATATAAGCATGCCCCTTCTTTGGAGGTCCACCCAAAGTGGGTTTCTTTCCGAAAGAGGGTGTGGACGAGGTGGAAGCACCATTGGTAGAAGAACTACCAATAGATTGTTTGCTACCACTCGTAGAGTCACCGAAAGTTGGCCTAACAAAAGTAGTGGCCGATTTGGATGGACATCTCATCGTATACCCCAAGCCAATGTGGTGATTGGCCGGAAGTAAGTCACTTAGGATTTTATCCAAATGGTCCTTACCCTTATTGAATTTATTAATTCGGCCTAATGTGTTCTCATATTTCTCTTTGAGAGAACGCATAGAAGTATCCAAGTTGGATACTTGCGATGTGAGCACATAAACACGAGATTTAAGATTCTCATTCTCAATACTCAAAGTCGAGTTTTGAGAAGTTAAATCCGCTATCTTATGTTCTTCCGGATCTTCAATGCAAACATGTTCAAGTTTAGATTTGAGATTAACAATCTCATTTCTTAACTCTTCAACAACGGTGTCGTTGTTGGTGATGATAGTCTTAGACGAGGTTTGAATGCTAGCTAGGTCATCTTTTACTTTAGTATATCTATTTACTAATTTAGTGTATTTAGACCATAATTGAGAGTTAGCATTCCTAAGATCATCCATAGTTACCTCATCGCCTTCGTCGTCACTATCATCGGAAGAGGAGGATCCTTGATCATGCTCCTCTCTTGCCATGAAGCACATGTGCGCTTGCTCCACTTGCTCATCGTCCGACTCTCCACTTGAGGAATCCTCGGAGTCGGTGAATGTTGCTCCGACAAGTCCCTTTTTGTTTCCTTTCTTGTACTTCTTGGACTTATCGAATTTCGGCGCCTTCCACTTCTCCTTTTGCTTGTTGAGAGGACACTCCGCTTTCATGTGTCCTGGCTTATTGCACTTGAAACACAAAGGAGAGGAAGAGGCGTTAGAAGAACCAAATTTAGCTTTGTTCTTATAGTTACCTTTTCGAAAGAAACGGTTGAACTTCTTGGCCATGAGAGCCATGGACTCCAAGTCCAACTCGTTTTCCGAGTCTTCATCATCGGTTGATGTGGATGTGGATGGAGCGGCCTTGAAAGCAATGACCTTCTTCTTTGGCTCGTCTTGCTTTAGGTAGGACTTCATCTTTTCTTGCAATTTTAGCTTGCTATCCTTGCGTACCTCGTATGACATTAAAGTACCCATTAGTTGAACTACGGTGTACTTATTCATGTCATTACCTTCCTCGATGGCGAAGGTACGCTTTTCCCAAGAAGAAGGAAGTCCTTTGATAAGCTTCGAACACTTCTCTTTTTGGGTGTAGGTTTTGCCGAGAGCCTCCAACTCGTTTATGATGTCGACAAAGCGAGCGTAATACTCCTTCATCTTCTCGCCCTGTTGCATATGAAACATTTCGTAATCTTTGTTTACAACAACGAGTTTAGAGTCTCTTACCCTACTCGTCCCTTCATGTAGTATGAGGAGGGAGTTCCAAATTTGATATGCACTCTTACATGTGCATATCTTATTGAAGTCCTCGGGCTCCAATGCTCATTGCAAGGCGTTCATTGCCTTGGCATTGCTTACCTCCGCGGTGACCTCCGCGGTTGTCCATTTCTCAAAGTCTTCTTCTTCGGGCTCGACGTATTCCTTCATCGGGGTCCTCCATAGAGATGCACTCCGGAGGAAGGTTTCCATCCGGCATTTCCAGTACCCGTAGTTGGTACCATTGAAGAATGGAGGCCTCGTCGAGGAATGTACTTCCATCACCGAAGATGCTCCTTCACGGTTCCTGAAGGTGCCATAGTCGGAAGGTGGACGCACGGTCTTGTTGTCGTTGGCAGACATAGCTAAGTATCTGGCTCTGATACCAAATGTAATGCCATACAAGCTACTGCACAAGTACTAGAGGGGGGGTGAATAGTACTTTAAAAATAACGAGGAGTATAATTCCTAATTATAATGCAAACAACTACCAAATCAATTTGCGGAAGCTTAAATTGAAGACAACAACAAAATTAACAATGCTAACAAGAGATGTTACTGGGTTCGGATCCACCCAAGTCTCCCTGACTTGTTCCTGGTGATCCTACGTCCCAACCACCCGGATCCCCTCCGGATACTTGAGTTAGAAACCATAACTCAAGATTTCCACAATGAAATACTTGTGAAAAACCTCCACAAGTCAAATCAAACAAAATGTAATTTGTGACTCCCACAACCCGGGATCACAACCACACTCTCACAACCGAGAGTGGAACTTACAATTCAAATATGAAATGAAATAAGAAAACTTCTTACCGAACAAAATACATATGCCTTGAGTATTGCTTACGAATTAGGGCAAGGATGATTTTGAGGAAGAAGTGGCACCAACCCCTAGCTCCAAGATGTAGATCAGCGATGGAGAGCTTTGGGGATGTTGGTGACCTAGAATCAAGCACTTGGCTTGGAAGGCTTCACACTCAATGAATCTCTCTTTGGAATTAAGAGTGAGGAGAGATTATTGAATGGAATGAATGAGCTTTGAATGAGCTTGGAATGATTTCTCTTGATCTCTAAACTTGCAATAATATCAGCCTTGGCAGTAATGAATGCAGCCCATCAAGTATATATAGGATAGAGGAGAGAGAAAAAGAAATTCGAGTCATTAAATGCTCCAACGGCTCTTTTCTGAACCCAACTAGTCGGTCAAAGAACAACCACCGACCGACTAGTTCATCAACTAGTCGGTCGGTCAATTAACTTATACCGACTAATGAGTGAACAGAGAAAAGATCAAAGCACAGACAAAAGGAACTAGTCGGTCCAAGAAGAGTAGCTGACCGACTAGTTTCACAACTAGTCGGTCAGTCACTCAACTGAGACCGACTAACAGATAAAGTTGAAGTCTGAGCAGAAATAAACTTAGTCGGTCCAAGAACAAATGTTGACCGACTAATTCACCAACTAGTCGGTCGCCAAATGAGCATAGACCGACTAACGATAAACAGTACGTTAGGTGAAAAATTGGCATGTACAGTAAACTAAACTAGTCAGTCTAAGAAGGAAAGTTGACCGACTAGTTCATCAACTAGTCGGTCGATCAATGAACGCAGACCGACTAATGATAAACAGTAGCATAGGCTCAAATGTGCATGAACAGGGAAAGCTCAACTAGTCGGTCACAGAAGCATCACTGACCGACTAGTTCACGAACTAATCGGTCGGTGAGTCAACTTAGACCGACTAATTGTAAACAGTAAAGAGCTTGAAAATGACTGAGAAGAACTAGTCGGTCCAAGAAGCTTTGCCGACCGACTAGATCACCATCTAGTCGGTCAGTTCTTCTTCTTGAACCAACTAACATGCACAAGAAGTCGCGAATCGAAGCGCGATGCTTCGAGAAGGATTGTATGGACTTCTACTAAGATCCTAGAGCTAAGATATGAGCGTTATGAAGATTTAAAACGTAAGACCTACTCAAGGCTTAACATTCTACGAAAGAAGCTTAAAGACTATAAATAAAACTTGACGATACCGTCTTCAATTGCTTCAATCGAATCTTCATGACTTCTAAATTGGTCCATAAGCTTCAACAAAGCTTTAGGCATACGATCACGTGCTTTGAGAAGTCTTGAGACGTCGTAATTGATATTCAAATGAATTTGGCGACGATCTCCATAACTGCGCTCACAAAGAGTTAGTTCACGTTATATTTATGTTTGTTCATCATCCAAAACCAAATCCGGGGAGTCCATTATCCAACAGATATACCCTGGTTCCCCAAACTTGGGTACGTCCAGCCACACCAATATCCACTATATTCCCACAAAGAGAAGTGAATACAAATCTCACAAGGAGATACCCCACAAAGAGGATTTATGCCCTACACAAGGACCCAACCAATCCTACACGAGGATCACGACTCCCATAAAGAGAATAACTAATTCCCACTTAGAGAATTAGGGTTAGCCCTACACTAGGACACTCAAACTCCCACAAAGAGATTTACTCCCACAGAGAGAGTTCCTAGTCCCACAAAGAGACACTCTAGTCCCACAAAGAGACAATCTCCCATAAGGAGAAAATCCTAATCCCACAAAGAGAAATAGGAAAACAGTTTACACCTTGTAAAGTAAATACTCTTACCTATGCCTTGAGATGCTTACTCATGAATGAATGCAAGGCATGGAAGAGGATTTCCAAGTGTTGGAATATGCTTGAGAGCACTTGGAAGATTTCTCTTGAGCTGGACTTCAATGCATGAAGAAAGATGAATGCTCAATTAGAGGGAAATGAGGGAGCTTGAGAGTGGCTTATTGATCTCTTGAGATTTTCTATAGAATCAAGAGTTTATCCAATGTTGTCAAGAGTTCTCAAGAAAGGCAGCACACCCATATATATAGGAAACCTATATCAAGCCCAGAAACCCAAAGAAACAGCCAGAAAATTAAATCAGCAACGGCTAGAAACTGGGTGAAAACGACAGGAACAGTCGACTGATGATCATAAGACAGTCGAATGATCAACGGCTAGAAAATATCCAACGGCTATAATCTGAGCCAGGACAGTCGACTTAAGAAGACAATACAGTCGACTGACAAACAGGACATGCGCCTGTAATTCCTTCAGCAGACGGCTGCTGCAGGGGATGGATCGAAACAGAGAGCTGCACTCTTTCTCCAATTCTTCGCACAGGCGATTGATGTTAATACTACAGTCGATTGTCGAATAGTCAGGCGACTGTATATTCTTCATCAGTCGACTACTGTAAAGTATGGAGAGAAGACAGAGAGATGCAGAGAATGCACTTACGCTAGACAGGTGACTGTTGACCAAATCTCAGGCGACTGTAAATAAACAGGCGACTGGGAACTGATTGACAGACGACTGTGCGTAAAGCTCAAGTTTGAGTCAATAGAAATGTTGACTTGGGCAGTGCATATCAGGCGACTGTAGAAGGATCTACAGGCGACTGGAAATCACACAGTCGACTGTGTTTCCCTCAACAGGCGATTGGCAGAAGGAGTGAACCTATTGGGTTGGATTCTATAATAATCCTAAGGTTCACTAAGATGGTTAAATGCATGTGCATGAATGAGTAAACCATCTAGCAAGGCATTACATCAACCCTAGACTCAAAAGAGAGAGAAAGCAATAAAGTAAATTACATGGATTACAATGCTTTCAAAAGAGTCTAAGTCTTCAATCTTGATGCCTTGATTGCTCTCCATCATCTCCAAGCTTTGGCACTCCTTGAGTCCAAACTTTGGCTCTTCTTCACATGATGTCCATCCTTACACCAAGTGATTAGTCTCCAATAAAGATATCCTTGAGATAAACTGAGAGACTAAAATATGAGATTCATTAGCAACAACATAATGTTGTGATCATCATCAAAATAAGATTGGTATGAAACACCAATACTCAACATAAATAAGTCTTGGACATCTCATCTTCTCATCCGAAAGAAATCTATTCCAATATCCTATTGTTCCAAAATCGGTTAATCAATGCTATAACAAATCTCATCTCTCTCTGAGCCTACCCGCAAACAAAATCCTACAACAATAATAGCTAGTCCCAAAACTATAACAACCATAACATAACATTCCAAAATGGAGAGAGAGAGAGAGAAGAGAAAGGGAAACTTAAAACCAGTGACACATTTTTAAAACATTTAGAAAACGTGTGAAGTCATGGTAATGGATGAGGAAGGATAATTGATTTGTGATCTTGTGAGCTAATTTCAAAAACTTTAAAGGTTTGGTTTAAAAAAACAAAGTTTTAATACAATCACACGCAGTCAAAGATAAGCTATTCCATAATCGCGAAAAACTACGTCTAAGGAAATTGCCTGCTATTACCCTATTCATATATGTATGAATACCGTCATTCAGACAACTTCAATCATATCATGGTTAACACTGAGTACACATTCAAGACACAAAAGGCAACTATCAGGATCCTAAAGATGACACACGCATACAGGTCTACACACTCTACATATACTCACGCACCACAACGACATCACCTACCAAAGGGCCTACTCCTAAACTGGAGATAGCATGGACAACTACAAGGGCTAATATCTACGTAAAATAAAGGAAACAGAAACCAAAAGTGTAACGAAATAAATCGGAAGGAACGAGTTCAAGTAAGGCGGGGCAAGGAGATAGTTGGTTGGATGGAACGAAAAATATTCTTCAAAATAATTAGATTGATGACGGGAGAATTACGTGTAAAATATGGTATCATATACTTTTATAAAAAAAATGGAGGAGGAAGTGAGCAGATGGTAGAATTTTAAAATTTTGGAAAAAGTAAGACGAAGGAAGGATGGGTAGGGTGGGAAACGATTGTTTTGCAAATGAAAATAAGTTTACACAAAGATTTTGAAATGTGGTCACGAGGAACATAGAACAGATATAATAATAATAATAAAATAATTGAAGTTCCCCCTAGTTTAGAAAATATTTTAAAAGTATGTACGGTAAGTGATTTAGAAATAGATCTTGTAGCCCAGAAAAATATAAATTGAATTATCAAAATGTTAACAAAGTTTTAAAAATGAAAATATGAAAGATACCGATTTGAAATAATTACCAGATAGTAACTTGAAAATTGACGACCAAGGAGATTTCAAAATCCAAGAAGGAACTTTCAACCGAAAAGCAAGAAATTTTAAATATATATAATAAAGGGTTTTCAAGGGAGTTAAACCGAGCGAAGAATTTAATAATGAGTTTCGAAAACAAGAAATAAAAGAAATAAAAGTAGGTTGAGATAGCGATTGTTTTGCAAATGAAAGTAAGTTTAAACAAGGATTCTTGAAGTATGAGCACGATGAACATAGGGCTGTTTATACATATACGAGAAGAATTTAAAGTTCTCTTTGGTTTAGAAAATATTCTAAAAGTACGTGCGGTAAATGATTAGAAATAAAATTTTGTAGTTTAAAAAAGTAATATTTATATATATAGGATTAAAGAATTGATAACAAGGTTTAAAACTGAAACACGAAAGATGCCGATTTGAAAATAGGTACGAGATAGTAAAATAATTTTACGACCAGGGATGTTTCATGATCAGTGAAAGAATTTTAACTCAACCGAAAAACAAGAAATTTTGTAATATATAATATAGGGGTTTTCAAAGAAATTAAGCTGAGCGAAAAACTTAATAATAAATTTCGAACATACTTTTTTAGAGGAGGCAGAATTGGTCAGAGAAGGGATTCGAAGGATCGACAAGTGTCATGAAACGATCACGTGAATCGAAACATGATCGTATGAAGAATACGCCTAAGATATGATTCATGAAAGCTACGATGAACTCTACAGCTGATAACACAAAGGTGTAACGATTGGAAGATGCTAGAAATCAAAGATTCCTGATTATCGGGCTGTCTAAAGATCTGGGAAAGCTCAACACTAAGACTTCCTAGTGAACTAGATTGTAATAGAGAAATCTTAGGGAAGGGCCCTAAGAGAATCAAGATCACGTTCTGTCGGACCCGAAGTCGATGGAGCTGGGCGGGCGACTAACTAAAAGAAGGACTCTAGAAATCTAATTTGGTCAGAACTAGGGAGGGAGAGGCTACTAAGGTATCCTAAGACGGGTACGGCTAAATCTTAACCAAGGTGTCTAACTATCCAACTGGGACGTCTACCTAAGTCTTTCTACCGTCTAAGACTGGGTAAACCTAATTTAGAGTTGTACGTGGATATTAAATGAATGCGGTACTCTTATTGTTCCGAGATTTTGCAAGACCTGCATGGGCCACCACTAAAACCTGTCACGCCCCGCTTCCCAAAACGACAGAGGCGAAGCGTGACTAAGGCCCGCTTAGGCCGGAGCTGTGAAGCTCGGACCCAATAAGCATCTGTAGGGGTACCATTTGAAAATTTTCAGGTTCTTGCATTTATAAAGTTCGAAACAACAGAAAGTAAAGAAAGGAAGTTGCATTCATTAAATTAGAGATATAATATCCAACGAGTACAAAGTCTAAAAAGAAGCCTAAGTATGGCAAAAAAAATATCTAAAAGCAAACTAAAAGCAGTAACCTCTGAAAGTGACGACTAAAAAGGCCTCGAGGTCTGGTCCTCGTTAGGCACGTACTCTGGGTTGACGTCCTCGGCTCCTCGTACTCCAGTGAATCTGCCTCGTCCATGAACTCTGGCTGAGCACCCGACGTACAGCACCCAAGAGAAAGGAACTGTACGTCAGGTAAAGTCTACAAGAAGGGTTAGACTTTACTGCTAGTGCACCGAACTTTAGACAACGGTTTACTGGTTGATTAGCATGCTGAGGTTCTATTACATAACAGTTTACTGGTTGATTAGCATGCTGTGGTTATAACAGAGTAACACAACAGGAAGTAACGCAACAGGAAAGTAAAACGGGACAGGTAGTAGTCGTAGCGTGTGCTACCAACTACGGGACTAACCTACAGGTGTCAAGACAAGTCGGGACGTGACGGGACAAGACAAGACAAGACAAGTAAGACATGAAAGGGTTCACGCCTTACGGTTCGAGGGGGATCAGACCCTCTTGCCATGCGCACGCTCAACCCAACCCCAAACCCCAAGGAAGACAAGACAAGACAAACAGTACAAGGGATCACTTGCTCTAGCTTGGCGAGTGTCCTATTGCCCGCAGGCTGTGTATCAGTACAAGGGATCACTCTCTCTAGCTTGGAGAGTGCCCTATTGCCCGCAGGCTGTGTATCAGTACAAGGGATCACTCGAAGAGTGCCCTATTACCCGCAGTCTGTGCAAGAAGGGACTGGACGTGACAAGACGGGTAGGGTTATTCTAGGGTGTCCACACACACGCACACATATGATAGCCCTACGATATCAAAGGTTGTTGTTGTCAGGCTCAGACTTCGTCGTCAAGTCTGAGCCGTCAGGGGTCTTCCTGGACGCTATCATTTCACGTCCGGTTCTATTTGTTCACAGTTATCAGTTCTAACCAACTAAAGCCTAAACACGGCCAAAAGTGCAAGTGGGATACACTTTCCTGCGATGGCGAGCGTGTCGTCCTCTTGAAGCGTCTCATCCGTGGAAGTCCGTCTAAAACAGTGCCGTGGCAACGGTGTCAGGTCTCAATTTCATCAAATCCTATTAGGGTTCGTTTCTAGATAATCGGGACTATCCTATTCGTCAAAGTCACAATTTTGATGTTCTTGTTCAGCCTAAATCGACCACTACCCTATATGCACAGAAAATTGTCCGATGGTCGATTTTCTACAGTGAAAACATTTTACTGATGCGAAAAAGTAAATTTAGTTGCAGTTGTCCAGTTTTAGTTTAGGGTTCAGTTTTGCTACGGTGTGGGTTTTACTACTCGTTAGGGAAACTAACCCCGTAATGTCGTCCAACAAGCGGAAGTTGGGTCTGAACGGTGAAACGTCGACGTCGTCTGGAACTCCTCAACCACGGATAGCGTAGTGAGGTACCTCTGGACAGCGGGTGATGACGTGAAATCAGCGAGCTAATCAGCGATCTCCTTCCCGTTGCGAGTAGCACAACAGTTCTTCACGATAATGGCGACTTCGGCTAAAAGTACGTGCGTGCGGCAACGCACGTGAACTCCGAGAGTCCAAGGGGGCTGTTGGTAGATGAAGTGGGACCAAAGAAAGATGCTCGGCCCGGTGGATGGCCGACGGCGTGAGCGCACGGCAGTGGACGGCCGTGAGAAGCCGGGAAGGACAGATTCATGCCACGTCCGTTGTCGCGTGTCTCAGTGAAATTTCGGAGACGAACAACGGAAACAGGAAGCTGTAGTGGGTAAAGAACTTCAAGACGAAGCCAGCAGCAGTGGATTTGTCATCGGGGGTGGTCGGAGGTGGCCGTGCACAGGCGGCGAAGTTCAGCTTCCAGATCTGTGAAAAACAGCCGATACGGCGTGTTCCGACGAGGATTCCGGGAGTTACAGGTGGGCTATGAGCGTGAGGGAAATTGCAGTTGGTAGGGGGTTTCGATAGGAATCCAACGGCGGTAGGGTGGTCGTCGTAGGTGGCCGGATGGCCGGTGGGCGCAAGTGTTTCCGACGTTGGCGCAGATCTGTAAAACTGTCGTTTGGGTTGTGTTTGAAAGCGTTTTGAGGGAGATAGAGATGAGGGAAGAGGGTAAGGGGAGTTGGAGATGCTTGGGGGGTCAGAGAGGAGTTGATCGGGGTTGGTGGTCGTCGTCGGGGGTGGCCGGAGGTGGCCGGCCGGTGGTGTTTTCCGGCAGGGCGCAGTTCTGGCCTGGGCTGTGAATACTTGGTGTTTTTGATGGGTTTTGGAGGTCTTGGAATGGAGGAGATGGAGGAGGAGGAGGAGATGATGTTGGCCGGAGTTGGGGAGCTTGGGGGGCTGCCGTGGTGGCTGGAGGAGAAGCAAAGGCGGCTATGGATGGGTTCTTGCGTGAGTGCTAGGGTTAGGCCAACATTTTGTGTTTTGAAGAGAAGGGTTTGCTATTGGCCTTTTAAAGAGGGTTTAAGTGAGATGGTGGCTAGGAGAGAGAGTGAGTGAGGGGGGGTACAAAGTAGTGAATAGATGAATGAGGGTAGCAACAGAATGCGTTTGCATGATACGTAGGATTCTTCCAAGATTTGATTAGGATTTGAATTTGAATGTTGATTAGAGTCTAATCAACGGTTGAGAATTGATTAGGGGATATCTTCCACTACGGGCATCGGAAAAATAATCCGAAAATATCGGGACGATCGTGGAGACGAGACACACAGATTTACAAAGACCGATCATGCATAACACCTACCAAGAATTTACGTAAAATTGGAAACGGTGTTTTGAGTCAAATGACTAAAACGCCCCTATCTTTCAAAATCGTTTTGCGAGAAAACGAGCCGTGAAAAGACGTTCCCAAAAATTACTATAAAATTCTACACTCCCAAACGATCGCAACGGCATATCGCATCGCTCATGCCGGAGCTCAGAAATAGCCAAATAGAATACGTGCACGATAAAGCACGTGCACGCAGGAAATACGAACGGTCGGAAAGCGGCCGTTACAGAGGAAGATGAAGCAAAGGGAGGAAAATGGGGAGAGTTCAATTTCGGCCAGGTTTGGGGGAGTGAGGGAGAGGAAATGAGAGATTTTTTTTTCTCATTTGGTTTTGTTTTTCATGCCTAGTTTTTAGGAATCCCTAAAATCCTCTCCTCCTCTCATTTAGTCAAAATGTGAGCCAAGTGTCTTAGCTTAAGCTAACCATATGACACATTGCCATACTAGGTGGCATGGCAACAAAATTAAGAATTAAAATTTTTAGGAAAATAATAATACATGGTGAAATACACCATACTCCTTAAATACATAGTATTTCTTCCAAATACCCTTATTTCCTAATATCAATAATGGGTTTAAATCTTTTTAAAAATAATTCCTCCACAAAAATAATTAAAGAAAAATACGTGCATACTCCCAAAAAATATACGGACGTATCTACGTCAAAAATACGTACAAATACGTGTATATAGAAATTAAGGTCATTACATCATACACCCCTTAAAATAAATTCCGTCCTTGGAATTGCAAATTAAGGAAGAAAAACTTTCTATACATCATATCACATACAAAACAAAAGTACATCAGACAAACAAGTGTGGGTACTTCTCTCTCATCTCATCCTCGAGTTCCCAGATAGACTCTCCTGGTGACTCTCGGTGCCACATAACCCTCACTGGGTTGATCGACTTCTTTCTCAGCATCTTCTGCCTCCGATCTAGAATGGCTACAGGCTGCTGATCATAAGTCAAGTCTGGTCGCACTTCGATCTCAGAGAAGTCAACGACATGATCAGGATTTCCAACACATCTCTTGAGTTGCGATATATGAAACACATTATGCACTCCCTCAAGAGATGCTGGTAAGGCAATTCTGTAAGCCACTTCTCCAACACGAGCCAGAACCTCAAAAGGTCCAATATATCTTGGACTCAGCTTCCCACATCTTCCAAAACGAATCAGCCCTCATGTTGGCGAGATCTTCAAAAATACTAACTCTCCTGGCTGAAATTCCAAGTGTCGCCTCTTCGCATCTACCCAGTGTTTATAACGGTCCTGAGCTATGCGAAGATTGTCTTCGACGACTCTCACATCATCTACGGTTTCAGCGATCATGTCCGGGCCCAATAATTCACGATCTCCAACATCATCCCAACTGAGAGGAGATCGGCACTTCCTTCCATACAAGGCTGCAAATGGTGCCATGCCTATGTTGGCTTGATAACTGTTATTGTAGGCAAACTCTAGCAGATGTAGATATTCGTCCCAAGAGCCCTTGAAATCCAGCATGCACGCCCGCAGCATATCTTCTAGAATCTGAATTGTCCTCTCCGACTGACCGTCTGTCTGTGGATGGTATGCAGTGCTGAAACTCAGCTGGGTTCCCAAGCTAGCCTGCAGACTTCCCCAAAAGTGAGACGTAAACCTTGTGTCACGGTCAGAGACTATGCTTACAGGTACTCCGTGAAGTCTCGCGATGTCCTTCATATATCTCTTAGCAAGATGGTCTGTTGACTGACCTACTCGAAAAGGTATGAAGTGAGCTGATTTGGTTAAACGGTCAACGATTACCCAAATAGCATCATGTCCTCGAGAAGTACGAGGTAAGCCAGTTACAAAATCCATCGTCACATGCTGCCACTTCCACTCTGGAATTGGAAGAGGCTGCAGAAGTCCTGCTGTTCTCTGATGCTCGAAATTGACTTGCTGACATGTCAAACATGAAGCTACACTTCTAGCCACACTACACTTCATGCCGTGCCACCAAAAATGTTGTCGCAGATCACGATACATTTTGGTGCCTCCAGGATGGATAGAATAAGGTGAGCTATGAGCTTCTTTCAACAGTTCATCCCGAATATCACCTGATGGCACACAGATCCTGCTCCCAAAATGCAGAGATCCATCTTCATGAACACAGAAATCATTACGAAGTCCGGCTTTTGTCAGCTCGTGAATCTTCTTCAACTTTGCATCTCCCGACTCAGCTGCCTTAATCCTCTCAACTAAATCAGATTGAACCTGCAAGTTCATCATCACCACTGATGAGCCAGGTAAGACAACTTCAATCTCCAATTGCCGAATATCACCCCGAAGTTCTCTCTGCACAGTCAACATCATTACTGTCGGCATGTGACTAAGATCATCAGGCACTACGTTGACTTTTCCATGGTGATATTGGAGGTCGACATCATAATCAGTCATCAACTCGAGCCATCTACGCTGCCTCATATTCAGTTCTTTCTGAGTGAACACGTACTTCAAACTCTTGTGATCTGTGTATATTTTTACACGTTCACCCAGAAGAAAATGCCTACACAACTTCAATGCAAACACCACTGCTGCTAACTCCAAATCATGTGTAGGGTAGTTCCTCTCATGGGTCTTCAACAATCTAGAAGCATAAGCTACTACCCTACCATGCTGATGGAGAACACATCCCAATCCTCTGCCTGATGCATCGCAGTAAATCTCATATCCACCTGAACGGTCTGGAATCATCAGGACATGTGCAGTGATCAATCTATGCTTCAGTTCATTAAATGCTCGCTGGCATTCCTTTGACCAATTGTAAGCAACATTCTTCTTGGTTAAATGAGTCATCGGTGCAGCGATCTTAGAAAAATCCTTGATGAATTTCCTGTAGTATCCAGCCAATCCCAAGAAACTTCTGATCTCTGTCACTGACTTAGGAACTGGCCACTTCTCTACTGCAACAACCTTCTCTGGATCTACAGCTATCCCATCTCCAGATACAACATGTCCCAGAAAAGCAATCTTGGTCAGCCAAAACTGACACTTGCTATACTTAAGCATATAACTGGTGCTGCCTCAGAGTCTCTAGAACTATCCTCAGATGCTCTGCATGATCTTCCTCTGATCTCGAGTACACCAAGATATCATCTATGAAGACAACCACAAACTTATCCAGATACTCATAGAAGACTTGGTTCATCAACCTCATAAACGTGGCTGGTGCATTAGTAACACCAAAAGGCATCATTAAGAACTCATAATGACCATATCGGGTTCTAAATGCAGTCTTTGGAATATCTGACTCTCTGACCTTCACCTGATGTGTAACGGCCGCTTTCCGACCGTTCGTATTTTTCTACACGTACGACGCTTTTCGTGTGCGTATTTTATTTGGCACTTTCTTGGTTTCGGTATATACGATGTGATATGTCGTTGTGACCGTATGGAAGTGTAGTATTTTATAGTAATTTTTGAGAATGTCATTTCACAACTCGTTTTCTCGCAAAACAGCTTTGAATGGAAGGGCGTTTTGGTCTTTTGGCTTCAACGCTCAGTTCTTAATTTTATAATATTTTTCGATAGGATTAGCATGCGGCTAGCCCCCGTTGCCCTGTACTTCTCGTCGCTGTGATCGTCCCGATATTTTCGAATTATTTTTCTGATGCCCGTTGCGTGAATTATCCCCTAATCAATTTCCATCCCTTAATTAGCATTTGACTTTTTCAAACCCAAATTTAAACCAAATCCTAAACAATCCCTCAATTCTCTCCAAAGAAAGAGGAAATCATGCATCAGCCACTATTGGCACCTTTCCTTTTCCCTAATTCCACTCCCCCTATCTCTATCTCCCTCCCGCATTTAACCAAAAACATAAAGGCAATTAGCACATATCTTCTTCAAATGCAAATTTTTGGCCAAATGTTAATAACCCAATGCAAGAACCCCACCGCCGTTCAACTCCTCTCTGACCCCCGAATCATCTTCAACTCCCCTTACCCTTTTCCCACGTCTTGATCTCCTCGAAAACCTCGTGGAACTCAGATCTAGCTGCGGTTTTTGACAGTTTGCGTGCCGCCACTTCAAACTCGCGCCCACCGGTCATCCGGCCACCTACGATGACCACCCTACTGTCGTTGGACTCCTATCGAAACCCCCTACCAACATTAATTTCACTCACGCTCATATCCCACCTGTAGATCATGGAAAATCCGTCGAAACCAAGCCCAGCAGCTGTTTTTGACAGATCTGTGCGCTGAACTTTGATGCCAGCGCACGACCACCTCCGGAGACAACTCTACCACCGTTGGATTCATCTTGAAGTCCTTTAGCTTTTGCAACTTTCCGTTGTCTCTGTTCATCGCTGGATTTCTGCTGTGACGCACGACAATGAACGTTGCGCAAATCTGTCCTCTCCGGCTTCTCTCAGCCACCCACCGCCGTACGCTCACGTCGTCGGCCACCCACCAGGCCGAGCATCTTCCACTGATCCTACTTCATCTACCAACAGCCCCCTTGGACCCTCGGCATACACGTGCGTCGCCGTACACACGTGTTTTTACCCGACGTCGTCGCCGTCGTGAAGGTCCGTTGCGCTATCCGCAACGGGAAGGAGGATCACCGCTAACTTGTTGTTTTTGTGCCTTTGCCTTGCTGTCCAGAGGTGTCTCACTGTGCTACCCATGGCCGAGGAGTTCCATACGACACCGACGCTTTGTCGTTCAGACCCGACTTCCGCTTTTTGAACGACGTCAAAAGGTTGGTTTCCCTAATGCGTAGCAAACCCACACCGTAGTTCAATCAAAACCTAAACTAAAATTTGTCAACTTGAACTAAAATTTATTTCAGCATCTGTAAAACGTTGTCCACCTTAGGAAAGATCGACGAACGAACAAATTTTCTGTGCACATAGGGTAGACGTCGATCTAGACTGAACAAAACATCAAAAACGTGACTATTTGACTGTTAGGGTAATCCCACCAATTTAGAAACGAACCGTAATAGGATTGACCAAAAAGCGTAATCTGACATCGCCATGATCCTGTTTCAGACGGACTACCGCCGACGCGATGCTTTGACGGGACGCACCGGACAGACGACGCACTCGTCACCGCATGCAAGTGTACTCACTTGTACTTTCGGCCGTGTTTAGGCCATAGACTCTTAGAACTGTTAAAATGTGAACAAAGAGAACCAGACGTGAAATGATACCGCCGGGACCCCCCCTTGATAGCTTAGACTTGACAACGAAGTCTAATCGCAACAACAACATTTGACACCTTAGGGTTTTTCTTGTGTGTGCGTGCGTGTGGACCCCCTAGAAGAACTATCCCTTACTTGTCATGTCGTGTCTTGTTATACATAGCCTGCGGGCAATATGGCACTCACCAGTGGGTGAGTGATCCCTTGTACCGATACACAGCCTGCAGGCAATAAGGCACTCACCAGTGGGTGAGTGATCCCTTGTACGGATACACAGCCTGCTGGCAATAGGGCACTCACCAGTGGGTGAGTGATCCCTTGTACGGATACACAGCCTACGAGCAATAGGGCACTCACCTAGCAGAGTAAGTGATCCCTTGTATGGACTTGTCTTGTGCACTTGGGTGGGGTAGGGTTGAGCGTGCGCACGGGGAGAGGGTCTGATCCCCCTCGAACCGTAAGGCGTGAACCCTTCGAGTCACACGTGTCTTGTCTTGTCTTGTCTTGTCTCGTCTTGACATGTTTAGGTTAGCCCGTAGTCGGTGGCACACGCTACGACTACTGCTTGTCGTGTTTACTTTTTCTGCACCGTTTTACTTTCTTTAAGTGCCATGTTATAACCCCAACATGTTAATCAACCAGTAAGCAGTTGCTTTAAATTAAAATACACTTGCAGTAGAGTCTAACATTTCTGTGTAGACTTTACCTGATGTACAGTTCCTTTTCTCTTGGGTGTTGTACGTCAGGTGTTGAGCCGGAGTTCGTGGACGAGGCAGACTCATCGGAGTACGTGGAGCCCGAGGACGTCGACCTGGAGGACGTACCTGACGAAGACCAGACTTAAACGTTCCCCATCGTTGCGGACTTCCAGAGGTTACTACTTTTAGTCTGGGTGAGTAGTACCACTTTACTCTCTGCCTAGTTTGGGTGCTTCGTACTATTAGTTTCCTTTTCTGCAGTTTGTTACCATGCTTAGGATCCCTTTATTAGACTTGTCATATGCTGGATATTATCTCTATCATAAAATGAATGTTTCCTTTTAGTACTTTTGTTGTTCCGTACTTTTCTGCAGGGACCTGTTCCTTCGTCTTGGAGTACCACACAGACGCTTATTGGGTCTGAGCCTCACGGCTCCGGCCTAAGCGGGCCTTAGTCACGCTTCGCCTCCGTAGTTTTGGGAAGCGGGGCGTGATAGGTTTTAGTGGTGGCCCATGCAGGTCATGCAAAAGTCCGAAACAATAAGAGTACTGCATTCATTTAATATCCAAAGTCTAAATTTAGGGTTTCCTTGTCTTAGATGGTAGGAAGACTTAGGTAGACATCCCAGTTTGATAGTTAGATGCCTTGGTTAAGATCTAGTCATCCTCGTCTTAGGATACTTTAGTAGCCCTCACCTGGCTCTGACCGTGTTAGATTTCTAGAGCCCTTCTTTTAGTCGTTCGCTCGGGTCCATCGACTTCTGGACCAGCAGAGCGTAATCTTGATCCTCTTTGGAACCATCCCTGAGATCTCTCTATTACAATCTAGTTCATTAGGAAGTCTTAGTTTTGAGTTTCCCCTGATCTTTAGACGACCCGATAATTAGAACCTCGGACTTCTCGCATCTTCCTGATCATTACACTTCTGTGTTATCGGCCATAGATTTCCATCGTAGCTTTTCATGAATCATATCTTAGGTGTATTCATCATACGATCACACTTCTTTCCACCGATTCACATGATCGCTTCCTGACGATTATCGATAATTCTTCGAATCTTCCCCATTGCAAATCATGCCTCCTTTAAAAGTATTTTCGAAATTCTTTATTAAATTCTCCGCTCAGTTTAACTTCTTTGAAACCCCTTATTAAATATTTAAATTTCTTACTTTCGGTTGAGTTAAAATTCTTTCACTGATTTTAAAACCTTCTTGGTCGTAATTTTTAAGTTATTATCTCGTACTTATTTTCGAATCGGTATCTTTCGTATTTCAGTTTTAAAACCTTTTTATCATTTTGATAATTCAATATATATATATTATTCTTTTTCTAAACTACAAAATTTATTTTTAACCACTTACCGTACGTACTTTTAGAATATTTTCTAAACTAAAGAGAACTTTAATTATATATATATATATATATATATATATATATATATATATATATATATATATCAGTTCTATGTTCATCGTGATCATACTCCATAATTTTTTGTCTAAACCTATTTTCATTTACAACACGATCACTGCCTCACTCTACTCGTTATTTCTTCGCCTAAAAAACTTTTTTTTCCGTGTTTTCAAACTTTACAGTCTGCTCGCTTTTCCTACGTATTTTCATAAGAATAGATATGTACGACATCATATTTTACCCATGACTCTCTTTCGCCTATTTAATTATTTAGAGCAATATTTTTGTCTCACCCAACCAGCTGTCTTCTTAATCCCCGCCTTATCGGAACTCGTTCTTTCTGATCTTGTTTCGTTCATTTTTGTTGGATATGGAAGACGTTAGTACACCCTTGTAGGGGATGTACGAGAGAATACGGACCTCGAACGTCGCGTACACGAAGTCGTACGCAAAGGGAATATGTTCCCTTGCGGAGAGGATCTCTAGATTGATGGAAAAGTCGCATTATATGTGCATAAGTGCATGCGACATATGGCTAATAAAGGGGTAATATCTTAAGCTTATATTGTACCATGCATATGGTACAACTTAAGCTTATAATATGCCATGTACGATGGTACACCTTAGTTAACTTGTTCCTAAGGAACAATTACTCCTAAAATAACTACCTTGGGGGCTATAAATAAGACCCAAGGGTAAGCCATTTCCTTACACTTTTTGCATGGTATTCATGCATGCATCTTCATTCTAGCGAAGCTCTGCCGAAATAATTCCTCTCCCTCTATCCAGTTCTTAATCTAAAGTAGAGATTTAGATTGTGGATTTAGTAGCCTTACTCCGTTCGTGAGAAGACTCGATCCGTCGTGGGGAATCCGAAGGCAAAGTTCTGAGACTACCGTACCGCATACGCAAGCGTAAGTCTCAACTTTATTTATCGATCCTAACTCTGTTTTGGCCGGATCCTGTGCCCTGGCCTCTGCCAGGGCCTGGCCGGCCCTGGCAGAGGCCCTGGCCGAGGGGCCAGGGCCCCTGGCCGGCCAGGGCAGAGGCCCTGGCCGGCCCTTGGCCAAGCCTCGGCCAGGGCAGAGGCCCTGGCCGGGAAGAAGTTGCAGACCAGAAATTGGTCGACCAATTTGGTGTTTTTGGTCGACCAATCCGACAGAAGGTCTGGGTTGATTGCAAACTTTCCAACTGACCCATACGGGGTAACAAAAGGCCTTGGTCAAGCTCGAATGTGCCGATTAGTCCATACGGGGCTTACCACAGTGCCAACTAGCCCATACGGGGCTAACGTTTTAATGAAGTTTTTCATTGGGCTCTACTCCTTGAAGATTAGCCATAGTGCTCTACTTCATGCGAGATTAGCCATGTCATTGTGCTCTACTCTACGGAGATTAGCCAATGTACTTGTGACATTGTGCTCTACTCTACGGAGATTAGCCAATGTATTTCAAATTTTTGACAAAGATGTTTTCAAATAGGTTATGTCCCGTCCTTAAATCGGGATAGCGCAATTTAGAATTCCAAGTCCTACCACGATCCGGCCATGGTCATCTAACCCATGGGTGTGTAGAACAGGTCTCGTGGCTTGGCAATTGTTGCGCTAAAATTCTTTGCGCAAATTCTCACCTATTCCATTTTGAAAGATATGTTTTTCAAAATATTTTTTCCGCTGCTGGTACCATACGGGTATCATTTCTGATTTCTTTTTACTTGAGATAAGTAAGAGGGATACTTTGAAAGTTACTTCTAGATGGTAGTTGGGAACGTAGTGAACTTCTCGATTCTAGAGTAACATTTCAACGCATCCAAGGAACTTATCAAGTGTTTAAAGAATCGAAACTATATGCATAGAATTTTGATCGTGTTTTTCATTCTCTTTGCAGTTTTTTGAATCGAATATGTCTACCGCTTCTAAGAACATTTTCGCAGAGCTTAACAAAGGTGAAAAGCTCAACGGCGACAATTATAAACTTTGGTCAATAAAAATCCAATATGTTTTGGAGGAGCAAGATGTGCTCGAAACACTCCAAAATATAATGGAAGAACCTGAGTTGGGCAATACGGCCCAACACAAGAGGGACCGGGAAGCTTATGATACTTGGACTCGAAAGAACAAAATAGCACGTATTACGTTTCTGTCCGCAATGGACAATGACATAATGCGTCTATTTCGGGAATTCGACCTAGCCAAAGACATATGGTCTGAGCTAGAGATAAAGTTTGGTGGAACTTCGGTTACCAAACTCCGCTCCTTAAATATTCAATTTGATTCGTACAAGATGCGGCGAGATCATTCTATGAAAAAGCATCTCCGCCACATGGCGAATCTCATATCTGAATTAAAGGATGCGGGTGTTACGTTGTCTGACGAACAGCAGATCCAAGCAGTCATTCGTTCACTCCCAGATAGCTGGGATAACATGAAAATGCACCTCACTCATAATGAGTGCATTAAAACTTTAAGTGATGTGTCGAAACACCTCGAACTCGAGGAAGAGCGGATTCAAGCCGCAAAACCAAGTGCAGAAGTGCACATGGCCGCTAGTTCCTCACATGGAGGAAATAAGCGGAAGAATAAACGCTTAAGGTTTGTGAACGAACGAAAGCAAGAACCGGAAACCTCAAAGAAGACTAAGAACAAAAAGTGGCAAAAGAATGTGCACTCAAAGAAGAAAAACTTGAAGAAGATCAAGTGCTTTAAGTGCAACAAGTACGGTCACTTCGCCCGTACGTGTACGGATGGAAGTGATAAGGTAACTTGTAGGGCTAGTTACATATGTGTTTCTAGTTCCATGTTTCTTGCTGAATCTAACTATTTTTGGTTGATTGATTCAGGGGCCACAGACCACGTAGCGAAGGACAGAAGGTTCTTCGTAGAGTATCGAAAGATAACTCAAGGAACAAAGTGGATATACGTCGGCAACAACACACGTGTTGAAGTCAAAGGCGTCGGAACATGCAAGCTAGTTCTCGACAACGGCCGGACTTTATTATTGCACGACGTCCTCTTTGCTCCAGATATTAGAAGAAATATCTTATCCGTGGTCATGTTAATGTCTTTAGATTATGAATGGAGGTTCTATAAACAGAAGGTTGACCTTGTTTGTAATAGTTCTTTAATTGGATCGGGTAATGTTTGTAATGGATTAATTGTTTTAAATACAATGTATGATGATTCTTCTTCCATTAATGAAAGTTTCCATTTGACAAATGCTTCTAACTCTGAATCTGAGATCATTTGTTGGCATGCAAGACTTGGTCATATTGGACCAACTAGAATGGATAGACTTGCCAAAAGTGGCTTGCTATCTAATGTTTCATAAGTTGAAATGTCAACTTGCGAACATTGTCTTGTAGGGAAAACTTGTCGCAAGCCGTTTGGAACTGGCACAAGGGCCGAAGTTCCATTACAGCTTATCCATTCGGACATTTGCGGTCCAATGAATGTTAAGACAAGACGCGGGAAGTCCTATTTCATCACTTTCATTGATGACTTCACTCGTTTCGGTCATATTTATTTGATTTCCCACAAACATGAAGCTTTATTTTGCTTCAAAAACTATATGAATTTAGTGGAAAATCAACTAGATCGCAAGATAAAGGTCTTGCGAACCGATCGGGGTGGGGAATATCAATCAACGAGTTTTAAGGAACTCTGTGATGAAAAAGGCATAGTTCATCAAATAACTATGCCTTACACTCCGCAACAAAACGGTGTTACGGAAAGAAGAAATAGGACATTGATGGAAATGGTCCGATCAATGATGTCTCAGGCAAATTTGCCCATCACCTTTTGGGGTGATGCATTATTGACGGCAGCATTCATCTTAAACCGTGTACCCTCGAAGACGGTAAATTCTACTCCTTATGAGTTGTGGAACAATAGAACTCCAGACTTAAGCATTCTAAAACCTTGGGGTTGTGCCTCTTATGCACATTTATCCTCTCACAAATATGGCAAATTTGGGCCACATGGGAGGAAGTGTATCTTCATCCGATACGCTGATAACTCCAAAGGATATGTTTTCGTCGGTCAAGAGGACAATGGCGGTCTAATAGAATTCGATTCGAGGGATGTTGTCTTCTTGGAAAATGAGTTTCCAAGACAGGGTGAAATAAGTCAAGACTTATCCTTGTTTGAGACTTGGGATCAAGAAGGATCGGAACGTTCGAGTGGGAGAATTCTTGGTGAAGAAGAAAAAACGTTTCAAACTTCACCAATGAATGATACGAACGATACCAATCCTATTCCGAGTGTGAGTGATGTTATTCCAAGTGGGAGTGATGTCATTCCAAGTGGGAGTGATCAAACTCAAACAAGACGTAGTAATCGAACGAGGCTAACACCTCTGAGATTTGAGGATGAATTTCCTCAAACATTCATGACATTACTACAAGATGATGACAAACGTGCAAATTTCAAACAGGCCGTCACATGCACTGCTAAAGATAAATGGATAGCGGCAATGGAAGAAGAACTTCAATCCATGAAAACAAACCAAGTCTGGGACTTGGTTGATTTACCTAAGGGACGTAGAGCCATTGGGAACAAGTGGGTTCTCAAAATCAAGCATAAGGCTGATGGCTCCATCGAGAAATATAAAGCTCGCCTTATTGCGAAAGGTTTCACGCAATAGGAAGGAATAGACTACGAAGAGACTTTCTCTCCTGTCGTGTGTTTTACCTCCATTCGCTTAATTCTGGCAATGGTGGCTTGTTTGGACCTCAAGTTACATCAGATGGATGTAAAGACTGCTTTTCTTAACGGAGAACTAGATGAGGAGATCTACATGGAACAACCAAACGGGTTTGTACAAGAAGAAAACAAACATAAGGTTTGTAAACTTCGTAAATCCATATATGGTCTTAAACAATCCTCAAGGCAGTGGTATATGCGCTTTCAAGAAGTCGTTTTGTCGTATGGTTTCTCCATGCTCGACGAAGACAACTGCGTATATATTAAGAGGATTAAAAACAAGTATGTAATTATGTCTCTTTATGTAGATGACATACTTATAGCCGGAAATGATAAGCGTCTTATCATGGATATCAAAGCTTGGCTTTCATCCGTCTTTGAGATGAAAGACATGGGTGAAGCTGCATATATCCTTGGGGTTAAGATCTCAAGGAATCGTTCCAAGAAACTTCTTTCTCTCTCTCAAGAGACATATATAAAAAAAGTTTTAGAACGGTTTAATATGCAGGACTGCAAGCCAATTGATACTCCAATAAGCAAAGGTGAGGGTCTATGTTTGGAAATGTGTCCCAAAGATCCAAAAGAAAAGAAAGCTATGGAAAAGGTTCCATACTCCAGTGCTGTCGGGAGTCTGATGTACGCCATGATGTGTACCAGACCTGACATTTGCTATGCTGTTGGTATGGTAAGCAGTTACCAATCCAACCCAGGACATGCACACTGGAAAGCGGTGAAGAGGATATTAAGATACCTCAAAGGGACTGCGGACTATGCGTTATGCTATCAAGCCAATACCTTGAGACTTGAAGGCTATACCGATGCTGATTGGACGGGTGATCTCGACGAGCGAAGATCTACCTCAGGCTTTGTTTACTTGCTCGGGAATGGTGCAATATCCTGGAGCAGCAAGAAGCAAACCTGCATCGCCCTATCAACCATGGAAGCCGAATTCGTAGCATTCAGCATGGCGGTCCAAGAAGCTGTTTGGCTTAGGAAATTCTTAGACAGGCTAACGGATGCCACTGACTCGAGCACTGTTCCAATATACAGTGATAGTCAAGCTTCGATTGCCTATGTCAAAGATCCTAAATTTCATTGTAAGACCAAACACATTGATATTCGATTCAAGTTTGCGAAGAACTATGACAAACGGAAGGAAGTAGACATAGGATACATATCCACGCATGAGATGATAGCGGATCCCCTAACTAAGGCGATCCCCAGAGATGTGTTTTTCAAACACTTATCATCTATGGGAATGCGTAGGTGCTGAGCTGTATCATGTAATATTTCCCATGTCTATAGAAGATCAAATTTTAATTTGCATACAAGTTTCTTACAAATGATTTTTATATACATTTGTGTTTAAGTCTCAGCTATATTATTGTGTGTATGTCGGACAGATTAAGGTTGGCTCTCTCACATGAGCAACCGCCTTATCTTATCAGAAGGATAAGATAGAGATGAGACTAGTTTAAAGTCAAAATCATTAGACAAATGATTTAGAGTCGTGACTTAAACAAGATAGTCGAATGAAAGATCTGCATCATACGGATGCTTACAAAAGATCTGAGATCTGTATCACAAGGATATTTGAAAGAGATCTCATAGGATTTTTTAAATCTTATCTGTCTTATGCAGGATGAGAGTCCGTGAATATTTCACGAGTAGTAAGGGAACTCAAAAAGATAGGCACTGTGGTGTCTGATCTTTCATCCGTACAACATCATTAAGACATACTCTCCCTGGAAAAGGAGTGATGTTGTAGTACGTGTTCATACCACGTATGCATTTCGACCACTGAGTTAGTAGCAATAGTGTTTGCTATTATGTGAGACTCAAAGGCCATACGGGTCTTAACTCTTACCCTCAAGGACTCCAATTGGTTCCTTTAGATTTGATGAGGTGATCGCTATCTTAGCGTGTTGCTAATGGGCTATGATAATTCGGCTCGGCGGGGCACATTAGAAAAGCGAATCAAGTCAAGATCAGAAGGTTCGCAAGAAGAGGAAGATTGATTTCATATTCACATTTGGACTTTAAATGATTCAAAGCTGGCCAGCCAATTGTAATCCAGATGGGATTCAATTGTTGAATATAAAGTACGAGAAATGTGAAGGAATAATCTAGGGTAAAGCATGCGTTGAACTACTCAACTTTGTACCTTCGAGGTCGTTGTGTATCTCTAACAAGTGCACAACAACAGACTCTACGCGCATGACGGTCGCACGGTCTATTTCTCGGTATGATAGATAAAAGAACTAAGAGAAAGACGTTCTCTTACAATCCCCTCAAGTGTGACTGGGAGATGTTGGATATGGAAGACGTTAGTACACCCTTGTAGGGGATGTACGAGGGAATACGGACCTCGAACGTCGCGTACACGAAGTCGTACGCAAAGGGAATATGTTCCCTTGCGGAGAGGATCTCTAGATTGATGGGAAAGTCGCATTATATGTGCATAAGTGCATGCGACATATGGCTAATAAAGGGGTAATATCTGATTAGGGTTCAATATTGTATATTTTACCCCTCATTAGATGGCATTTTGTGCATAATTTGTATTCATTTTGGCTCCGATACGTGTATTTTGATGATATCACTTAATATTGGAGCCTACCGTTTTTATATGCTTAAAACATGATTTTTACAGCTTATTAGCATCTTCATCTTGGTCTTCTATTATTTTTCAGTTGAATTTCATGAAGTCCTGATTCCAACGCATATTTTTTCAGAATTTTTGGAGGTCGGAGCAATTTACTGCAATTTTTGGAAGACAATGTGACGGTGCTGAAAATTTCTGGGCTAGAAAGTCTGCTTTTCCGCTCTTGTGCAGAATTCTGCTATCATTGCAGCATATATTCTGACATAATGATATTTTTCTGGTATTCTACACTTTGTTACGGTTCCATCGCCGCCTGGAACACGTCATTCCGAGGTCGGATGATTTTTCTAGAATTTTCGCAAGACAGGGTGACGGTGCTGAAAATTTCTGCAGATTGGCCCCATCTTGTGAAGAAATCTGCTATCATTCCAGTGTATTTTCCGGCCTAGTGATATTTTTTTGGTGTTGTACACTTTGTTACGGTTCCATCGCCGCCTGGAACACGTCATTCCGAGGTCGGATGATTTTTCTAGAATTTTCGCAAGACAGGGTGACGGTGCTGAAAATTTCTGCAGATTTGGGATTAGTTGCGGGTTTGGGCGCGGATCCGACCCGTTTGGGCTGTTTTCAGACCCGAAATTCTGGGTCTATTTCTTG
Source organism: Scilla litardierei (assembly GCA_030789695.1). Lineage (NCBI taxonomy): Eukaryota > Viridiplantae > Streptophyta > Magnoliopsida > Asparagales > Asparagaceae > Scilla > Scilla litardierei. Next base: position 193,830,827 of record CM061133.1, read on the forward strand.
GAATTTTCTCCCCTCTTTCCCCCTCATTCCACTCTCCTTATTCTTCATTCTTAGGGTTAGAGGCCATTGGAGAGGAGCAAGAAAGCTTGGAGGAGCACTTTGGAAGAGAAAGTTTATGTTTTTCTTAGAGAAATCTTGGTGAACTCTTTCCCTTTCTTTGTGTATTTTGATTTGGTGATTTGTAATGATATTGGATGATGGTTTTTAGAGATGAAAATGTCTCTTTTATTGCTATGAGTAGCTAGATCTCATTGTGTGTGGTTGTGTGGTGATATTGCTTGCTTGGGCTATGGAATTTCAATCTTGCATGTTTAAAAGTTTATGTGGTAGGATTTTTTTGGGATATACTTTGAATTAGGGATCCTAGTGGGTATCCCTAGAGTGGAGTTTGCCTAGTGGTACCATTCATATATGCTTGGTTGTTTATTATCTCGATTTTCCATACCCTACTTTCATTGCACACCAAGTGTTTGTTAAAATGCCACATCCACCGATTGCGCTTTCCTTAGCCGGAAAGACAATTGAGTTATCCTCGGATTGAACCCATATGCTTAGCAACCTCATTCCCACACACCACACAAGCTTCCTCGCCTATTTTCCTCTCCGATTCTCGAACCCTAGGATGTTGGTTTGGTAGATGGTCTCACCCACATTTTCACGCGCATTTCCACCATTAGCTTAGTTGGTTGTAGTTTCGTCTTTATCTCTCCTTTATTAATTGAATTTGCGATTGCAAAACGACTTGTCCCCGTGATCCGACCCGGTCTCACCGGATATAAATTTATTACTTGAAGTCCTCCTACACTTGGGAGTAGCGCTTAAGCATTACATACTTGAGATGCGTTCAAGCAATTGGCGCCGTTGCCGGGGACAATGGTTTTTGCATTTACATTTTCGTTTGATTTTGAAAATTTTGGCGAGATACTTCCCACTATTAGTGTGAGTCTTTTCCGATTCTTTATTTTTCACTTTTTGATTTGAGATTTCTTTATTTTTCACTTTTTGAGTCCTTTGGTATCTTTATTTTCATTTTCTTTTATAAAAATTCAAAAAAAAAGTTATGGACTTTAACGGCATAAATTCTTTATATGATGCACTTTCGTTTTCTTTGCACAGGACCACTTCTTTGAAGCTAAAAATTGCCGGCTTTGCTCAAATTGACGGTGAATCCTTCTATCAAGCTTGGAGGAGGTTCATGGATTTATTAAGCGGCTGTCCACATCATGGATTCACGATAGACCATCTTTTCCAGTTTTTCTACGAGGGGTTGAAGGAGGAGATGCAGGACTACATGGCGATGTTGGACGATGGAGCTCTATTTGACATGTCACCTGAGGATGCTTGGGAGTACTTGGAGTCCATAGAGGATATGGCACGACCATTGGATGGGACTTCAAGGAGTGATCCATTAGCGCCAGATCACGATAGCATTGAAGCATTCCTTGACCAAGGAGAGCAAATCGTGGACGCACCCTTGCAACCCTTGGGCGAGGAACTTCAATTGCTTATTCAAACGCAGGAGGCTCAATCCCGATATTTTCTGCGGACCATGGAGACTCGGAGCCAGTATATTCATGAGATCATTTCCAGTCTCGCATTGCTTGCCTCTTGCTTGGGAGAAGGAGATTTGTGTAAAGATGGAGAGGACGAGCGTGAAATTTTGGATGGAGTGGAGGAGGAAACTAGTAGGGCCACGAGCTCATCGATCATTTTGGTGGAGTCCGAACCATGCTCTCCCCCAATCTTGTCCCAAAATCCATCATTCCTCTCCCTCGTGGACATGCATCATATGGAGATGGACGCAATCACTTTAGGGATTTTTCTTCAACTTGATTTAAATTCTTTATCTTATGTTGACGACTATATTTGGATCACTTTTGTTGAAAGGCAACGGTGTCGGCTTTGGATTGACACACCGTCTTTCTCGCAGGGCACTATTGGAAATTTTATGGAGGGAGCACTTGTTGGTGTGTTGCTAGGGTCCAAAGTGATTTGTGGAGGGAAGACGCTCGCGGAGGAGCGTAAAGATCTAATTGAGCAACTTTCCGCACCGTTATACATCCGAGATCCTCCTTTTGACCCCGGTGATCTCCTTCTAGTAGTATAGAAATTTTAATTTAATGCACTTTCTATGCTTTTTAGGATAGTTTTATTTCAATAAACCTCTACTTTTTCAACATTGAGGACAATGTTTGTCTTTAGTTGGGGGGAGAGTAGTAGGTGGTTTTAGGATGTTTAGTTAGTGTTTTCGTTTTAATTTTTTTTTTTTGTGTTTTTTGTTTGGAGACATCCATTTTGACATCACCAATCATTTTGCAAGAATATATTTACCCTCCTTACTCTCTTGCTAGTTATTTGCTTAGTCCCTTGCATGTTTCATCTTCGTGCATGTTTTCGGATTTAAATCTTATGTTCAAACTCCTACATTGTGATTGGCATGCATTTTATTGCTTTTTCTTCATGAGATCAATTTTAATATGTTATTCATAAAACTAGTGCATAATTCGATGAATTTTGTCTTCGATGTGGTCTGGATTAGTTTTGTACAAACTTTGTGATGCACGAGTTGGATTAAGTCATTAGTGTAGATTGGTGTTCAATTTGATGGAATTCGGCCTTGGATATATGCTTGGTTTATGCTTGAGGAGTGGTTGATTGGTGTGTTGGATCAAAAAAAAAGAAAAAAAGAGAAAGAAATGAAAAAGAAAAAGAAAAAGAAAAAGAAAAAAAGAATAAGTGCATCGTTCTTCTAGTTTTGTCAAGTAGCCGGGTCCTCATGAAACATTGGGGATTCGTGTCGAAAGATAGGATTTAGGGGAGTGCACGAGAGAAAAATAAGTGAATCTTAGGTGATTCGAGTTACTAGGTCCGCGGGGTCCTTTTTGGCCTAATGCCCCAAAATCTTCTGATTTGGGAGTCATTGACCAAACCCTCGTTACATGGGTCATTCTAAGTTTCACATTAAAAAAAATGAATAAACATGATCCTCATATCAAACTTCCATGAATTAAGAAAGCTAAGTGTTATTTTTGGCCAAGTTCTTGAAGATTGTGATACTATGACACGCTTATGTTTTAATCTCAATGAATGCAAAATTTGCTTGTACTTTGTTGGTTTGAGCCATATTGGAGTTTTGGTCTTGGATTTGCTCTCTTTTATGAGTTGGTATATTGGAATTGAGTTTATATTGAAAAAATTTCATGTGCCATGAATATTGTGGAGTTTGATGTGTGCTATATTGTGAATCCGAATATATCGCTTGTTTTGCTAGGGACTAGCAAAAAGCTAGTTGGGGGGTGTGATTAGGGTTCAATATTGTATATTTTACCCCTCATTAGATGGCATTTTGTGCATAATTTGTATTCATTTTGGCTCCGATACGTGTATTTTGATGATATCACTTAATATTGGAGCCTACCGTTTTTATATGCTTAAAACATGATTTTTACAGCTTATTAGCATCTTCATCTTGGTCTTCTATTATTTTTCAGTTGAATTTCATGAAGTCCCGATTCCAACGCATATTTTTCCAGAATTTTTGGAGGTCGGAGCAATTTACTGCAATTTTTGGAAGACAATGTGACGGTGCTGAAAATTTCTGGGCTAGAAAGTCTGCTTTTCCGCTCTTGTGCGGAATTCTGCTATCATTGCAGCATATATTCTGACATAATGATATTTTTCTGGTATTCTACACTTTGTTACGGTTCCATCGCCACCTGGAACACGTCATTCCGAGGTCGGATGATATTTCTAGAATTTTCGCAAGACAGGGTGACGGTGCTGAAAATTTCTGCAGATTGGCCCCATCTTGTGAAGAAATCTGCTATCATTCCAGTATATTTTCCGGCCTAGTGATATTTTTCTGGTGTTGTACACTTTGTTACGGTTCCATCGCCGCCTGGAACACGTCATTCCGAGGTCGGATGATTTTTCTAGAATTTTCGCAAGACAGGGTGACGGTGCTGAAAATTTCTGCAGATTTGGGATTAGTTGCGGGTTTGGGCGCGGATCCGACCCGTTTGGGCTGTTTTCAGACCCGAAATTCTGGGTCTATTTCTTGGACTTTCCTCCCCTCTTTCCCCCTCATTCCACTCTCCTTATTCTTCATTCTTAGGGTTAGAGGCCATTGGAGAGGAGCAAGAAAGCTTGGAGGAGCACTTTGGAAGAGAAAGTTTATGTTTTTCTTAGAGAAATCTTGGTGAACTCTTTCCCTTTCTTTGTGTATTTTGATTTGGTGATTTGTAATGATATTGGATGATGGTTTTTAGAGATGAAAATGTCTCTTTTATTGCTATGAGTAGCTAGATCTCATTGTGTGTGGTTGTGTGGTGATATTGCTTGCTTGGGCTATGGAATTTCAATCTTGCATGTTTAAAAGTTTATGTGGTAGGATTTTTTTTGGGATATACTTTGAATTAGGGATCCTAGTGGGTATCCCTAGAGTGGAGTTTGCCTAGTGGTACCATTCATATATGCTTGGTTGTTTATTATCTTGATTTTCCATACCCTACTTTCATTGCACACCAAGTGTTTGTTAAAATGCCACATCCACCGATTGCGCTTTCCTTAGCCGGAAAGACAATTGAGTTATCCTCGGATTGAACCCATATGCTTAGCAACCTCATTCCCACACACCACACAAGCTTCCTCGCCTATTTTCCCCCTCCGATTCTCGAACCCTAGGATGTTGGTTTGGTAGATGGTCTCACCCACATTTTCACGCGCATATCCACCATTAGCTTAGTTGGTTGTAGTTTCGTCTTTATCTCTCCTTTATTAATTGAATTTGCGATTGCAAAACGACTTGTCCCCGTGATCCGACCCGGTCTCACCGGATATAAATTTATTACTTGACGTCCTCCTACACTTGGGAGTAGCGCTTAAGCATTACATACTTGAGACGCGTTCAAGCAATATCTTAAGCTTATATTGTACCATGCATATTGTACAACTTAAGCTTATAATATGCCATGTACGATGGTACACATTAGTTAACTTGTTCCTAAGGAACAATTACTCCTAAAATAACTACCTTGGGGGCTATAAATAAGACCCAAGGGTAAGCCATTTCCTTACACTTTTTGCATGGTATTCATGCAGGCATCTTCATTCTAGCGAAGCTCTGCCGAAATAATTCCTCTCCCTCTATCCAAGTTCTTAATCTAAAGTAGAGATTTAGATTGTGGATTTAGTAGCCTTACTCTGTTCGTGAGAAGACTCGATCCGTCGTGGCGAATCCGAAGGCAAAGTTCCGAGACTACCGTGCCGCATACGCAAGCGTAAGTATCAACTTTATTTATCGATCCTAACTCTGTTTTGGCAGGATCCTACAATTTTTTGTTTCGGTTTCCTTTCTATTGTTTAGACATTAGTGTTTGTAGTTGCTTGTGTCATCTCTAGTTTAGTAGTGGGCCCTTGGTTTGTGATGTCATCGTGGTGCATATATATGTAGAGTGTGTGGACCTGTATGAGTGTGTTACCTTTAGGACCTTAATGTTTGTCCCTTGTGACATGTGGTATACTCAGTGTTATCCGTGATATAGGTATGAAGTTGTCTGAATGATGGTATTCAAATAGGTGTGAATGGCGTCATAGCAGGCAATTCCTTAAACTTAGTCTTTCATATTATAGTTTAACTTATTTTTTGGCTGCATGCGTATGTTTCAAAACTTTTGTTTTATTTTAAACCAAATCTTTAAAGTTTTGAGACTAGCACACAAGATCACAACCCCTATCTTCCCTCATGCAATACCACAACTCCACACGTTTTTTTAAAATATGTCATTGGCCTTACACTTCCTTTCTTTCCTTTCCCTCTTCGGGAGTGTTATTTTTGATTGTAATGATATTGTTAGTACTAGCTATTATTGTTATAGGGTTATATTTGCGGGTAGGCTTAGAGTGAGATGAGATATGTTGTATCGGTGATTAGTTGATTTTAGAACACAAGGATATTAGATTATATTTCTTTGAATGAAAAGAATGAGGTGTCCAAGACTTATTTATAATACCGATGTGTGATGGACTCAATGGATAATTCTGGTTGAATGAAATTATATGCAGAGAGATGAGAACTTATTAGACCTGAAACTTGGACGAGTTGTAGATAGGAGTAGCTAGGACGGTATGGTATGTTTTAGGGTGATCATGAGAATGAGTAGAACATTTAAAGAATCAAGACTTGGTTATTAAGTTGACGTGAGAAGGCATTGGAGATAACACGACGTGTTGAGACGAACAGAATGTTATGGAGAAGGATTTAATAGGATTAAGAGATTAGATGATAGGGGTAAGGATAGATGTAGTTTGATGGTTCATTGAATTCGGAGGATAAACTTGTGAGTCGATATGATGGAGAATGTATTGGGGGCGAGATGATTGAAGGCTGGTAGGCGATGATGTGGATCTATAGTCAGGTGCTAGGGTGTGATTTAGTTGTAGCATTATCCAGTGGAGAGACGCGTTATGATATATTATTGAAGAACGTTGTTTGAAGTTATGGGATTAGCGATCATTATGTGTAGATGAGAGTTGTAGGCATAAGTGGATATAGATCTTATTACTATTTGTATAAGTGACTCCGAGAGCGGAATCATTTCTAAGGTGGGTAGAATGTAACGGCCGCTTTCCGACCGTTGGTATTTTTCTGCACGTACGACTCTTTTCATATGCGTATTTTATTTTGCACTTTTTTGGTTTCAGTATATACGATGTGATATGCCGTTGTGACCGTATGGAAGTGTAGTATTTTATAGTAATGTTTGGGAACGTCAATTCATGGCTCGTTTTCTCACAAAATAGCTTTGAATGGAAGGGCGTTTTGGTCTTTTGGCTTCAACGCTCAGTTCTTAATTTTATAATATTTTTCAGTAGGATTAGCACACAGCCAGCCCCCGTAGCCCTGTACTTCTCGTCTCTGCGATCGTCCCGGTATTTTCGGATTATTTTTCTGATGCCCGTAGCGTGAATTATCCACTAATCAATTTCCATCCCTTAATTAGCCTTTGACTTTTTCAAACCCAAATTTAAACCAAATCCTAATCAATCCCTCAATTCTCTCCAACTAAGAGGAAATCATGCATCAGCCACTATTGGCACCTTCCCTTTTCCCTAAGCCCACTCTCTCTATCTCTATCTCCCTCCCGCATTTAACCAAAAACATAAAGGCAATTAGCACATATCTTCTTCAAATGCAAATTTTTGACCGAATGTTAACTAACCCAACGCAAGAACCCCACCGTTGTTGAACTCCTCTCTGACCCCCCGAATCATATCCAACTCCCCTTACCCTTTTCCCACGTCTCGATCTCCTCGAAAACCCCATGGAACTCAGATCTAGCCGCTGTTTTTGACAGTTTGCGCACCGCCACTTCAAACTCGCGCCCACCGGTCATCCGGCCACCTACGACAACCACCCTCCTATCGAAACCCCCTACCAACTGCAATTTCACTCATGCTCATATCCCACATGTAGCTCATGAAAAATCCGTCGAAACCAATCCCAGCTGCTGTTTTTGACAGATCTGTGCGCTGAACTTCGACGCCGGCGCACGACCACCTCCGACCACCTTCGGAGACAACTCTACCACCGTTGGATTCATCTCGAAGTCCTTTAGCTTTTGCAACTTTCCATTGTCAGTGTTCATCGCTGGATTTCCGCTGAGACGCGCGACAATGAACGTTGCACGAATCTGTCCTCTCCGGCTTCTCACAGCCACCCACCGCCGTACGCTCACGCCGTCGGCCACCCACCGGGCCAAGCATCTTCCACTGATCCTACTTCATCTATTGACAGCCCCCTTGGACCCTCAGCATACACGTGCGTCACTGTACACATGTGTTTTTACATGACGTCGCCGCCGTCGTGAAGGTCTGTTGCTCTACCCGCAACGGGAAGGAGGATCGCCGCTAACTTGCTGTTTTCATGCATTTGCCTCGCTTTCCAGATGTGCCTCACTGTGCTACCCATGGCCGAGGGGTTTCAGACGACACTGACACTTCGCCGTTCAAACCCGACATCCGCTTTTTGAACGACGTCAAGAGGTTGATTTCCCTAACACGTAGCAAACCCACACTGTAGTTCAATCAAAACCTAAACTAAAATTTGTCAACGTGAACTAAATTTATTTCATCATCTGTAAAACGTTGTCCACCGTATGAAAGATCGACGAACGGACAAATTTTCTGTGCACATAAGGTAGACGTCGATCTAGACTGAACAAAACATCAAAAAACGTGACTTTTTAACTATTAGGGTAGTCCCGCCAATTTAAAAACGAACCGTAATAGAATTAACCAAAAAAGCACGATCTGACATCGCCATGATCCTGTTTCAGACGGACTACCGCCGACGCGACGCTTTGACGGGACGCACCGGACAGACGACGCACTCTCCATGGCAGGCAAGTGTACTCACTTGTACTTTCGGCCGTGTTTAGGCCATAGACTCTTAGAACTGTTAAAACGTGAACAAAGAGAACCGGACGTGAAATGATAGTGTCCGGGACCCCCCTTGACAGCTTAGACTTGACGACGAAGTCTAAGCGCAACAACAACATTTGACACCTTAGGTTTTTTCCTGTGTGTGCGTGCGTGTGGACCCCCTAGAATAACTATCCCTTACTTCTCATGTCGTGTCTTGTTATACAAAGCCTGCGGGCAATATGACACTCACCAGTGGGTGAGTGATCCCTTGTACGGATACACATCCTGTGGGCAATAGGGCACTCACCAGTGGGTGAGTGATCCCTTGTACGGATACACAGCCTGCGGGCAATAGGGCACTCACCAGTGGGTGAGTGATCCCTTGTACGGATACACAGCCTGCGGGTAATAGGGCACTCACCAGTAGGTGAGTGATCCCTTGTACGGATACACAGCCTGCGGGTAATAGGGCACTCACCAGTAGGTAAGTGATCCTTTGTACGGATACACAGCCTGCGGGCAATAGAGCACTCACCTAGCAAAGTGAGTGATCCCTTGTACGGACTTGTCTTATGCACTTGGGTGGGGTAGGGTTGAGCGTGCGCACGAGGAGAGGGTCTGATCCCCCTCGAACCGTAAGGCGTGAACCCTTCGAGTCACACGTGTCTTGTCTTGTCGTGTCTTGTCTTGTCTTGTCTCGTCTTGACATGTTTAGGTTAGCCCATAGTCGGTGGCACACGCTACGACTACTGCTTGTCGTGTTTACTTTTCATGCACCGTTTTACTTTCTTTAACTGCCATGTTATAACCCCAGCATGTTAATCAACCAGTAAACTGTTGCTTTAAATTAAAATACACTTGCAGTAGAGTCTAACATTTCTGTGTAGACTTTACCTGACGTACAGTTCCTTTTCTCTTGGGTGTTGTTCGTCAGGTGTTGAGCCGGAGTTCGTGGACGAGGCAGACTCACCGGAGTACGTGAGCCAGAGGACGTCGACCCGGAGGACGTACTTGACGAGGACCAGACTTAGACGTTCCCCATCGTTGCGGACTTCTAGAGGTTACTACTTTTAGTCTGGGTGAGTAGTACCACTTTACTCTCTGCCTAGCTTAGGTGCTTCGCACTATTAGTTTCCTTTTCTGCAGTTTGTTGCCATGCTTAGGCTCCCTTTATTAGACTTGTCATATGCTGGATATTATCTCTATCGTAAAATGAATGTTTCCTTTTAGTACTTTTGTTGTTCCGTACTTTTCTGCAGGGACCTGTTCCTTCGTCTTGGAGTACCACACAGACGCTTATTAGGTCTGAGCCTCACGGCTCTGGCCTAAGCGGGCCTTAGTCACGCTTCGCCTCCGTAGTTTTGGGAAGCGGGGCGTGACATGATGATATCCGCTTCTCAAATCCAGCTTTGAATACACTCGCGATCTACCCAACTGATCAAAGATGGCATCAATCCTAGGGAGAGGATACTTGTTCTTCACAATAACTTTATTCAACTCCTGGTAGTCGATGCACATCCTTCGAGATCCATCCTTCTTATTCACCAAGAGCACTGGCGCACCCCATGGCGAAACACTTGGCTGAATCAAACCACGCTCTGACAAATCCTTCAACTGACTACGAAGCTCTGCTAATTCTGGAGGAGCCATACGGTATGGAGCCTTCGCAATCGGTTGAGTGCCTAGAATTAGATCGATGGTGAACTCCAATGATCTATTCGGAGGAAGTCCATAAATATCGTCTGGAAAGACAACAGGAAAATCCCGGACTACCCTTGGCAATACAAGTTCAGCATCCATCTCCATCGTCACTTCTACTGGACTGGCATTAAACTTCAATGGTCCAAGGGAACTACTACCACTAAAAAACTCAAACTCTGGATGATCAGGAATCCGAAACATTACCTTCCGAAGCCTACAATCTATTGTGGCATAGAACATTCCTAACCAGTCCATCCCAAACACTGCTTCAAAATGAGGCATCTCCATCACTAAGAAATCTGCATACAGCCTACGTCCACAAATCTCAACAGGACACTGTCGGTATACCGAAGAACTGCATATCACTCCATTCCCAGTATGGATATTCCAACTAGACGCAAAGGAGTCTACTACTAATGAATTCTTAGTCACAAACTGCTGAGACAGGAAGCAATAGGATGCTCCCGAATCGAATAGTGACAGGGCAGGGAAAGAAGCAACTCTAATAACACCCAAGAGGATAATCAGAAACTAACATAAGAATCTAATCATCCTAATCATAACCACAAACATAACTATAGTAAAAATAACAAAGCATTCAACTCTAAAAAATAGGTACCAGTGATGACGCGACCGGTGTCCTCTGCCTCGACAGCCGACATGGTGAAAGCCTGACGCCTCGGCGCCGCTCTCCTGGAGGGTCTACTGCTGCTGCTGTGGAGACCTAGGTGGTCCTCTCAGAGTCACTGCACCAGGCACTGGTGGAGTTGGCAGTGGAAGCCTCTGTGGAGCCGACGGAAGGGTCCTCTGCTGCTGCTGCACAGGCCGGACTGCCACTGGTGTCCTAGAACCTGAAGTCTGTCCTTGTTGAGGACACTACCTACTGATGTGCCAAGACTGACCACATGTAAAGCATCACCCATGCCTAAACTTGTAATCCCGCTGCTTATGCCCAGTCTTCCCACAAAATCCACAAGGCTGACGCGGCTGTGATGCTGGTGGAGCTCCAGGCCTCTGAAACTGAGTGGTCTGAGTGGGCCTCAGGAAACTCCTCTGCTGACCCGCAGGGCGCCTCTCAGATGTTGCTGGACCTCTACCCAAACTCTTCAGGTGCGTCTCATGCATCCTGGCCGCCTCCAGTACGGCACTATATGTAAGCAACACCTGGGTCGACATCGCTGCTTTGAACTCGGGGTCCAGCCCCATCCTGAATCGTCTAGCTCTGGTGGCCTTTGACTGCACCAACTCCGGAGCAAACTTGCTCAATAGTGAAAACTCTGCATCATAAGCATCTACGCTCCGTCTACCCTGAGTCGGGTGCTCAAACCTCAATCGCAGCTCATCCTTCTTCGTCTCTGGCAGGTACTAAGCCTCAAACAGCTCTCTAAACTTCTCCCACGAGATCGGCTTAGTCAAATGCAGCTCCTGAGCATCCCACCAATCTCGTGCCTGATGTGTCAGCTGTCTCTTCGCGGCATCCACCCACTTACCTTTCGGGTATCCAATAGCCTCCAAATCGTCCTCAGAATGCCTAATCCACTCGTCCACCTCCAGAGGACTCTCCTTGCCCGAAAAGGACCTCGGGTGTAAAGCTCTAAACTGCCTGATACCCACTGGCTTCGGTGGCGTACCACTAGCCACCCCATCCTCCATCTGCTGCATATGCTCCAGGATCCCTATCAGAATCTTCCCCATTAGGGAAGCCTCAGACGAAGAAGCATCAGAAGCAATGGTCCTGTTCTCGGACGATCCATTCCCCGGATCCATTCTGCAGAATGAACAGGTAAACAACATTCAGTACCAAAATTGCGAATTATAATGTTGGGGCTTACTTGTACTATTCTTATGTGTATCGCAGTGTGAGCTAACCTGCATGGGCCACCACAAAAACCTGTCACGCCCCGCTCACCCAAGTACGGGGAGCGTAGCTGACGAGGTCGCCGTAGTATTCAGACTCAGGCTTCGGGCCCTCTTATCTAAATACTACTAGGCATTTTTATGTGGTTGAATATAAAATAAATTAGCAGGCCACTGCAATAACACTGGAATAGTACACTGAGGAAAGAAAAGTGCTCCAACAAAAAATAAAACGCAGTACTGAAAAGTAAATACATCAATACAGAAGTTACATTACATCACATAAGTCCATATACAAACATACATACATCAGCTGTACAAAAGGGGGTACAAAAGCGAGTACAACAAAAGTAGCAACCCCGAACCCAAAAGTACAAAAGTCCACCCGGTACAACGCACTCACTAGTCTAAACCCGGGAAGTCTAATTGAATGAGGTCACCCGTAGGCTCTACCTCAGCTGTACAAGTATCGGCCTCCGGCTCCGGGACACACGCTGACTGCTCGGGTCTCGCACCTGTAAACCACAGGATGAGACACGTCAACGCGTGACCCAGCAGGAACTCCTAACACCCTAGTAGAACCCAGTTTAGAACTGGTCTTCCTAACTAACTAACTAACTACAAATGTCACATCATTACATGTTTACGCAGAAATTAAAAACAGAGTATAAGTGCTGAAAGTAAACAACAGTGAACAGAACTGAAGTAACAAATGATTAAATTAAGTAAAATTAAATGTTGTTCTGTATTTGGAACCCGGATAAAGCATAGGCTGCTAAGAGAGCGGACTTCACCCAGGGTGGGTGATAAGTGGTACCACTCCAGCGACACGAGCACTGGAGGGGCCTCTCGTAACTCCGTACCCGACTGGACAAGGTACCTGAGTGAGACTCATCTCGGATTTTTTATCGGATAAACGGAGAAAACCATCATTTACCGTCCTGGTGCGTCACGAGCGCACTGACGGCCTCTCTAACTCTAGTCAACTCCCCCGTCCGGGAGTGACGAAGCGAGTGAGAAATCATATTACGTCCGCTCCTTAACACCTACAATTTACCAGTGTTTCCCCCAAACCCACATCTGGAGTCTCACCCATTTCAAGAATGGACCGAGAACACCGATGTCAAACTCTCAATCTCACTCTCAGTTTTAAACATAATACATCATTGTTTCAGCAATGATTCTTTAACGGTTTCGACTACCGCTTTCATTTCATACTTTCACAAATTCTCATTATCATAAATTTTTCTACATGAATCATAACATATGAAGCATCATCATAAGGACATATCTCAAGAGCATAATAATGATGTATCATCAACTTTGATCAAATTCAATTCAAGATAAAAATTACAACATTACAATTTCTAAGCAAGTTAACACAAGAATCTGCCCAAAACTGTCACACCAGAAAGATTGGCTCTGTTACCCTAATTGCAGTCAGAATTGGCTCTCGGCCTCTCTTCAAAGTTGTAAGAAATTTTCTCTAGTTTTTTGTAGTGTCCTTAATTTTATTTTTCTGATTTTTCTACTATTTTATACGAATTTTACAAGTTACTGTTCTGCTACAACAAAAATTCCAGCAACTAATTTCCTTTCTAAATCTAGTTCTAGTATGGTTAAAAGCCACAATTAACATGTCAATACTAGCATGAGAATAAGATGATGACAATTGCAAATCCTCAACATAATTCCACTTACAAGAAGGGATAATATTTAATATATATCACACACAAATACAACTACATACTTGCAACTTCATATTAAAATTGAAACTAGCAAGTGAACAATTCTCTACACATCACAACTACCAATTAGCCTCATTTTTAGCAAACTAACATAATTCTTATTCTCTCCATTTTACAACATGATTTACTAATATTAATCTTGAGTATTAACCATCATGAGAACAAGCACATTAATTTGAAACTACAAGAAACTTCATGCAACAAATGAGTACAAAAATTGATTCTTATTAACATTTGAATCATAACAAAAAAACTAAAATTTGCTAACATTAGCCTACTAACTCAACATATGAAACTCATCATAATTTTAACACCAAATTATTTCACTTACTAAATTCATGAGAAAACCATTCCTAAACTAAACTCTACGAGTGTTTAGGGTTCCTACCTTGTAAAAGCCCTCCAAATTAAATCTTTGGCCCTTCTAAGTCCTTGATGGAGAGCTCCCTAGTCTTCCTTCTCCAAGCTCCAATTTTGGTCTCCAAATGTTGGATTTTTGGGCTAATTTTGGCTAATTTTTGTGCTGGAATGAGAAGAGAATTTTTGGGGCTTTAAGTGATGGAAGAGGGGATTATTTGGAAGGGAAATTATGGAGGAAGATGAAGCAAAGAGAGGAAAATGGGGAGAGTTCAATTTCGGCCAGGTTTGGGGGAGTGAGGGAGATGAAATGAGAGATTTTTTTTTCTCATTTGGTTTTGTTTTTCATGCCTAGTTTTTAGGAATCCCTAAAATCCTCTCCTCCTCTCATTTAGTCAAAATGTGAGCCAAGTGACTTAGCTTAAGCTAACCATATGACACATTGCCATATTAGGTGGCATGGCAACAAAATTAAGAATTAAAATTTTTAGGAAAATAAAAATACATGGTGAAATACACCATACTCCTTAACTACATAGTATTTCTTCCAAATACCCTTTTTCCTAATATCAATAATGAGTTTAAATCTATTTAAAAATAACTCCTCCACCAAAATAATTAAAGAAAAATACGGGCATACTCCCAAAAAATATACGAACGTATCTACGTCAAAAATACGTACAAATACGCGTATATAGAAATTAGGGTCATTACAAAAATTCTTAAAAAATTTGAAGGAAAAACATATGATTTTAGGATGGAAGAGAGAGAGAGAGAGAGAGAGAGAGAGAGAGAGAGAGAGAGAGAGAGAGAGAGAGAGAGATGGAGAGATGGAGAGAGATGGAGGGGAAGGATGGTGGGAATAGGGATGCGGGAGAAGGTGTGGGTGTTGCAACCATGGCCCCACCCTATGGGCTTTTAGGTTGGCCCTACGGCTTTTGGGCTGACCTTTTATTTGTTTCAACTACAATCCTAATCCATAATTGTTAATAATTCAATGTGTATTATATTTCATCAGTTGTGTCTGGATCTAAGGAATATCGACGTCAGTTGTGTCGGTTAGTCTCAATCGAACTTTAGTCAAACAATGTTGGACTTCTTCCAACATACTCTAACCAGAGTTCTTACTAAAGATTGAACTAACATGTACGATATTAACTCCTTATAAACGGGAGAGACAAATCCTCTCTTCGTCATTACTCTCCTCAGACTCTTCAAGTGTCACCCAACCAAAGACCTTTCAACGGGGCTTACTCCGAGGCTAGATCAGATATCTAAGTTTCACCGTTCACGTAAAGGTTCGTACATTGGCCTCAAGTCTAAGGACTAACTTTCCTATCATCACTGAGAGTTATTACTGACAGATTAGTCAAAGGTAACCATATGATAACTCTCGTTGGTTCGTTCAGTGAACTCATTCTCCAATGAGCACCTGTGTCTCATCTTCGACTTCGCCAAGTCAAACGACCATGAGATCATCGTCACACTCCATGGTGAAGACTAAGACACAATGGTCTATCCGATGTGTCGATATCCTTATCTCGAAACATATACAACCACGAACGTTTTTAAAATTATGCTACTAACTGTCAAATACTTCTCCATGATCGAGATCTATATCTTGATACATGTTTGACCTCGCATTAAGTCTCAGGACTTTACCTAAGTTCTAATGAAGATTACATTATTATTAACTTAGGTAAATTCTTACCAAACAGCTTACTATTATTTCGAACAAGATGTTTGTACACATACATAGGGATAAATTGCCTCAAGGGCATACCCATCTCCAAATAGATTCAACGACCCAGATGTCATCCCAATTTCCCTTCCTTCGTCGGAAGAGCCCTGGCTAGTAACAGAGGAGGTTTTAGCAGGTGTGTTATCCTCTTGCCTCTTCATTTGTTGTTACTGGCAAAGCTTACGCACCTCTTGAGGTAATCTCTCTGGGCTTCCTCTAGCCATTTCTGCAAATGAGAAATAACATTAATGTAAGTGATCGAAAGGGGAGCATTAAATCAGTATATGTTCCCAGGATTCCACAAGACGATCTTCATCAGATGATTGTTCAACAAAAATGCGGTCGACCTCTCTCCCGAGGTGGACTCCGCAATGTTTTGGCTGCTTTAATCTCGTCGGGGGATAATCTCAATTCTTTGAAAATGTAAGAATCAGGGGGACTCCAACGAGTGAGAAGTGAAAGCACACTCGGAAGGGAATGAATACAAAGGTATCGTCCCAATTATGGTCAAATCTAGGGAGGTCGCAAATAAGTTTCCTATTCTTACGAGCGACGATGAGATATTGTTGGATATAATGTGTAGTTGGATACAACGATCGATGCATTCGTGTTTGATGATAACAAACGTGTGTGAACGATTTAATGTGTGTGCTAAGTGTTTTCAGGAATGGAACTCTTGCAAATACTCATAGAGAGACTAAGTCAAAGTGATGGAGAATTTGACATGCATTAGGAAAGTGGACTTGGTTAAAGATGGGGATAATGGCTACAATTATTGGATTAAGTCAAAGATGGGAAGATAAGGAGGAAATCAATTCAAATCCATATTTGAATGATTCAAGTCAATTGGTGCATGAATCAAATCCTAAAGCCATGCAAATTGAAGACAATGTCAAAGATGGAGAGATATGAAGAATCTCATGCAAATCAATGGTGATTAAATGGTGATTAAATGAGATCCAATTCTAATCCTACATCCATTCAAATTTAAATCATATAGCCATCAATATTCAAACTCCATATTCGTGGTTATTCATTCAAATCATATTCAAGTTAGAATTACATCCAATCTCCTTCATTAATGGGATTCTATTTGATTCCAATTGATCACATCCTCTCCTATATAAACCCATATTCAAAGAGATATATTTTAAGAAAGAGGGCAATCAAAACAGAGAGAGAAATTCGGCCATCATCCACCTCCCTCAAGGTGCGCAAGTTTGCAAGGGGGATCTACATATTGCACAAGCAACATTAATCCTATACATATCTTAGCCGCAACATCCCCAAAAGTTCTCCACTGCTGTAAGAACCATTGATAGAGCCTTCATCATCATTGCACAAAGATTCAAAGATAAAACCCTAGCAAGCTTCATCAATCCGCAAGCAAGAGGCCAAGCTCATCCCCATCCACATTGCGCAAGTATCTACCAAGAGGCCAAGCCCATCTCTTTAACAAATTGCGCAAGACCCTAGCATCCAAGAGCTCCATTGCACCTTCAAGCTTGCAAGATCTCCATAGGCTGCAAGTTACAAGCTCTCCATCCATTACACAAGGCAGCAAGTTCAAAGGTGGACTTCTTCAAGAATTGCGCAAGAGGGCAAGACTCCATCTCCTTCCATAGTGCGCAAACATCACCAAAGAAGCAAGCTACATACAAGGCCGCAAGTTTCAACAAGGGGAGACAACATCAAGGCCGAAAGCTTCATCCAAGGAGTGACGTGACGTGACGACTACATCATCGTTAGACTTGATCTGACCCGAGCTAACAGACAGAGACATCGACGCCATCACAATCTGAGCAATTTTGAACTCTTTACTTTATTATATTTTTGATTGGTGGAGTGATCTTTGTAGGGAAAACTTTACCTATTTGACGTTTTGGCGTCTTGTAGTTTGGGACTAGACAAGAGGGTCTTGCCGAGTTGGGGAGTGTCAAGAGAAAGCATTTACTAGGTTGATAGTGTTTTGCACTCGGGGAGTGTGGTACAAACTAGGTGAGAGTTGAGTTGGGGCTCATAGTTCATTGTAGTTGTACAAAGAAACATATTAATGTTAGTATATTCTTTGGGGCTGGAGTAGGTCGTTGGGGCGACCGAACCAGGGTAAATCTGTTGTCACTACCACAAAAAGGACCTTTAATAGCACACCTTTAATAGCGCTTGCCAATTATAAGCGCTGTTAATTAGAGGCACATATAATAGACAGCGCTTCTTTTTGCAAGCGCTGTTAAAGGTCGGAGAATAGACAGCGCTTCTTTCTACAAGCGCTGTTAAAGGTCGGATAATAGACAGCGCGTCTTTCTGCAAGCGCTGTGTATTAGAGGCACAGATAATACACAGCGCTTGTAGAAAGAAGCGCTATTAAAAGCCCCCCTTTAACAGCGCTTGTCTGTGCAAGCGCTGTTAAAGGCCCCCCTTTAACAGCGCTTGCACAGACAAGCGCTGTTAAAGGGGGCCTTTAACAGCGCTTTCATAAACAAGCGCTGTTAAAGGCCACCCTTTAACAGCGCTTGTATCTGCAAGCGCTGTTAAAGGCATCCCTTTAACAGCGCTTGTTTGAAACAAGCGCTGTTAAAGGTATTATACATTTACTCAGCGGTTCGCAATTTCACGATACCCGCGTAACCCTCTCGTATAACCGAAGCCCTAGATTAAATTCCCAACACTCGTCTCAGGCCTCCCCCTCCTCCCAACCCTCGTCTCAGGCCTCCTCCTCCTCCCTCCTCCTCCCGGCCATCTTCGACCTCCCCCTCCTCACAGGCCTAGTCTCCGACCGCTGCTATACTTCCTCAGTGGCGTCTCCGATCGATTCGGGTCGTTCTACTTCCTCAGCTGCGTCTCTGACCGCTGCTCGAAAGGGGATAAGGGGGAATTTAGGACACCGGCATCGAGGGCTCCAGAAGCTTGCCGTTTTCGATTCCAACCCTTAATTTCTCATCGTCGAGGCTGATCCTAACCATCGTCGAGGCTGATCCTAAACCCTAACCCGATTCCAGAAGCACGCGCGATTACATTGTGAGCTCGCCATCTTATTTTATGATTTGGTAACATATGTGATGGTTGTCTCTTATTATGCTCATCAAATTTTGGATAGCATGTGTGTGACCGTATTTTGAGAATTTGTCTCTGTAACGTCGCTGAATACTGTGATGTATGGCAAGTTTCTCTTTCCTCAATCTGCCAAAGGTGAATCCCATTTCTATGGAATGCTAACTCTTGTAGTTGATGTGGGGAGACACCTCTCATTTCTTCATGTCATCTTCCTGAGCAATTTCAGAAAAATAGTTAATTAACCTGGGTTTCCAATTTATCATTCTTTGTCATTATTGATATATTTTATTGTCTCTTTGCTGCTTGAGAGAATTTAGTCAAGAATTTTATTGGCTTTCTCAATGCTTCTACTTGTATTAGGTTGACTATTACAGCAATCATTTCTATGAGAATTATACGATTCACACCCATATTCTGAAATTACATGTGCTATTTCTTAGTTTTTATGGCTACCGACCATATCTATGGTTGTGAACATGCGAATACATTCTCATATGTCAAATTGCTGCAAAAAAATGAATACAGTTAAAAGGAACACACATCGAATTATTTCAGAATATATAATGTTGCTCATTTTCAAATTAATCCATGTCTTGGCTGTTATCGCCCTGTTCAGTTAAAAGGACCAACTCCTTGAGTATAAATATGGTGATATCTTTGTTGCTATCTTTACTCTAAGCCATAGGTATTCATGTGGTCCTGTTGAACCACAAAAACACAACTAAATATTTTCCCATTCCTACTCAAGGAGTTCTTTATCATTTAAACTTAAACCAAGCATTATCAGGCAGTTCTTTATCATCTAAATTTAAATCAGATATTATCCCATAATTAAGAAAGGAGCAACTCACCCAAGTACACTGAAGATTAACATCCATTTGATGACCAACCCATATCATAGCACATGCAACGAACAAAGGCTCACATATCAGCAAAGCAATCAACTGAACTCACTGGATTTATCTCATAATGCAAAGCATATGTACAAACATATTACTCCAGTCAAAGACTGGACAAACTAGAATATATCTTGTGTTCATAGCTTGGATACACACAATCAATATAAGGTAGTCATAAGATGCAACCCCAAGTAACATGGTGCTGTAGAAGATAAAGTGAGGGAAGGAAACCATATAGAAAACTCCCCATGTAATATTATACAAGAAGGGAAAATATGACTAGTGACTCTTACAAGAATTTCAATGCAGACAATGATGCAGACAATATAGCAAAAGCGATTAATGGACAATATCTGCAATGGTTTCATATTACACTGCACTGATTTTTTGCTACAAGTTTCAGCGGTTTCACCTAAAGTTGGCATTTGTTTTAATTCGCCGCTTTCATACCGTGTTTGAAATGGGGTTTTCAAGCTAATTTTATGTGTCTACAGTGATTTTATTTGAGTGCACTGGTATTATATCGCATTAGCTAATTATGAGATGCTTGCTCTGGATATGTATCAGTGTGCTAGTTTTCGCCAAATATCTGTGATGGTTTCATATGACGTTGCACAGTTTCATGCTAGGATTGCATTGATAATTTTAAAATGATAGAAATGGTGGTAATTGATATTTACACATATTTAACATCCAAATTCGTGTAAGAACCTCTTTCCCTTTTTTCTTCCTCCCTATATGATATTATGCGGGGAGCTCCCTTTATGATGCCTTTCATAGAAGAGAGACAATTTCCAAGAGATTTGAAGCTCAATTTGCCAGTTTATAGAAAATATAAAATAATTTGATTCATGTTTTAAGTTTAAACATTTGTTTTATACTCGTTGGTAGGGAATCATCTTTATAAAATCGTGAGGAGCAGCACAGAATATTCAATTCCAGGGTAGAAAAAATTAATACTATCATCTTGATGCTGGCTTCAACTCTGTGGAGCTGCATAATACAATAAAGATCTGTCAATATTGGAGTGTTTTGGTTGATTGGAGTTCCAAGAATTACTATGTTGATGCTTTTATGCATGATTTCTGCTATTATTATCACTATTTTGGACTGGAGGTGCCTAACTTCCCAGGAAATTTAGAGAAGTCTACATTTGATATAAGTTGTGATTGGGATTTGCTCGATGGTAGTTTCGAAGCATGGAAGTAACATGTTTTAACAATGGGAAATCTGTGTAGTATCATTTCTCTTTAGGATGATGTATGATTGTGTTAGTTTATGACACTATAATGTTACCATACATCCGTGTGTAAAGTAACTAGATGTAGCATGTTCCAAGATAACTACCATATCAGGAAGTAGTTTTGTAGTCAGAACTAGAATGTATGTTGTTTATAAGCTTTGATTACGATATGTGGTTTTAGCTGTACAAGGCTTCCGATGTCCATGAGTTTGACCTTTATAAGCTTTGTTATGCAGCCGAAAAAATGAATTTGAATCCGATATTTTGGATTTCCATGGTGCAAAATACCGTAAGTGCTGCAATAGCATGGGGCTAACCCTCCATGCTGTGGGCAAAGAGGCATAGGGCTCAAATCTTGAGTTGAGTCAGAATTAACCGCTTCATCTCTATTTTGTTAGTAAACAACCAAAGTTAGGCAGGGAACGCGCCCCCCCAGCACATTTTGTTTGCTGCAAATACTTCTACGATATATACATGATTGGTCAAGAAGAGGGTATTTTTTTTGCTGCAAATACTTCTAGGATATATACATGAATATTTCTCAAACAGTATGTAGTTTACTCATATATATATATATATATCTAAAAGCATGCTAGTCTACACTATTTCGATTTGGTATGTTTAACATGTATTCATGTATTAACATACTCATATATATATCTAAAAACACAAGATCTTTATTCATGTAAAACATAATGTAAATATGAAATTGCTTTGCCTCTTTTTGACAAAAGAAAATGGTTTATAGATTATTTTACTATTAGGTGCTATTATATATATAACTAAAAACAACTTCGTGTTACTTGCAGGAGTAAATACTTTTGTGATTGGTCTTCTCTGAGGCCTACTTTGATATAACGGTGCCATTGCCATCTGCTTGTTTTATCTCCAGGTTAGCCTTCTACTTTCATTCAGACCTTCACCTATCAAATAACAAAATAACTAATGTTAATAATTTTTTTGTTAGATTGATAAATATGGATCGAAAATGGATGTCTGCAAATCGTTTATCGAAAGAATACGAGGATGGAGTGAAAGAGTTCATTAGATTTGCAGTTGATCATGCAGAAAATCCAAGGAAAATCATATGCCCCTGTTTAAAGTGTTGCTATGCAAGGGGAGTTAGCGAGGATGAGTTGAAAGATCATTTAGTGTGCAATGGAATTGATCGAAGTTATACATGTTGGACAAGGCATGGTGAGACAAGAGAAGAGTGCAGTGAATTTGGAAGTACAGAGAGGTATGCTACAAGTGATACAAACACAAATACATATGATGACGATCGCCTAGAAGAGCTGGCAAATATGGTTGAAGAGGATCTCCGGGATTGTCCTGAAATGTTTACGAGGTTGGTAAGTGATGCGGAGAAGCCATTGTACAATGGTTGTACTAAGTTCAACCGATTGTCGGCGGTATTAAAATTGTATAACTTGAAAGCGAGCAATGGATGGTCTGATAAGAGCTTCACATAGTTACTCATAATTCTAAAGGATATGTTGCCAGAAGATAATGTGCTTCCTAGTCGAACATATGAGGCTAAGCGAATGTTATGCTCTATAGGCATGAGCTATGAGAGGATTCATGCTTGTCCTAACGATTGCATCTTATTTCGTAATGAATATGCATCGTTAAACACGTGTCCTAAATGTAATGCCTCATGATATAAAAGAAAAGAATCAACTCCAGTGAAGGTGGCATGGTATTTCCCCATAATACCGAGATTTAGGCGCATGTATCGCAGTCCAGAAGATGCAAAACACTTGACGTGGCATTCAAATGAACGGATTAAAGATGGCATGTTCCGTCACCCAGCAGATTCTCCTCAATGGACAAAATTTGATCACGATTATCCTGAATTTGGGGAAGAAGCAAGAAACCTACGAATTGCATTGTCTACCGACGGAATGAACCCACATGGTATTCAAAGTAGTTCCCACAGCACATGGCCAGTGATTTTGATGATTTATAATCTACCTCCATGGTTATGCATGAAGCGCAATTACATGATGTTGTCTATGTTAATTTCTGGGCCTAAACAACCAGGAAATGATATAGACATATACTTGTCTCCGTTAGTTGAAGATTTGAAACAAATGTGGGACACAGGTGTAGAGGTGTACGATGGGTACAAGAAAGAGAATTTCAACTTGAGGGCTATGTTATTTGGCACAATTAATGATTTTCCAGCATATGGTAATCTGTCAGGATATAGTATCAAAGGAAAGTGTGCATGCCCTTTATGTGAAGAGACTACGTATTGGATGCGGTTGGAACATTGTAAGAAGAATTTCTTCCTCGGACATCGTAGATTTTTACCCGTGAGGCATCGTTACCGGTGGTTGAGGAAAGCATTCAATGGGAATACAGATGAATGTAGAGCTCCTGTGCCATTGACCGGTGATAAGCTGTTTGATAAGGTAAAGAATTTAAGTAGTAATTTTGGGAAGCCATTTGCAGGAGAACTTGTCACCAGCGGGTGGAAGAAAAACTCTATTTTCTTTGAATTACCATATTGGAAGTCATTGTATGTAAGACATTTCCTTGATGTGATGCATATTGAAAAGAATGTTTTTGAAAGTGTTATCGGGACGTTGCTTAATGTTCCAGGAAAGAGTAAAGATGGGATAAATGCGAGGTTGGACATGGTAAGTATGGGAATGAGGATAGAATTGGGACCGGTAAAGAAGGGAAAGCGTACATATCTACCTCCTGCAGCTCATACTCTATCTAGGAAAGAAAAAAAAGTTTTTTGTAAGTTTCTCGATGGAGTTAAAGTTCCAGAGGGATACTCGTCAAACATTAGAAGCCTGGTATCCATGAAAGATCTCAAGTTAAAAGGTCTAAAATCTCATGATTGTCATGTTTTGATGGAGCATTTACTACCAGTGGGTATACGTTCCATTTTGCCAAAAAAGGTGAGGGTGACCATCACAAAACTATGTTTCTTCTTCAGGGCAATTTGCAGTAAAGTTATTGATCCTGGAAAGTTACCGGCATTGCAAAAAGAAATTGTTGTCACATTGTGTGAGCTTGAGATGTATTTACCACCATCCTTCTTTGACATAATGGTTCATCTGACTGTTCACCTGGTTAGAGAGACACAATTGTGTGGACCAGCCTATATGAGATGGATGTACCCGATCGAGCGCTATATGAAGATATTAAAATGGTATGTGAAAAACCGTAGTCGACCAGAAGGTTGTATGGTTGAGCGTTACATAGTTGAAGAAGCTGTTGAATTTTGTACAGAGTACCTAAGCAATGTTGATTCCATAGGGCTTCCAAGGTCTCGTCACACAGGAAGAATATCAGGGGAAGGGATTAAGGGAGGTGATGTAGTGCTCATATCAAGGACAGAGTGGGAGCAAGCACATTTATATGTTCTGCACAATGATGTTGAAGTTGAGCCATATGCTGAAAGACACAAGGAACTACTTCGAAATTCAAACCCAAATAGGAATGAGAATTGGGTAACAAGAGAACACAATCGGTCTTTTATAACATGGCTGAAAGAACAAGTCTTTGGAGAGTTGGCTATAAATAGAGCTTCAGTTTCAGATAGATTGAGATGGTTAGCAAATGGTCCAAGTGTACACGTTTTTTCTCACAATGGTTACCTTATTAACGGGTACACATTCTACACTAAAGATCATGATGATCAAAGTACAATGCAAAACAGTGGAGTGACTCTTGTAGCTGAATTTATGCACATCTCTAGTGCAAAAGACAGAAATCCCATATATGCAAATATGTCATACTTTGGTGTTATTGAACGCATATGGGAGTTGGATTATAGTATGTTTCGATTGGCTGTGTTTGGTTGTAAGTGGGCAGACAACAATAATGGGGTTCAAATTGATGAGTTAGGGTTCATGCGGGTGGATCTCAATAGGGAGGGGTATAAGGACGAGCCTTTTATTTTAGCTTCGCAAGCTCAACAAGTATTCTATGTCACAGATCCCACTGATGTGAAGTGGTCCATTGTGTTGTTGAATAACAAATTAAATGACTGTCGTAGCCAAGCACATGAAGATATCAATACTGAGGATGATCCTTTCTTAGGGACATCACAATCACTTGATATTGATCCTAATGTAGATGATGGTTTCTATATGAGAGATGATCATGATGAGGGGATTTGGGTCAATCCGTCATTTCATGTCATGAAGGGACAAACAAGTATTAATCCAACAAGGAAAAGAAAAAGATTAACCTAATTAAGTTCATACGACTTTTTCTGGTGAGTGATGTATATTGATCTTAATTCATTTTTCTTGCATCTTTTCTTGTGAACTAACAATTTAATGTTGTTTTACTTTGTTGTAGATAAATGTCTTCTAGTGATGACAACTGTGTTCCCCTTGATGGTGATGCTCCTAATATTGAGGAAAATGTTATTAAACGTGGAGTGACCGCTATGGAGGGAGTTATTCGTGCACGCAGCAAAGGGATATCATTTAAGGTATTCTACCTACAAGTTTTTATTATTTAATCATATTAATTTTCATCAACATATATTCATTTTCTTATTCTATCATTGTTATTAGGTTGGATGGAATGATAGGGGTCAACCAATTGATCCTAACAGTGCTATATTTGTGAGTTATATTGGGGCAATTACCCGACAGATGGTGCCAATAACATGTGATAACTGGAAATTGTCGGCTTTAAAAGTAGTGAAAGAAAACATCTGGAAGGATATACAGGTAATATACATACTCTCATATGTTTTTATTCTTATACAAACATACTAACACAATTGAGCACACTTTTGTAGACATCTTTCATTGTTGATGATAGTCATCGGAGATATATTCTTAAAGAAGCAGGCAAACTTTGTAGAAATTTCAGAACCTACTTAACAAAGAATTATGTTTATGATGAAAGTGGTAGTGTTATTGAGCATCCTCCACATGAGTATCCTTTCATATCTGAAGATCAATGGAGAGCGTTTGTTGCTAAACGTCAGTGCGATGAATTTAAGGTAACGTTACTCATTTTGAGGAATCTGACTAAACATATTACTTTGTATTAATATAGTTGCTTTGTGCCTAAATAGATGCGAAGCACTCAAAATCGAAAAAGAGCATTAAATCATATGTACCCATATAGAAAGGGCCGTATGGGTTACGCACGCCTTGAGCAAAAGATGGTAAGTATGCAAAAGATATAACGTTCAAGATGTTATAAATGATTTTCAATCAATTTATTAATTATCTTAATTGTCTGAATGTACAGTTAAAGGAGTCAGAATCAAATGAAACATCCATAGCCCGTCATGATTTATGGAAGGGTGCTCGTGTAAATAAGTTAGGAGTGGTTGATAATGAAAATGTTCAGCAAGTGTGTGAGAAAATTGTAAGTATGATATCATTTTACTCTAGTTCTTTTATTATTTTCTTATTTTATCACTAATGATGTACATGTTACCTTTCAAATTTATGTGCCAGGAGACCATTTCACAAACTACATCACAGGATCAGTTACAGGACTCGCAGGATATACTTTCTCGAGTCTTAAATGTCCCAGAGTATCCTGGACGGGTTAGAGGTTATGGATTCGGGCCGTAAGTAAAAGATTGTTTCCCAAGTGAAAAGCGCAGAAGAAATAATGATAACGCGGACTTGAGAGAAACAGTGGCATTGCTCTTAGAGAAGATGAAAGTATTTGAGAGTATGGGTCACACCAAAGAATTAGCTACAATCAGCAAAAGTGGTAGTTGCACGCTTCTTTCCTGTAATATTCCTGAAGTAAGTGTTTTTCTATTAAATTATTGCATTTACAAATAATTAATTCAAGATATTATTAGCAAAATAAATTCCTGTATGATTAACAACATTAATTGATGTTTTCTTTATGAAATTTTTGTTTTAGGACATCTCACCATGCAATTTCTATTTATCATCCCCAACACATCGCATAGTTGGGAAGGGAAAGGTCTTCAATCGTCCTGATGATAGAAAACTACACAATATATCATTACCCATGACTCATATGAAAGTTATGGTTGAACATGTGATAGAGTCAGATGCACCACTACCAATACCTATAGAGGATGCAGGAGTCATGGTAGTAGGTGATGCGATTGGTACTTTTGTTGCATGGCCAACCAACCTTATTGATTTGGTCTCTACGGTAAGACTTCTTATAGTATACATTAGATTCTTATATTGTTGTTTCATTATTTTCTAACCAAATGATTCACTTAAATGATTTCCCATACAGATGCCCGCAAAATCTAACGTCAAAGAGTCGGTTAAAACAAAGGAGTCAGGTACTCCTAAAAAGAAACAAGAAAAAGTAAAGGCAAAACATCAGGAGCCCTCCCATGGTCGTGCAACTAGTAAAAAGAAACACGAAAAAGTAGAGTCAAAACATCAGGAGTCCTCTCCTGCAGTTGCTGCAAATAATCTCTCCATGTATTGCAATTTTATTAAGATATATGCTACACAAAAGCTTCAAGGTGGTGCGCTGTTACAAATAGAAATGGAGAGAGACATTTTTGGTATATCATATATGGAGTTAATTAGTCATCAAATTGTCAATGAACTTCTTCAACACGAGTGGTTGGATTGTCTGGTAATCTGTGTATATATCAGGTACTTTAAGTAAACAATTTTTAGAATTTCATTTCAATTAAACGTTGATATTATTGATAACTTATTTTTAATCTTCATTCAAGGTACTTGTACTATGAGTTGGTAGTCAACAGACAAAACACAAGGAGATTCTCATTCTTATGCCCACATAACACATCTTCTTTTGTTGATGAGCCAACGAAGTATATAGCCGATGCACTTATTGAAAATAACGAGACAGGGAAGTTATTCTTGGCACCATATAATACAGGGTAAATAAATTTTTAATATATTTTATTTAATTTAATGAATTCCTAAGAATGTAGTCACTTAGAATTTGCTAACTACTTTTGTAGGGGTCATTGGGTGTTGTTAGTCATCAATGCCACATCAAAGACAATATATTATTTGGATTCCTTGCATCATGATCCAAAATATAATCAAACCATGAAGGATACATTCGACAAGTAAGTTAATTGTGTTTTATGTCAATATGTAAATATGATATACATTGAATATAACGAGTTGACTAAATTTATTTTATTTTGTTAGAGCTTTGTGCATTTATCGTGCTTCTAAGGGAACCAGGGGCCCGAAATCTAGATCAAACAAACCCACGTGGATCCGTATAAATGTATGTACAACGGTCTCTTCTAATTTCATATGTTGCTCAAATCTAGATCAACCAAGGATAACTCACCATTCATATAATTTTTCATTTTTTGAATTGTATAGTGCCCCCTTCAGACCAATACAATTGACTGTGGTTATTATGTTATGCGATTCATGAAAGAAATCCTTTCACAAAATGAAAACATCATCCCAGATACGGTATGTGGTTTTAGTTTTAATTTATATTTTTCGCATTTTTTAGTTATATTTGCTAATATTTGATTATAACATATATTTGCTATTTGCTATGATATTCTATTTTGTAGTACTTCCCTGACTACCAATGTGCTACTTACTCTCCTGATCAACTAGCTGAAGTCAAGGAAGATTGGTGTCGTTATGTGGTCCAGAAATATGTCACTTTAGTATAGATGTGCACCCTAAAGGTCGGTATTCAGTGAAACTTTGTTTTTTAACCCTTTGATAAAGTTGTGATATTTGGTCAATTTGCATTAATAAATTTGAGACATAAGTAGGTTTTGGTTGTTGAGACAGAGAGTTAAGAGGTTATGCTGATTTCCTACAGGTAGAAGAATTTTTTTTGTCATAATGGTCTTTTCTTTTCTATCAGTTGTGTCATGAATGTATAGTGACAGTTGGCAAAACTATATATGATAAGCAACTATGATTGTGGGTAGGTTATTATAAAGAAAATCAGCTTCAAGATCTAGATGTGTGTTTTCCAGTGGCTGATTTGATTACTGGTGTAGATTCTGCTGACAAATGGTTTAAAATGTAATGTATGTATGTCATGTCTTTTATTTAGAAATGAAACTATTATCAAGAAAATTCCCATATTGATTGAAATTTAGCGTAATTTATAGTTTGTGCCTTTTGTGACATAATTTTTATTGTTTTCCCAGAACTTCCTTGTGGACATAAAGGGACCTTCTTTGGCATTTTTACCCGTACTAGCATTTGAAGGAGGAACTAGAAGGAATATACCAAAGTTTGAGGTATTCTAGAGAAAAGAATTCTAAACCACTTATTACCTCACATTTGGAACTACTTATATCAGTTTGTTTACTGTTCTTAAGTGTTCGTTATATATTTTTAGTATGCCACATGTCATAGTTCATGTAAAGGGAACAGATAAAGAACAACATGTATAAAGAAGCCGGAATTTACAAAGAGAAAACAAACTGATGTGTTCAATGTTAAGTGCAGGTAGCTGCACAGTTTTCTCAAAAATACAAACATGTCCACCCCCATTACACAACCATCATCCAAGACCATGGGGGAAAAACAACAAATCCACCACTTCAACGAAGGGTGAGAAGGTAGAAACATATTTAACGCACTCATATCAATATATCTTTTGGGGACCTTAACTCTCATCAGTTCCATTTCACTGCATAAATAAGATACCAAATATATACACGTTTCATCTGAGATTACTCTGATACAACACATGTGAGCCCCACCTTCTCTCCTTGCCTTGATCAATTGTCGGGAACAAAACCTGCAACACATCCTCAGCTTCCTCTTGGCTTCAAATTTCGACCCTAGTACAGTATGTGGGTGCAGATGTAGGACTCTTTAAAGTTTTTATTTTTTATCTTCTACAGATGTTGTCTGGTTCTGTCTCTCTATTCTTCTTCCTCTTCGCAACTTTGGTGGAGAGCAAGCGGTCCAATCCCTTTTTCTCCAAATCTGCACTCACGTTGTTTATTGACTTGAAACGAACTTTTGTCAACCTTCCGCTCGTTAACTTCCAGTGCCTACATATACCAAACCATATGGACATACAACATACGCTTCAGAGTGATCAAAACAGGAGTTCCATAAACATCAGTTCCAAAATTTAACGCATGATTTAAAAAAAGAAAGATAGTTGAAAAAGAGAGAAAAAACATTTGGTGTGGGACCTGGAAGCATGATAGCAAATTGGATGCTGGGATTACTTCATGTTATCAATGTGTTCTTCTGAATTGGAAATAACATTTGGTGACAATATTCTCAAATTAGTGTTTAATTCTATAAAAGTATTGCATTTGCAAGCTTCCGTCGTGCAATTGAGTCACTTCCTCCATGCTAATTGTTGTTAAAGGCCCATTGTACATTCCATACGGCATGTTAGGATATTACAGCATTTTTTACTATGCAAGAAATTAAACCATTCTCACTATATAATTTTTTACTATGCACGAAAATATATAATTTTCCATCACTCTGAATTCTAACAGACATATGCTTGACCAAGTAAACAAGCTCATGATATATTGATAACCTAATAAACATGCACAGGATGTATAAAGTGTTGTTCCAAGTATCAGGAAATATTAAGCATGTAGCGTATCATATAAAACAGTGTAGAATGCAAATGGATTTCACCTAACCAAAAAGATTGTAGAATGATAAGAAATGCATATATTTCCAGATTGACTTAGCATCACTATGGATGGAATTATATTAGATAAGTAGGTGATAATTGAAATTATCATAAATTTTCCCTGTCAAGGGTCAATATGGATGTAATTCTCTGGGTTTCTAGTCTAGTTGGCATTTCTGCTTCTTTGCATCCTCTAGGGTATTCGAAATATTAATTTAAAGAGAGCAGAAGGAAACAAAAGCTGGATCATTCTGAAGTTCATATGTTGAAAACTGATTATCTAAGAATGTCTTCTTCTCCAGGGCATTTCTGCTTCTCTGAGTTTTTAAATTTTAAGGCGGATGTCAAATTTCTTCTTCTCCAGAACAGTTGGATATCTCTTTGCTTATGTTTGATACAAATTTCTGAGACTCAGTAATCGTTCCAGCCATTGCCTGGTAATTTGAAATTCAAATACTTGATACAGACACTTGTTTAATGTGTAGTTAAAAGATGTGGCATCCTCTTGTTTCAATTCCCTTTCAGGCATTTTGTAGGAGTTTCAATTTTAGTTCTCTGAGCATTAAAAAAGAGCCAGTAGCTCATTTTTTAAGCTTCTGTTGATTTTTGATGCAACTGTTAAATGTAGCTATGGTACAATGAATTTGCACACAGGTGCCAGTTGCTGGTTTAAAAAAGCTGAATTTGATAAAGTTGCAGTTAAAATGGAGGAAATTGGTGCCTAATTTAGTGCATATCAATTTTCCTAGCAGTAAAAAGGGACAGTCTTGAGCATCAGCCTCCAGTTTTTCCCAGGGGGGATATTAATTTTTATTGAGTAGCAAAGTCCTAATGCTACTGTAGCATTCAGCTTGTTAGCCTACGAAGCAAGATGTATAAATGAAATCCTCGTTCAATTCTTCCACAAAAACAACTTGGCATGCACATTCCCTACTAAATGACCTGACAAAATTGCAGACTGCGATGTTCTAAAAGAGAAGCGGCCAAAAATCTACTGCGCTAAAACATAAGAAAAAAATTCAAATCACAGTGAATACCAATCAGTAGATGAACTTACTGTTAATATGAACTTACTGCTTCTGAGAACTGATTATCTAAGAATGAGCTACATAATGCAGGTGCTATACTTGTTGTTTCTGGTGGTGGTCGTTATTTCTCTGAAGATGCCATTCAGGTACTCCCTATGCTCGGTGCTTGATCATTAATTTTTTCCACCGCTGATGCTGCATGTTGCACCTTTGTTTTAGTGCACCAGCAACTATAAATGAGGTTCACAATTTGATTTTGCTCACTGTTGCTTATAAGATATAACCCTAAATCACTGTAATGGGACCAGATTGTCCAATATATTTGAATTTGTTTTATTTTATCATCCACAAGCATAAGCCGCTTCTTATATACCGAGCACCTTAATGCATTGTAATGCCTAGGTCAGTCCCAATGTTTTCTTTAGCTTCAATTGCTCACTTCAGGTCTTCAGCGAGCATCAATAAATTCTAACCCTCTCCCCTTTTGTCTATAGAAACGCAGGTGGGAGAAGAAAATGAAAGCGGAGGAGGCAAAAGATTGAGTTGTGGATGCTGGGAGTTGCTCCTTTTTTTTCCCAGGTATCCGATGGAAATTCTGAAGACGAGAGTGAGGAGACACGGAAGCGATTGACTGCTGAAGACATTGATCTCACAAAGGAGGAAAGGCAGATGATTCGAGAATTTTTGGACGCGGATAATGAGTAAGCCCATGCTGATTAACAAAGGTGAGTAGTAGAGCAACCAACATATTTTATCAAGATCTATATTTGCCCCCCTTTTTACCAGGACATTAGCTATGCATTAATTTTCTCATACAAGGGTGAAGTGAAGCTTTTGGAAAGTGATGGCACCGTGCGGCCAACTGAGAAACAGAGAAGGTACCAGGCATGGCATTTGGGATGTATGCCATGCGCACGATTATATGTTATAGTCAGAAAGGAATGGAGAATGAAATGCCCAGAGAACGATCTTTTAAAAGGGATTTTATGGGATTGTACATATGCTGTCTGTTTTATGTAATAGCTACAATCTTGTATTTGTATCAGTATAGTAATGACAGTACATAGAATGGATAGCATCCAGTGGAAGCTTTGAGAGAGAATCGACTTGAGTTGATGCTTGACAAATTTTTGAACATTGGTGCACATTATGGGATATGATCCTTTGTAGCCCTCATGGTAATATACTTCATGAGCGGGGAGAAAGGGAAGATACTTGTATATGTTCTTAAAAATTTGTCGCAATTAATTAGTGCGTAAATCGTTTCTTTGGATAGTACAAATGCAGAACACGAAGATTAACATGATCCCAATTTATTCAACAACAAAACAAAGGAATGGAAATTGAATTTTTTTGCCTCCTCCGCTTTCTTCCTTCTTGCACTAACAAGCGCTGTTAAAGGCTCCCCTTTAACAGCGCTTGCACAAACAAGCGCTGTTAAAGGGGGGCCTTTAACAGCGCTTGCAAAAACAAGCGCTGTTAAAGGGGGGCCTTTAACAGCGCTTGCACTAAAGAAGCGCTGTTAAAGGCCCCCCTTTAACAGCGCTTGCACTAACTAGCGCTGTTAAAGGCCCCCCTTTAACAGCGCTTGCACAAACAAGCGCTGTTAAAGCCCCCCCCCCCCCCCCCCCCCCCCCCCTTTAACAGCGCTTGCACAAACAAGCGCTGTTAAAGGGGGGCCTTTAACAGCGCTTGCACAAACAAGCGCTGTTAAAGGCGGGCCTTTAACAGCGCTTGCACTAACAAGCGCTGTTAAAGGCGGGCCTTTAACAGCGCTTGCACAAACAAGCGCTGTTAAAGGCCCCCCATTTAACAGCGCTTGCACAAACAAGCGCTGTTAAAGGGGGGCCTTTAACAGCGCTTGCACAAACAAGCGCTGTTAAAGGCGGGCCTTTAACAGCGCTTGCACTAAAGAAGCGCTGTTAAAGGCCCCCCTTTAACAGCGCTTGCACTAACAAGCGCTGTTAAAGGCCCCCCTTTAACAGCGCTTGCAAAAACAAGCGCTGTTAAAGGCCCCCTTTAACAGCGCTTTTAAAGCGCTATTAAAACCAGCCCCCCTATAGCAGCGGGGAGATAGACAGCGCTTGTAAAGCGCTATTAAAGGCCTTATTTAAGCGCTATTAAAGGTCCATTTTGTAGTAGTGTGTGTACTCTGTGACTGCTTATTATTTACTCTGTATCTGCTATAACTGCTTGTGATTGCTCGTGGGTTGCACGAGAATTTTTATTAGCCTATTCACCCCCCCCCCCCCTCTAGGCTTAGATCCAGATCTAACAATTAGTATCAGAGCAGGTTAGAGGATCTAGGCTAGATTGACCATGAATTCTATTGATTGTGCTTTTGCTGAAGGTCAGACCATATCACGACCCCCTAAATTTAATGGTGTAGAGTATGCTTATAGGAAATCTAGAATGACAATCTACTTAGTATCTATTGACTATAAAGTATGGAACATTATTGAAAAAGGTTATAAGCCACCTGTTATTAAAATTGAAAACACTGAAATGCTTAAACCTGAAGATAAATGGGATGATGATGATTGGAGACTTTATCTCTTACTGGTAAAGCCATGAATGCGCTTATATGCTCTCTTGATAAATTTGAATTTAATCGTCTCTCACATTGTCAAACTGCGCAAGAAATATGGCATACGCTAGAGGTGACGCACGAGAGAACGTCACAGGTGAAGGAGTCTAGACTTGCATTGCTGAGCACAAAGTACGAGAGCTTCCACATGCTTCCATCAAAATCCATCTCAGAGATGTTTGCGAGGTTCACAGACATCGTCTACAAGTCTAGCTCCCTTGGTAAGCCATATTCTAGTTTGGAGTAGGTGAGGAAAATCTTAAGGGCGCTGCCAAGCTCGTTCTGTCCCAAAGTCACTGCCATTCAAGAAGCCAAAGATCTATCACAGATGGGAGTGGGGACTTGATAAGCAACTTGATGTCACACGAGCTTGAGCTGCAGAGTATAGAGGCTAGAGAGAAACCAAAGGCAAAGGAACCAAAACCACTAGCTCTTCAAGCCAGTGAAGATGACGAAGATGATGATGAGGAGATAGCACTGATGGTCAGAAATTTCAGAAAATACGTCAGGACTCCTCAAGGAAGAGCAGAAATGCAAAAAAGGTTAACTCGCTCTAACAATTTTAATTTTGATAGAAATCCCTCTAAACAGAATAATACTAATAGAGTTGAATGTTTTAAATGCAGGAAGAAGGGACACTTCGAGAGAAATTGCACAAAAGAAACGAGTGACTTCGCTAAAAAGAAAGGAAAAATCTCTAGCGATAACGTAGGATATGGATAGCGAAGATGAGATTGAGGAAACTGCGCACACCTTCCTCTGCTCAATGGAAAAGCACAACGAGGTAAAATCTTGCACCAAAGCTGAACTTTTAAATATTTGTAAATGAATGCAAGATGCGATTAATGAGCTAGAACTTACGTTAGATGACTACAGGAATAGTAACTTTCAATTGCAACAAGAAAACTGTGACATGTCTGAAGAAATTTGATAATCTTAAAGAAAAACATGTTGCATGTAATTCTACCATTACCATGTTGAAAAAGGAGAAAGCAGCTCGCATGAAAATATTGAATGTCTTTCTTGTCCTACTTTATTGAATGATATTAGCATGTATAAAGAAAAATTGATTAAGCTTGAAACTGGAAATAAAGGGCTTATTGAAAAGTTGTGCATGCTAAATAATGAGCTTAAAAGAAAAATGATTGATTTTGAAAAGAAAGAAGAGGAAAACAAAAAAGCTTTCATTAATAACTGCACTTTGCTTGTGAATGAAAATGCTTTATTGAAATCCAATGTCACTAATCTAGAATTGTTTATAAAGAAATTCTCTATTGGAAAACAATCATTGTATATTATTCTTAGAGACCAACTTTATGGCAATAATAGACGTGGACTTGGATATGATTTTAAAAATGCTGAAAAGTCAAAATATAGAAAAGTTCACATTGAAACAACAAAAGTTGGAAATATTCATGCAAAGTGCTTTACATGTGGTTGCGTTGATCATACCTCTTATTATAGCAAATATAGGAACAAGAACATTAAATTTAAGAAAATATGGGTTCCTAAAAATTTGATCACTAACGTGAGTGGACTTTGTTGGATTCCAAGGTCACACATAACATCTTCCATGTAGGTAAGATGGAGGTGGCTAGGAATTTTGGATTGGATGTCACATTTTTAATGAAGTTCCTAAGCCAAACGACGACACGAAGGTATGGCTTTTTTCTTTGAACTTAATGCATACATTCATAGCATTTTTGTGTGCTTGAATTGTTTTTTAATTGTGTGCTAGTCTGTTTGCTTTCTAGCTTGTTTAGTTCTTTATAAATAAAAATCAAAAAATTTGAAAAAGACAAAAAGCAAAAAATGGTGCATAGTGTTTACCTTTCTCTTGAATCATTTAAGTTGCATTAATGAATGATAATCATATCCATGTAGAAATTGATGTATTATTGTTCACATGCGCATGTTTGATTTTATAAATAGCCATGACATGTTCAATGATTACAATAATATGATTTCTTCACCTACACTTTCACTTCCACGAGCATTAAATTTTGTTGTACATTTGGAGACATCTTTTATGAAATATTGGAAAGTGAATGTATGATGAAAATAACTGAAAATCTAAGGGATATGATGTGTCTTGCCATGAATAAAAATTGAGCATAAAAGAATTGAATATGAAACAAAAAATGAAAAAGAATGAAAATAGCTCCGTATGAAAAACGGATACTGTAACGACTGGTTTTCTTGTATCTGGATTATTATATTATATTATATGTTTTGGTGGACTTTCTCCTTATGCGTGGTTTTCGTCTCCGTAGCTTTCATTTTCGAGCGTTTCGTCGTGTTTTCTTAGCTTCTTCCTTAGAATCGTCGATTTTGGAGTAAGTCATTCGTGACGGGCTTCATATCGGTCATATCTTATTGTTAGATCAAGCCTAGGAGTCTTAAGAATCGATCCCGGAGCTTCGCGCTCCATTTCGGAACTTTTGGTGCACGTTAGCCGGTGTAAGAAGGGGCACCGACCGACTAGATGACGATCCAGTCGGTCGGAAAACCTTCTTGAACCGACTAGTTGGCTTTGTAAATTTCTCAGGAGTTACTGTTTATCGTTAGTTGGTCTAAGAACGTTGGTTGACCGACTAGGTTGCAAACTAGTCGGTCAGCAATGTTTCTTTCACCGACTAACTCATTAACTATTTTTTTGGTACCAGTTACTGTTCATTCTTAGTCGGTCTAAGTTCATCTTTCGACCGACTAGTTGTTAAACTAGTCGGTTAAGTTTTGTACTCATACCGACTAATTCTTAGTTCTTCTGTACAGTCGAGTACTGTTCACATTTAGTCGGTCTAAGAACGTTCATCGACCGACTAGATGTCAAACTAGTCGTTCAGTAGTTGTTCTCTGACCGACTAACTCTTAGTTCAGGTTTTCGTCGGGGGTTACTGTTTACACTTAGTCGGTCTGCGTTGGTCAACCGACCGACTAGTTCCCAAACTAGTCGGTCAGTGGTTGCTCTTTGACCGACTAAACAGTACAGGAAACCCTAGTTTTGCCCTAGCCGCCACCAAACTCTATAAATACCCCTCCAAACGTTTTCTTCTTCTTCTTCTTCAACTCTAAACCTAATTTTTCCCCCATTGAGCTCTCATCTTCCTCAAACCCTTATTCCTTCATCCCAAGCCCAAAATCCATCATCCAAACCCTCACTTAACACATTATACCTCTCATCTTCCTCAAACCTTCATCAAATCCCCCAAAACCCCATTTCTCCAGATTTTCCCCATCTATTCCAGATCTGAACCCTAGGTTCCCCGGAGCGTTTATTCTGTTGCCGTGCTTGGTCGGCATCATTCTTCCGATTCCGATACGGTAATAATCGATCTCTTAATGTTTTCATAACCGTTGTGTTTTTGTGAAACCCTAATGAAATGAATATTGTTTTGATGATTGTTTCTCCATAACAGCGACTTCCTCGTAGATTAGCGTCCGTAGGACGAACCCTCGTTGATCGTCATCCTCGGTGCTAGGTAAGTGAAACTTGCCACTTAGGGTTTTAGGCCATGTTTTAGGCCATTTGCGTGTTGTAGGCGTAAAAGAGACTTGGCGACGAAATGATACTCGCCTAGGCGCAATTTCAGGATCTAGCTTGACAACGAAGCTAGATCCGTCATTTATCATATTGCATAAAACTACCATGCCATGTTTAATTTCAATTACCGGTACGCGAATTAATTTTCATGTCATTGCATTCTTTAAATGTTCCTATGATTGATAGCACACGCTACAATACTTGTACTTCCTGGCTCGTGACCAGAAGCGAGCATAATGAGTTGCTAACTCCAACGCTCGATATTGAGGCTAGGTGTCCCCTACGCCAAATACTTCCTGATTCGTGATATAGAAAACAAGCTCCCGTGCGGGGCAACCCTGGCTCATTTACTGGGCTCATGTACTGGGACCCTGTCTTGTTTACGTGTGGGATGGGGTAAGAGTTAAGCGGCCAATCAACTGGGAGTCTGCCCGATCAGCAACTGCAGTGGTAAGGCATAAACTCTGGGTTCTGGGGTAGTGTTAAGCGGCCAATCAGCGTGAATGCCAAACCGTTCAGCTGTAAGGCGTAAACATCTACAAACAACGTGAAACGTGACTAGTGAAAAGATTGAGATTGTTAGTAGCTTGGCTACTCTTGACTTGTCCCGATAATTGTTCTCTTGTACTTATTGTTTCACCATGTCTTGCTTGTGCACTCATGTTATAACTGCCATGTCATGCATACTATAACTGTTAGGTTGTTAGTTTGCCTTACTTTCAGTTTCCTTGCCCAAGTCTTTTAGACTTGCTGACATGTGCCCCTTTACTCTTTTGGCTGACATATGTTAGATCCTGAGCCTGAGTACATTGTTGAGGACGAGGTGTTTGCTGTCGTCGAGCCCGAGCCTGTGTTTGGCGAGGACTACGTGGACACTGGGGACCAGTCCTAGTGTCTTCGTTGAGCTTTCCCTTTTTGTTTAGACTGCTGTTTTGTTGTCGGTGTGTAGCACTTATACTTTGTTACGTTGTTCCTTTTGTTGGCCTTGTTCTGGGCCTTTAGACTCTTTCTTTTAGCCTGGTGGCTTTTCTGGATGTTGAACTTAATTTTCATGTTGGACAAATTATGAGATATGAGATTTTATTTCTGTCTCCCCTTGTGTTATTATTGTTGTTCCGTTTGTGGTTACAGGGACCCGCTTATGTTTTATTGACGCTTATCGGGTTTGGGGCTTCACAGCTCCACTCTCGTGCGAACCTTTTCGCGGCTCGCCTCCATTTTAGGGAAGCGGGGCGTGACAGGTTTTGTTGGTGGCCCATACAGGTCCTCTTCTGTAACTGCGATTATCGGAATAACGATAATAATATTAGAATGTCCAATAAACTAAGTTCGACGTCCGAGTCATAAGCTATGAGTCTAATCTGCTTCGTTTTCTGTGTCATTAGATGGCAGGAAGGCGATTCACACGTGGTGGAGGTAGTGGTGCGCCCCCTCATGATGAGGAGCCTGAGCTGGAACCCACCAATGGAGAGATGATGCAGATGATGCTCCAGATGATGCAAGTGCAGCAGGGCGTGCTCCTGCAAGTCCAGAATGCTCCACTTGCTCGAGCTGCCCGGGCACTTCCAGATGCCCCTCGCTCCGAGCCGGGAGCGAAGCAATTTCGAGAGCTGGGTCCCGCATATTTTGATGGGTCTGAGGGTCCTCTGGCTGCCGATGAGTGGATTCGGAACATTGAGGATAACTTGAAGATGGCCAAGATCACCCCGGCTGGATGGGTTGATTTGGCGAAGAGGCAACTCAAGGATAATGCTCGGAACTGGTGGGATGCGGAAGAGGAGATGCTGGTGGAGCCGATAGCTTGGACTACCTTTAAGTCCAGGTTTGATGAGGAGTTCTTTCCGAAGGCTGCTAGGAAGGAGATGCTGCAGCGCTTTATTGATCTGAAGTAAGGGAGCTTGACGGTGGACCTGTACCACCAAGAGTTCACTAGGCTGTGTCGGTTCACACCGAAGATGGTGAACGATGCTGATGAGAGGGCTCAGAGGTTCCTGCAGGGACTTGCTTTGGAGCTCCAGAGTTTTGTGTCTTCCTCTGATCTGGACGCTTATCAGAAGGTTCTGGTCGCTGCGAGGAGGCAGGAGCTGAACCTGAGTCAGAGGAGAGGACATGTTTCCGGTGCTGGGAAGAGGCCTATGGAGCAGGCCAGAGCG
Source organism: Scilla litardierei (assembly GCA_030789695.1). Classification (NCBI taxonomy): domain Eukaryota; kingdom Viridiplantae; phylum Streptophyta; class Magnoliopsida; order Asparagales; family Asparagaceae; genus Scilla; species Scilla litardierei. The sequence goes on from CM061133.1 coordinate 193,870,745, forward strand.
GTGGTTAGGCCTGGTTTCAAGCCTAATCAGCCATCTCAGTTCAAAAGGCCAGGAGGGCCTATTCTGAAGACTTACCATTTCTGCGGCAAGCCTGGCCACATCAAGGATCAGTGTAGGAAGTTTTTGTGCCAGTGTTTGGTTTGTGGTGATGTTTCTCATGTCGCGAAGGATTGTCGGCATGAGAATCCGCTACGGAGAGCACCTGTTGCAACACAGCTGTTGCAGCAGCAAGCGTCTGTTCCTGCTGGACGTGGAGCAGCTCTTGTTCCACAGAGGCAGGCTTTTCAGCAGGCTATTCCGCCGAGGAGGCAGGCTTTTCTGATGACCGCTGTGGAGAGCGAGGCTGTGGATGAGGTTATCGCAGGTAATCCTCAATCTAGCTGTTACTTTTCTAGCTGGTTTTGATTGTTAGATTATGTTGGTTGCTTGAACATGATTGTTTGCTAGACTAGGGTTTGATTGTTAATTGCTTGTTAGGTGTGGTTTTGGTGTGCACATTTCCTGCACGAGTTCTCTTTGACTCTGGTGCATCGATGTGCATTATTTCTCGGAGCTTCGTGGAGAAGCATTCCTTGTCGACGTCCCCTCTTCCCAAGAGTTGGAATATCGTTACAGGGAATGGCGTGGTCTCGGTGCATCTTGGTTGCAATTCTTGCTCGTTGGTGGTCTGTGGACATGAGCTTTACGCTGATTTCATTGTCCACGACATCATCAACTATGATGCGGTCCTTGGGATGGATTGGCTTGCGAGCTTTTATGCTACGATCGACTGTCGGAGGAAGAAGGTGGTGTTCGAGATTCTCGAACATCCAGTATTTGATTTCAGTCGTGGTAGCAGCTCGCTTGGTCCTGTCAGGTTTCGGGCCAGGCCGGTGGAGATTGTGGCTATGCAGATGGAGCTGGAGAGGCCAGCTGTGGTGCGTGATTTCGATGACGTCTTCCCCGAGGAGATGTCTGGTTTGCCACCTGATCGAGCTCTAAAATTTTCTATTGATCTTGTTCCGGAGCGCAGCTGATTTCGAAGGCGCCTTATCGTATGGCACCCGCTGAGTTGGAGGAATTGCGGAAGCAGCTGGATGAGCTTTTGCAGAAGGGTTATATCAACCCTAGTGTGTCTCCGTGGGGAGCACCGGTGCTGCTGGTGAAGAAGAAGGATGGTTTGCGTCGCATGTGCGTGGACTATCAGGAGTTGAATGCGGTGACCATCAAGAATAAATACATGTTGCCTCGCATCGATGATATTTTTGATCAGCTTGGAGGATCGAGGGTGTTTTCTAAGTTGGATTTGAGGAGTGGTTACCATCAGTTGAAGGTGAAGAAGGGAGATGTTCCGAAGACAGCGTTCAGGACGAAGTATGGACACTACGAGTTTGTGGTTATGCCTTTCGGTTTAACCAATGCACCCGCAGTTTTCATGAATCTGATGAACCTGATTTTCTACGAATTTTTGGATAAGTTTGTCGTTATCTTTATTGACGACATTCTGATCTATTCTAAGTCGGAGGAGGAGCATGCATGGCACTTGAGAACGGTATTGGAGATCTTGAGGAAGCATCGGCTGTATGCTAAGTTTTCGAAGTGCGAGTTTTGGCTGGACAGAGTTGCTTTTCTTGGGCATGTGGTGACTGGAGATGGTATCTTAGTGGATCCTGAGAAGATTAAGGCCATCAGGGAGTGGCCTGTTCCGTCGTCTGCGTCTGAGATTCGGAGTTTCCTTGGGCTTGCTGGTTACTATCGGCGCTTCATTAAGGACTTTTCCCGTATTGCCGAGCCGATGACCAGATTGACGCGGAAGGATGTACCTTTTGTTTGGTCGGGTGATTATGAGAATGCCTTAGGCGCTCTGAGGGAGAGATTGACGACTGCCCCTATTCTTGTTGTGCCTGATCGCAGCGGTTGATTTGAGATCTTTTACGATGCTTCTGGCAAGGGTCTCGGTTGCGTGTTGCATCAGCACGGACATGTTGTGGCGTATGCTTCTCGTCAGCTCAAGGTTCATGAGGAGAATTACCCGACGCATGATTTGGAGTTGGCTGCTGTTGTGTTTGCTCTTAAGATTTGGAGGCACTTCCTGCTGAGTGAGAAAGTGAAGATTTTCACTGATCACAAAAGCTTGAAGTACATTTTTACTCAGAAGGAGCTCAACATGCGACAACGTCGATGGTTGGAGCTCATGGCGGATTATGAGATTGATTTGCAGTATCACCCTGGCAAGGTGAATGTGGTTCCTGATGCGCTGAGTAGGCTTCCAGCGGTGATGATTTTGACTTCGCAGTGGAGATTGCAGCAGGATTTTTGCGAGTCTGGTGTGGGGATTGTTCTTCCTGGGGAGGTTTCTTCGTTGATGTGTATGCAGATACAGTCGACGATTGTGGATCGGATCAAGGCTGGTCAGGCTGAGGATCCGAAGCTGGTGAAGATTCGGGAGCAGGTGGAAGCCGGTCTGCGGACTGACTTTTTGATTCATGAGGATGGTTCGCTGAGGTTTGGAGCCAGGTTGTGTGTGCCAGTTGGGGATATTAGAGAGGAGTTGATGGTGGAGGCACACAGTTCGCCGTATTCTGTGCATCCTGGTGGGACCAAGATGTACCAGGATCTTCGTCTGAACTATTGGTGGCATGGCATGAAGAGGAGTGTGATTCGGAGTGTAGCCAAGTGTTTGGTTTGCCAGCAAGTGAAGGCGGAGCATCAGCGTACGGCCGAGTTGCTACAACCGCTTCCGATTCCAGAGTGGAAGTGGCAACACATCACTATGGATTTCGTGACTGGACTACCTCAGAGTCCGAAGCAGAATGACGCGATTTGGGTGATCGTAGATCGATTGACCAAATCTGCGCACTTTATTCCATTCCGAGTGGGACAGTCCACTGAGGCGCTAGCGAGGAGATATATGGAGGTAAATTCCTTTACTCTCCGTTTTTATTTCCTTTTTCCTAGTTTGGATAGTGATGTAACGTGAATCATGCAGGAGGTCGTGCGACTTCACGGAGTCCCTGTGAGTATCGTGTCGGACAAAGACACGAGGTTCACATCTCAGTTCTGGCAGAGTTTGCAGAAGAGTTTGGGTACGCGTCTGAGTTTCAGCACGGCGTACCATCCGCAGACGGATGGCCAGTCTGAGAGGACGATTCAGATCTTGGAGGACATGGTGAGGGCGTGCATGTTGGATTTCAAGGGTTTGTGGGAGGACCATCTACATCTGGTGGAGTTTTCTTACAACAACAGCTTCCAGGCGAGTATCGGCATGGCGCCTTTCGCCGCTCTTTATGGGAGGAAATGTCGATCGTCGTTGAGTTGGGATGACGTTGGTGATCATGAGCTGTTGGGACCTGAGATGATCGTGGAGGCCGTGGATATTGTCAGGAACATTCGGGTGAGGTTGAGGATTGCTCAGGACCGTTTTAAGCATTGGGCGGATGCTAAACGTCATCCTTTGGAGTTTCAGCCGGGTGACCATGTGTTTCTGAGGATTTCCCCGAATCGTGGTGTGATTCGCTTTGGGAAGCGAGGGAAGTTGAGCCCGCGATACATTGGACCGTTTGATATTCTGGAGAGGGTTGGCGAGGTAGCATACCGCTTAGCCTTGCCGCCATCTTTGGAGGGAGTTCACAATGTTTTCCATGTGTCGCAGCTTCGTCGATACATTAGCGATCCATCTCATGCTGTGGATTTCTCGGAGATTACCGTTCGCCCCGATATGACGTATGACCAGCAGCCAGTACAGATTCTGGACAGGCGTCAGAGGTCACTTCAGAACAAGGTTGTCAATCTTGTGAGGGTGATGTGGTGACACGGCTCGCCTGGAGAGTCTACTTGGGAGAATGAGGATGAGATGCGAGAGCGCTACCCACTTTTGTTCCCGGACATGTGAGTGTTGGGAAATTCCGAGGAAGGAATTTTTCATAAGTTGGGGAGGATGTAACGACTGGTTTTCTTGTATCTGGATTATTATATTATATTATATGTTTTGGTGGATTTTCTCCTTATGCGTGGTTTTCGTCTCCGTAGCTTTCATTTTCGAGCGTTTCGTCGTGTTTTCTTAGCTTCTTCCTTAGAATCATCGATTTTGCAGTAAGTCATTCGTGACGGGCTTCATATCGGTCATATCTTATTGTTAGATCAAGCCTAGGAGTCTTAGGAATCGATCCCGGAGCTTCGCGCTCCATTTCGGAACTTTTGGTGCACGTTAGCCGGTGTAAGAAGGGGCACCGACCGACTAGATGACGATCCAGTCGGTCGGAAAACCTTCTTGAACCGACTAGTTGGCTTTGTAAATTTCTCAGGAGTTATTTTTTATCGTTAGTCGGTCTAAGAACGTTGGTTGACCGACTAGGTTGCAAACTAGTCGGTCAGCAATGCTTCTTTCACCGATTAACTCATTAACTATTTTTTTGGTACCAGTTACTGTTCATTCTTAGTCGGTCTAAGTTCATCTTTCGACCGACTAGTTGTTAAACTAGTCGGTTAAGTTTTGTACTCATACCGACTAATTCTTAGTTCTTCTGTACAGTCGAGTACTGTTCACATTTAGTCCGTCTAAGAACGTTCATCGACCGACTAGATGTCAAACTAGTCGTTCAGTAGTTGTTCTCTGACCGACTAACTCTTAGTTCAGGTTTTCGTCGGGGGTTACTGTTTACACTTAGTCGGTCTGTGTTGGTCAACCGACCTACTAGTTCTCAAACTAGTCGGTCAGTGGTTGCTCTTTGACCGACTAAACAGTACAGGAAACCCTAGTTTTGCCCTAGCCGCCACCAAACTCTATAAATACCCCTCCAAACATTTTCTTCTTCTTCTTCTTCAACTCTAAACCTAATTTCTCCCCCATTGAGCTCTCATCTTCCTCAAACCCTTATTCCTTCATCCCAAGCCCAAAATCCATCATCCAAACCCTCACTTAACACATTCTACCTCTCATCTTCTTCAAACCTTCATCAAATCCCCCAAAACCCCATTTCTCCAGATTTTCCCCATCTATTCCAGATCTGAACCCTAGGTTCCCTGGAGCATTTCTTCCGTTGCCGTTCTTGCTCGGCATCATTCTTCCGATTCCGATACGGTAATAATCGATCTCTTAATGTTTTCATAACCGTTGTGTTTTTGTGAAACCCTAATGAAATGAATGTTGTTTTGATGATTGTTTCTCCATAACTGTGACTTCCCTGTAGATTAGCGTCCGTGGGACGAACCCTCGTTGATCGTCATCCTCGGTGCTAGGCAAGTGAAACTTGCCACTTAGGGTTTTAGGCCATGTTTTAGGCCATTTGCGTGTTGTAGGCGTAAAAGAGACTTGGCGACGAAATGATACTCGCCTAGGCGCAATTTCAGGATCTAGCTTGACAACGAAGCTAGATCCGTCATTTATCATGTTGCTTAAAACTACCATGCCATGTTTAATTTCAATTACCGGTACGCGAATTAATTGTCATGTCATTACATTCTTTAAATGTTCTCGTGATTGCGTAGCACACACTACAATACTTGTACTTCCTGGCTCGTGACCAGAAGCGAGCATAATGAGTTGCTAACCCCAACGCTCGATATTGAGGCTAGGTGTCCCCTACGCCAAATACTTCTTGATTCGTGATATAGAAAACAAGCTCCCGTGCGGGGAAACCCTGGCTCATTTACTGGGCTCATGTACAGGGACCCTGGCTTGTTTACGTGTGGGATGGGGTAAGAGTTAAGCGGCCAATCAACTGGGAGTCTGCCCGATCAGCAACTGCAGTGGTAAGGCATAAACTCTGGGTTCTGGGGTAGTGTTAAGCGGCCAATCAGCGTGAATGCCAAACCGTTCAGCTGTAAGGCGTAAACATCTACAAACAACGTGAAATGTGACTAGTGAAAAGATTGAGATTGTTAGTAGCTTAGCTACTCTTGACTTGTCCCGATAATTGTTCTCTTGTACTTATTGTTTCACCATGTCTTGCTTGTGCACTCATGTTATAACTGCCATGTCATGCATACTATAACTGTTAGGTTGTTAGTTTGCCTTACTTTCAGTTTCCTTGCCCAAGTCTTTTAGACTTGCTGACATGTGCCCCTTTACTCTTTTGGGTGACACATGTTGGATCCTGAGCCTGAGTACATTGTTGAGGACGAGGTGTTTGCTAACGCCGAGCCCGAGCCTGTGTTTGGCAAGGAGTACGTGGACACTGGGGACTAGTCCTAGTGTCTTCGTTGAGGTTTCCCTTTTTGTTTAGACTGCTGTTTTGTTGTCGGTGCGTAGCACCTATACTTTGTTACGTTGTTCCTTTTGTTGGCCTTGTTCTGGGCCTTTAGACTCTTTCTTTTAGCCTGGTGGCTTTTCTGGATGTTGAACTTAATTTTCATGTTGGACAAATTATGAGATATGAGATTTTATTTCTGTCTCACCTTGTGTTATTATTGTTGTTCCGTTTGTGGTTACAGGGACCTGCTTATGTTTTATTGATGCTTATCGGGTTTGGGGCTTCACAGATGCACTCTCGTGCGAACCTTTTCACGTCTCGCCTCCATTTTAGGGAAGCGGGGCGTGACAGATACAATCCTTGGCAAGTACACTACCCACGAGTATTCAACATATGCTTTACGGGCAATCTTTAGCGTTGTTGTTATACTCGTCAAGCAATTCCACCCTCACATCTAAGAGTCCTTATAGGCTATGTTTTTGGGCGTGGTATCTTGAACTCTTTTTTAAGGAGATGGGAAAAATCAATCCTAGATGATTTCATGTTTAATGGAAAATGTGGATTAGTTTTGGTTCATTTTCTTAAAAGTTATCCTCATGTGCTTCAATGTTTAATCATCACACTTACACGAAGGTGTTGAACTCTATATTATAATTTTCATTGGATTTGACTTGCTTATTATGCCAATGTCTACATGCAAGTGTATGTCGTAATTTATAATGCTCCATATTTTGCAAGTGGTATGAATTTGACTTCATGTATACAGTTTTGATGGTAACAAAAGGGGGAGAAAGAATTGATAAGATAAGGTGTGTGCATTAATGCTTACTTGTTGAATATATGAATATTGGTTTAAGGGGGAGCATTAATGAATAATGAATGCATGCATGTGCTTAATGAATTAATGAATAATGAATGACTGCATGTGCTTAATGAATATGTGAATATTTGTTCAAGGGGGAGCATGAATAAAGGGGGAGCATGCTTGTATGTTTGAAACATCATTGTTGCGTTCTTGTATGTTGCACATCATTATTGCATGCTTGTATGTTGCACACCATTGTTGCATTTGTTGCATATTGTATACATCCTCCATTATCACACCTCTCACACACATGTCACGATGATATCATTTGAATTGTTATTGCAAATCTTATATTAGTTTGTCATCATCAAAAGGGAGAGATTGTTGGATACAACGTGTAGTTCGATACAACGATCGATGACTTCGTGTTTGATGATAACAAACTTGTGTGAACGATTTAATGTGTGTGCTAAGTGTTTTCAGGAATGACACTCTCGCAAATACTCAAAGAGAGACTGAGTCAAAGTGATGTAGAATTTACCATGCATTAGCAAAGTAGACTTGGTCAAAGATGGGGATAATGGCTACAATTATTGGACTAAGTCAAATATGGGGAGATAAGGAGAAAATCAATTCAAACCCATATTTGAATTGATTCAAATCAATTGGTGCATAAATCAAATCCTAAATCCATGCAAATTGAAGACTTGGTCAAAGATTGAGAGATATGGAGAATCTCATGCAAATCAATGGTGATTAAATGAGATCCAATTCTAATCCTATAGCCATTCAAATTCAAATCATATATCCATCCATTTTCAAACTCCATATCTATGGTGATTCATTCAAATCCTATTCAAGTTAGGATTACATCCAATCTCCTCCATTAATGGGATTCTATTTGTATCTAATTGATCACATCCTCTCCTATATAAACCCATATTCAAATAGAGATATTTTGAGAGAGAGGGCAACCAAAACAAAGAGAGAAATTCGGCCATTATCCTCCTCCCTCAAGGTGCACAAGTTTGCAAAGTGGATCTACATATTGCGTAAGCAACATTACTCCCATACATCTCTTAGCCGCAACATCCCCAAGAGTTCTCCATTGCCGCAAGCACCATTGATAGAGCCTTCATCATCCTTGCACAAATCTTCAAAGATAAAACCCTAGCAAGCTTCATCAATCCGCAAGCAAGAGGCCAAGCTCATCACATCCACATTGTGCAAGTATCTACCAAGAGGCCAAGCCCATCTCTTCAACAAATTACGCAAGACCCCAGCATCCAAGATCTCCATTGCACTTTCAAGCTTGCAAGATCTCCATAGGCTGCAAGTTACAAGCTCTACATCCATTACACAAGGCCGCAAGTTCAAGGGGGGACTTCTTCAACAATTGTGCAAGAGGGCAAGACTCCATCCCCTTCCATATTGCACAAACATCACCAAAGAAGCAAGCTACATATAAGGCCGCAACTTTCAATAAGGGGAGACACCATCAAGGCCGCAAGCTTCATCCAAGGAGGGACGTGACGTGACGACTACATCATCGTTAGACTAGATCTGACCTGAGCTGACAGACAGAGACATCGATGCCATCACAATCTAAGCAATTCTGAACTCTTTACTTTATTATATTTTTGATTGGTGTAGTGATCTTTGTAGGGAAAAATTTACCTAGTTGACGTTTTGGCGTCTTGTTTAGTCTGGGACTAGACAAGAGGGTCTTGACGAGTTGGGGCTTGTCAAGAGAAAGCATTTACAAGGTTGATAGTATTTTGCACTTGGGAAGTGTGGTACGAACTAGGTAAGAGTTGAGTTGGGGCTCATAGTTCATTGTAGTTGTACAAAGAAATATATTAATGCTGGTATCTGCTTTGGGGCTGGAGTAGGTCATTGGGACGACCTAACCAGGGTAAATCTGATGTGTACTCTATGACTGCTTATTATTTACTCTGCATCTGCTAGAACTTCCTGTGATTGCTCGTGGGTTGAACGAGAATTTTTATTAGCCTATTCCCCCTCCCCCCTCTAGACTTAGATCCAGATCCAACAGAAACCATATGTCCCGAGAGTCAATCTTTACTTGGAAAAAGTATCCAAAAGAGGAATGGATGGTTTCATTCCATTAAGCTCATAAAGCATGGTAAATCAGACCATGGGGGAAATAGTGCAAGGTGTAATCTGATAGAGGGGAAGTTGTAAAAACTTAAAATCTCTAAGACGAATGGATGGAGAGGAAAACAGAGACCAAAGTGGAAAGATTTCAAATATACTCCATTCTCATGTCTTCGAAGAAAACAAATTCTTTCATCCGATTCTGGAATCCTGAGTTTATAAGGAAGAGAAAGATAGTATGACCGGATCTTGGCGGTCAGATCAAAATAGAGCTCCAGCACATTGTCCAAAATCTCTCGAGGCACGGTAGACGATTCATTAAACCGAAGGATGGGAGATCGGGGTTTCATGAGGAACCCTTTCCCTTTTCCAGGAACTAGGATATACTGGGAAGGTCGAAGACGCCGCAAAATCTCAGACGGAGATGGATCTCTGATCCTCAAGGCGGCCACATAATTGAAAGAATTAAAAAGAGCCCAAATGAAAAAGGAAAACTACCTTAGCAAGGTCTGATAAGCATCGAGGGAAGCAAAAGCAAGAGCAGGATTTCCAAAATTTGGGGACGATGCAGGTTTGCTTCTTTGTTTTTGCTTCTCCCCCTTTATATCAGAAATCTGAAGCCAAACCAAATTTGGCCGTTCGATAAACGGCACGTGTCTAAATCTGATGCAACAGAAATTCCAAGTCTAAACATAAGGTGAGGATCAAAACAGGAGGTGAAGGGTTTTGGCGCTAGAAATCAAATATGACTGCTTCGACTGTCGTGCCCATTTAATGTGACTTCACATCATTCAGTCTCAATCAATACCTTTCTTGAGCACAAATAATGGTGGCCATTATTAATACATGGGTACAGCCCACAAAGCAAGGATATAACACAGAAGCCCATTAGAAAAGGGTATGCCTCGGCCTAATAACTCTAGAGCTCATCAAAGGAACAACTCATCCACCCGTTGGGGTCCCGCTGATTACGGGGGATTGGTTAATGAGGACCGAGTAAATGGGCAACCGTTATCAACAATCCCGGAGAAGATCCCGCCACCATCAATGAGGAGCTGTTATGCATTAGCAAAGAAGATCATCAACTGTAAATAGTCGAAAGGACATAGAAGAAGGGTTCAGATTCTGGAGATACGAAATACTAGATACTATGACAACGTATCTCCTTCCACTCTTATAATTCTTCCTCCAAACACTTGAGGGGACTGACTCAGGACGAACCCTCTTGGGTCGATCTTGACAGCCCCAAGCTTCCCTTAAGTCGATACTAACTTAAGCATCAGAATGGATTTGGGTCGGAACCTAGATCCGACCCCCTAACGACCATCTGTGGTGCAGGTTGCTCGATGCTTGACCCAGCAGAGAAGTCAAACAGTCGTGGTATTCGACCGAGAGATTGATCAAGCTCCAGACTTGTGTTCTCGGCTCGGCTTCGATCGACCCTGGTTCAACCAACCGAGGTTCTCACCTTACCAGCTGATGAGGCTCCACCTAGACAAAGGAGTCCACGTCAATCCCAATCACTGTTAGCCAGAACCTTGCCGTCAACAACTACCATCCTCTCGAAAGATGTACCCCTCAACAAAACCCACAACACATGGCTCCGCATCTTCCTCCTAAACAACAACCCCTCAAAACCCTCCTTTCTTCACACACAAAATGAAATTAAAAAGATCATATATAAGCCTTTTTTTCTTTTTTTTCTTGTCGTGGGCCGGTGCCAAGGGCAAGCACCACGTAGTTATGTCCATGCCAACATGCAACTAAGAAATGTGTCGAAAATAAATAAATTATATGCCACCAACCGCACCAAATCAAGATCAACTGCTTAACCGATGACTAGAATATTAGACAACATGATTATCACACTTGGCAAATCAAGTAAAGTTCTTTAAAATGAAACAATAGTATTGACATAATGCAAATACAATGAACACTCGCATAAAAGATAATTTGTCTGCGAAGCCTCGTACGAAGCCTCGTAGGAAGCTAAAATGGATTATAAAAAGGAGTAAATAAGGCACAATATAAGTGTTGTGAAGTAGAAACAGGTTTGGAGAAGGTTGAGGCTAGGAAACCCCTAACCCCATTTATATAGTATTCATATTGGTTACTCATGTGGGTGGATACCCAATAGGCCCAATGGGTCCTATGCATAACACTTCTCCTTATCCAACCAACGTGATATACTCGACTTATGAATACTGAATGATTCATTAGTACTAATGAGTATCTTAAAGGGTGGATACTTCTAGATCCAAGTTAGTGGTAACTGCCACGTTAAAAACCCTTAGCTATGGAAAACCATGTGGGAAAAAACGATAGAGAGGGAAAAGAGTACAGCACTCCATAACTTCTCCTGATTTGGGATGTGTCGAGGGGTGGATACTTCTGGATCCAGAGTCAATGTGGTTGCCTCATTAAAACCTTGACTATGGAAAACCCTGTGGGAAAACCCACTAGCCAAGGAAAAAGAGTACAACTCTACAGTTGACTCCCCCTTATCTGATCAAGCTTCGGGCTTGCAAATATCCTATATATCTATACATTAATCTCCTATGTGTCTATACATCCATCTCATCTACAACATTCCGAAAGCAAAAGTAAAGTACAAACATAACTCATCTATACAAGTTTCACTCATATAAGGCAGTAGCTGAAACTAAAGGAGCGCTAGCGAACTTGGTAGACAGCTCCACGTCTCAATCGTCATTGTCTGCGAGGTACTTCAGGACCTGGCTTTGTATATTCTTGAACTGCTTCTTGGATGATGAGCTTCTCGGGATGGTCGGAGGATGTAGGCTTGGGAGGATTCTGTGTAGATCTTCAGGAGGTGGACGTCCCTTTTATGCTATTCATCGCGATGATCTGTAACCTGCATATGCAAATTCATTTAACATGGAGGATTTTTTCTAGACCCTTGGAGATAGCGCAGAAGCTACATATCTCTGGTCCAGTGGCGCGTTGCAGGCGCTGCACTGTTCCTGGCTAATAGCTATACTGCTAACGCTCAAAAGAGACGCATGCAGTTGGCCAGGTAAAAGAGTGTTTCAAAGACACTTAAGGTACTTCTTGACCTTGTATATTCTTCTCCTCTTCCAGGTAACAGAAAGATGTCTTTTAAAGTGTATCCATACAACCAAATAGGTGTATTTAGTGGAGAATGATTTTCATGTCTCTTCATCAATCGTCATTATATGAAGCTTTCATCTTCGGGATGATTAATAATAGTTCATCTTCGGGATGATTAATAATAGTTCATCTTCAGGATGATTAATAATAGTTCATCTTCAGGATGGTAGCTCATCTCCAGGATGATAGTTCATCTTCAGGATGATTAATGTCATCTGCAGGATGATAGTTCATCTTCAAGATGATGGTAGTACATCTTCAGGATGTTGTATTCTGTAAGCCAAGAATTTATGCCTAGCTAGGACTTTCATATCATATCATATCATATTTGATAGATAGGCTTTAACAGATATTTCGGTATTTTCTCTTCAAGAGATCCGATAATATTGAGTTATTAAAATAATCTCAATTCTTTTAATTTGCTCTCTTAAAAATAATCCAGTTTTTAAGAGGTGCAAACAGCAATCTTTTAGTATGAGTCCTTTAAAGATCTCTGTCTAGGTTGTATTTCCTTTAATCATATTATTAATATATGTCCCAAAAAAGGAAAGTAAAGAAAAAGTTTATACATGCAGTTGAAGAAATTTTATATAGGTAATGTTGCCACATCCAATAGCAACATCAACCAAAAATTCCCTCTTTTTGCCATTCGTTGGGTTACGCCTTGACATAAACCAGTCGATGCATCAGATTCATCTTGTAAGTGAGTTCAGCTCATCTTACTTGATTACTTCCTGGTTTGAGCGATTTATACCTCTAAAGCTATAGCAAATTAAAATGCTTATAGCTAACGATTTTATTATAATTCTCCTACAATACTCAATTATCCCACAAGATTTGAAATCATTTTTGATACCAGGACTTCAGGCCTAACACCCCATATTTCATAAGTGAGTCCAGCTCACCTTATTTTTGTCTCATTCCACATTATTATAATTTGGCCAAATCTCTATGTTTGCTTCAGGCAAAGCAGAGTTATGGAAACGATATATTATATTTAACTGGTAAAATGAAATATGAGAGAATTTGTCGACAAAATGTGTTCTTTCTTGTCCAAAACTCACCCAGTACGTACTATAAACATTAGATTTCTCCCAGTGGTGTCTCCTTCACGACGCGTTAAAGAAGTGAAGGTTCTGGGACGGGTAAAGAATATGGACAGATCCAGAATGGGTCCTTAGCAACCAAGTTGCAATAAGGTTCTGGATTTGAGCTCACTTTCCTGTGGTGGTATTGCTTTTTTCGGTCTCCAGGAGTCAATTTCTCTCTTTGGAGCCTAGTGGTATGTCCTCTCATCTCTTAAGGACATCCACTTCTGCTACTAGTGGATTGCATCCATTATATTTGGTATGTCAATCCTAGCTGGATTTTTAGTAGCAGGGATGTGAAAGTTTTGACAATATTTAAATTGTCAGTCTGATTATAATCAGATCATATGTATTTACTTTTTAAATGGTCAATTTGAGCTTCAGGCGCATAGATGATTTGAACCAAATAGGGAATTGAAGGATCTTCAGGATCCTTATTACCATCAACACACAATCTATAAGACATGTACAAATGCCTTACTCATACGAGATTTTGGAATCTATTCATCAAAGTTGGTTAGTCCAGATGAATGTGTTCTCTTTAAGGCATCATGACGGTTTATGTAGTGTTGCTTCAGGAACACATACACAGCGTTGCGGACGTACCATCTTTAAGATGTGTTCTAAACCCATTCTTAGAAAATGATTATATGGAGTTGATCAGACTCATATAAAAAGGTTCTAATGGTGTGTTTAGCTGAGTGTACGCAACCACTGTTGCTAATTATTTATGATTTCCCATTTTTATCCAAAGTTACCGCTATTTAAAAAAAATGTGGTTGGATAATGACCATTTTTAGAGGAAATATTGATGAGTACTCAAAAGGTACATCATCAGTCATATTAAGGGAGTGGACAAAACCTAATTATATCCCTTAAATACTCTCAAGAGACCTAAAGGTGTTATCTTTAATGATGATAGTATATCATCTTAAATTTGTTTGAGGAAGTGGGGAGAGTCAATGTCCATGTGAATGGAGATGATCTCATAATCATTTTTCCCTTTTGAATGGGACGATGAAAGTTTGACCCTTTTTGAAGAATCTTCGGGTTCTTTTGGTTGATGATGTCTTGCATCATTAATCTAGGGTGATATCGATCCAAAGTTGGTCGATTCTGGACACTTCAAGTGTTCCAATTTTTCCTCTTTTTGAATTTATTTTGGGACAAAGCTTCAGGCTTTATTTATTTTGAGAGTAATAGACATCCTCTTTTTAGAGTATTCAGGCTTAAACAGTCCTGAATTTAAAAAAACAGATATCACAGAAAAGATTTTCTAAATGACTTATACTGTAAAATACTATTTAAAAGTATGTATAAACACTTAAACTCACTAAGAAATATGTTATGACAACAGATTAAAAATTGTGTTTATAAAAAATTATTTGTCCTCTAGGCGTGGCTAATTATACAATTAGTAGGTCGACTTTCGTCGGACTAGACTAGCAATGTATATATATTTCAATGGCATAAACTAATTACTTTTCATATTGCAAAAGCATTATGAGTACTTATCAGAGCTTCTGGTTCTGATCTTAGTTTGCCATTTCCTACTCCGTATCGAGTAATATTTTCCCTTATTTTTTATTTCAGGTCATGTTTGATCCTGAACTTCCCCTGATTTCAATATTCCTTATTTATAAAGGACAATGAAAATTAGTCTTGTTAAGGAGACATAAGCAGGGGTTTGAGCAAATTATTTTATACTTCCACTTTTCTAATTAATTAGAGGATTTTAAAAGTCGATTTGAATGCTCGAGTATGGCTTCAGGCCTTTTTCTTGAGGCGTTCAAATTTTATGTGGATAGTTAATCATGCTCAAAAAGGGAACAAATATGCGGGTGCGTAATATATTTCTCATTTATTTATTAAGCCACGACTTCAGGCGTATGCTTATATTCAAGGCTAGATTAAAAAATCTTTCCTTGTAAAAATAATGGAGAGTGCTCTTTTAAAGAGTTTAACGGTGTTATGGAAAACTTCGGGTGTCCATATTTGATTATATAGATCATAGATCTTATATATCTATTTACCGCGAAATGTGCATCTTTTATAAAGATAGCAGTCATAATTTTTGCATAACCCATCGTATTTGTTTTGTTTTGACATTTAATATGATTTGAACTTCTGGTTCAATTTTCAAACAAGGTATGATATTTGAACTTATTGAAATATTATTTAATCTGTTTGTGCCATAATATTTAATCTTAGTATGAGTATTAACATGAAAAACAGTTATATAAGAAAATAGACTAAGTTTTAACATGCAAACAAGATATTAAATCAATTGTGCATTAATCTAGTTGTTCATAAGATGTCATAGATTTTTATGAAGCATACCCAAAAAATTTCAAGGGAATTTAACCCTAAAAAGGTAAATTTTTATGGGTACGTACTGGCGGCGGAGGCTTCTGGCCATCCGCGGTATGTGCCGTGTCAGTTAGATTATGTTCAGAAAAATTTAAACTGAACAACATATCATTCATCGTTAATGAAAAATAACTTTTTATCCTCCAAAATATTAATATTTATTATAACCCCTCTCCCAATTACTTTCCTGATGTTTCAGAAATTTTCCAGAATTTTTCCCAAATTTTTAGGATTTTTTGGACTTTTCTGGGATTTATTCGGTAATTTCTGAATTTAATAAATATTAAAAATATATATTTTATAAAGATTTCAGAAATTAATAATATTAGGCCAGCGGGCTTTGGGCCCGTTAAGCATATTTCCTCTTTATTTATGTATATTTTTACACTTTTTGTCGGCTGCAGGCCCAACAAAATAAGAGGAAAATAAATTAATTTATGTCCGCGGTCTTCAGGCCCGTTAGGATACTTGTTTATTGATTTTCAAGAAAATTTATGGGCTAAGCCCACTAAACAAGTTAAAATTAATTTAAATTTTAATTATATTTCTGTGTGGGCTTCAGGCCCATCAAGAAAATGGGGGAAACAATTTTAATATATTACATTTGTATTTATTTGGTGGGCTTTAGGCCCATTAGGGGGTTCTAACATAATATCAATCAACTACTCTGATTTTTTATCTTATTGGGCTGCTGGCCCAAGAAAAGGCCCATGAATGTAAGAATCTGAGAATTATTTTTGTTTGGGCTTCAGGCCCAGAAACAATTTAATTTCAGATTTTTATTTTATTTTTATTATTTATTTTTTAGTTGGGCTTTTAGCCCAACAGCCCAACAGCCAAAAATGGGCTTCCCCTAACCCTAACCCTAATTTTGGGATAGGGTTTGGGGAGGGGGGGGCAGCCGCCACTGGCGGCTGGCCCTCCCTAGCCGCCGCCGGCGGCCGACGGCCGCGGGCCGCGCTGCATGGCGCGGCCGCCACGCCAAGCAGGTGCGGCTGGGACCGCGCCTACCGGGCGCGGCTGGGGCCGCGCCTACCGGGCGCGGCTAGTGGCCGCGCCTGCAGGTGCTGCCGCCGCGCCTGCCGGGCGCGGCAATTTCCACCACCGCGCCCGGAGGCGCGGCATGCTTCTTTTTTTTGCCGGATTTGTTCTTTTCTGCTTGAATTTTGGCCGGATTTTACGCCGGATCTGTCGGATCTTTGGCAGTGAGGGGCTATCGGCTTCAGGCCGTTCATGGGTTTATCATATTTTGATTTATAAATTATGGGACATCATGAACAAGATTTTGCACAAAGAGATCTTATAAAATCTACCAAATAACAGATAGATTGCATAAAAACTAAATTTTAATCAGTTTTGCATACAAAACAATTAAGTTTTTGATCTAATAAGTTAGATCCATGCATAAACAATCAACTATTTTATTCTAGATCGCATAAAAATTGAATTTTTAATATGTTATCAGATCTAGAAAAACATTTAGGCTTACCCACTAAATCTGTCCGCCAGATCTAGCGAAGTTTGATGAGGGATGCCCGAAAAGGAACTCTGCATCGTTTCGCGAAGCTTTGCGTCGCGAAAAAAATTGACGGAGCGTCTGCCGGGCGCCTCCCTCTCACGAGCCGTCGCTTCTTCCATCGAGTGTGATCGTGCTAATAACGTGTTGTGAAGTAGAAACAGGTTTGGAGAAGGTTGAGGCTAGGAAACCCCTAGACCCCTTTATATAGTATTCATATTGGTTACTAATGTGGGTGGATACCCAATAGGCACAATGGGTCCTATTCATACCAATAAGCACTTATTCCGACGTCCAAGTCATCAAACGAGTAAAAGCTTCCCATCAAGCTTCTTGGGTCGATCTTGACAGCCCCAAGCTTCCCTTAAGTCGATACTAACTTAAGCATCAGAATGGATTTGGGTCGGAACCTAGATCCGACCCCCTAACGACCATCTGTGGTGCAGGTTGCTTGATGCTTGACCCAGCAGAGAAGTCAAACAGTCGTGGTATTCGACCGAGAGATTGATCAAGCTCCAGACTTGTGTTCTCGGCTCGGCTTCGATCGACCCTGGTTCAACCAACCGAGGTTCTCACCTTACCAGCTGATGAGGCTCCACCTAGACAAAGGAGTCCACGTCCGTCCCAATCACTGTTAGCCGGAACCTTGCTGTCAACAGCTACCATCCTCTCGAAAGATGTACCCCTCAACAAAACCCACAACACATGGCTCCGCATCTTCCTCCTAAACAACAACCCCTCAAAAACCTCCTTTCTTCACACAAAAAATGAAATTAAAAAGATCATGTATAAGCCTGTTTTTCTTTTCTCTTTTCCTTGTCGTGGGCCGGTGCCAAGGGCAAGCACCACGTAGTTACGCCCATGCCAACATGCAACTAAGAAATGTGTCGAAAATAAATAAAGTATATGCCACCAACCGCACCAAATCAAGATCAACTGCTTAACCGATGACTAGAATATTAGACAACATGATTATCACACTTGGCAAATCAAGCAAAGTTCTTTAAAATGAAACAGTTAGTATTGACATAATGCAAATAAAATGAGCACTCGCATAGAAGAAGATAATTCGTCTACGAAGCCTCGTAGGAAGCTAAAATGGATTATAAAAAGTAGTAAATAAAGCACAAGATAAGCACTTATTCCGACTTCCAAGTCATCAAACAAGTAAAAGCAAATTGAGGGAGAGCATTAAAAAAGTTTCAACAAAATAAAGTACAAGTTTGATATGAGTAAGAAGCTCTTTAAGCTGTAGTTATACTCTAAATAAAAGGTGGCACATGGTTTAACTATTCGCCTGCCAACTGGTCATCCAATTTTTCCCCATAATTTGAACTACCATCAACACGTCACACGCATGTGGTTAACTTACCAACCTCTAGTTAAATTCATTTGCTAGTTTGGGCTTTAGTATCTCTCGAAATAATATACTACAGTTTCGGCATCGAATAAGGCCTGGTTTGGCAACACAGTTTCTGAAATTGGGCTTTCATTGGAGTTAAAATAAAATCGGGGTTTGAACCGATGCAAACCACCATATTGAATTTTTATAATCTTTATTTTCATAAGTTGGCCCTCCAACCCGCAATTTTAGAAGGGAGTAATGTAGAGCAGGTGGTACCCGATCCATTGGATCATGTGCAAGACACAAAAAGGTGGGATCCCACGAGTACAAGCACATGTGGGTGCTTGTACTTCCCATCTTTTTTGTGTCTAAGCACCTGATCCAATGGATCAGGTGCCACCTTTTCTACATTAAATTCATATTTTGCCATCTGAACAAATCAAAGTTTTTGAAAACCTCAATTTTTTTTGACTCCACGGATAGGGATTCGAACCGTCGACCTCACACATTGGCTGCGAGGGAAGTATCGCTAAGCGAAGCTCGGCTGAACCTCAATTTCTAAAACTAGAATTTTACAATAAACCCCCTTATTTAGTTATATCTGGCAACAATCTGACGTTCATGCCCTACCAAATTCTGCCAATAATCCTCTGGTGTGATATTTGCAAATATCTTAATTGTAGATAAGACGATTTTTACAAAAAAATCCAAAAATTATAAAAAAAAATTGGGAAAATCGACCAACTTTCAAACTATTTAGCAATATAGATTAAGTTTTGGCCACGTCAGATCCCAACGCGTCCATGGGCACTAACTAGGATAAGTTGGGTTTTGACCGCGGTTACCAACTACGGCCAAAACCTAATTCAAGGGCCTCTTTAAAGTTTGGTCGCGGTTGCCAACCGCGGCCAAATGTAAAAAAACCCCAACTTAAGTCGCTGGCAACGAAGCATCCCCATTCTACAGTCGATGCTCCGCTGCCAACCTTGATTCCAAGCTCCCCAAGCCGCGGCCGACCCCAAATCAAAGAGATCCCCTTCGATCTCAACTTGGTAAGGATCTCAATTATTCTCAACTTTGTTCAAATTGTATGTTTATGTATGTTTAGGCATTCATGTTTTTGGAGGATGCATGAGCTTGAAACATGTAATTTATTTTCTATGGGCTAATGAGTTTCTTACGTGATAATGTAAAAATAAATGAAAAACTTAACATACTTGATATCCAAAATCTTAAAGCAAGGTCTTAAGAAAGCAATTTCTTTTGTTCTTGCTTTAAATTATTTTGATACTCTTTCAACTCTAATATTTTGTTTTGCTTTCAATTGGTTTCACTATATTATGATTATCTTTTGTCATTCATATGATATTGAAATATTTATCATTTTTTGTCAATGCAGTGATCTATTGATATATTTCCATTTATTAATTAAGGTAATTTTTAGTTCAATGTTTAGTTTCACTCACTATTTTGAAGAATTTTAGATGATATGATTTTTAACTTTTCATTGGATTTAAGTTATGCTACATCATATCAAAACTTATATTTCTAAAATTATTTATTGTTGCCACATTCAAAGTGAAGATAAACTCGTAAATTAAATATTTCTATGTTAGAAATTTGGATTGATCAAGTTTGTTTGCAAATTATAGGATTGCATATCATGGATGCGGGACCCGTATCTGATTCGGTCTTGTATGAACAGGCTCGACATCATTCTGCACATATACAGCCTGGACATGTATGAACAATCTTCGTGAGTTATCTTGTTACGTACGGTAGAAATCTTCGTAATCTTGCATTAAGATATTAACTTTTCGCATTTATTGGTTGCAGGTGGAGATTATTTTAGTTGTGGATCACACGCAGAAACATTCCGCATGGGATATAGATAAGCATGCGACGAAGTGTATGGAAATGGTGAGGCTACATGTATGTGCAAAGTTGAAGTGGATAAGGTTGAACTGGGCACTATTTATTGCATTGGTTGAGAGATGGAGGCACGAGACCAATACATTTGATTTTCGCCAAGGTGAGATGACGATCACACTGCAGGATGTGGCAGTCATCACGGGCCTACATGTTGAAGTGATCCCCATATGGAGAGGCCCAAGCCGTTACAATTGGGAAGAGTTGATGGAGCGGCTCCTTGAACAGACATCCTCAGAAAACCAAGGAGCCAAGGTAAAACTTAACTTGCTGCGAGAAACCTCTATGGATTTGCCTGTAGAAGCCACCCCGAAGAAGATTCGGCAATATACTCAGGCCTATATTCTACATATGATTGGAACATTATTGGTACCAGATCCAAGCAAAAGTTCGGTACACCTCTGGTGGTTGGTGAAGATGGAGAATATGAATACCATTGGAGGGTATTTCTGGGAAAGTGATGTGATTGCATACATGTTTTTAGAGCTAAGTAAGGTGGCACGAAATGGAAACATCTGGGTTATACGTATGCTCAACCTTATTGCAGGTATACAATTTTTGTCTTAAGTTACATTGTTATGTGTGTGTGTGTGCGCGCACACACACACATGTATATGTATATATATATACACACACACATATATATATACACACATATATATAGTAACAGTCGCTGACAAATTCATATTTATAGGTATGGTCATGAGAGAGGTTGCATATAGGAAAGCTGGCATTCTCCCAAAAAATATGGGATGGAACCCTCCCTTTAGGGTTTCAGGTGGAATGTGCCAAGAACATTTCGGAAAACTCCTTAACTGAACCTTGATTATTATATAAACGAGCTTGACACGTTAGAGCCTAAACATGTATGAATTTGTAAATTTTATATAGTGGTGTGAATTAATGATATATTCATATTATGGAGTCTGATGGTTTATTTATATTTTTCATTCACATTAGGTTATCTAGGAACCATAAAATGAGCGATTTGAGAATCTTCCTGAGTTATATGTAGTAGATCACCAGAACTGGCGTGCACATGTACTTATATTTTGCTTCGATATCGTGGAGATGCATGTCCTAGATCGTGTTTTGCGATAATTTGGTATCTCTCAGCATATTCCAACAGCGGTTCCAGTCATGCAGGTGAGGACCGGTATGACCCATTGACAGCGGCAGGATGCCACTGTGATGCCTATCATGGAGTGGTACAACAGAGCGAATCATGTTGTTTGGCAGGGGAATGCCGTAGATTTAGATGATTATATGGAGTGGTATTGGAGGATCATAAGGAGGTGGATATATAGTAGGCAAGATCCCACGTATGCATACATGCCCCGTGGTCCCATCGAGCGGCAAATGGTAAATAGTAGTATTCAATATTTGTGTGTTTATTTTATGCTTGTTATATCTAATATATTTTTATCCCTTGGTTTTGCAACCCGACGCATTTATTGACATGGATGATATAGCGACACATGGTTTCCAAGAACAGGACACATCTTACTTCCTTACAATTAGGGGTAGGATCGGACAGGTGCTCCGTAGTACACAACATATTCTAGAAGGTGCAGAGACGAGTCATGCTCATCGATTTCACACAAGAAGTCCAGAGACTGCTAGTGATTAAACTGACACATCTCATCAGTATTAGCCATATACCGGGGATGAAGCTAGCACATCTCATCAGTATCAGACTACCTATGATGAAGCTGACCCATCTCATTAGTATCTGACAAACGAGCAACAGCAGACTCAACACACCCAACCAGAAATGGAAGTGACACTTCAACAGAATAAGATCCTATAATAACATACAGGCGTCGTTGGTCACTCATGCAAAGAATTTTACATAGGCGACAATGAATGTGATCATCGAAGGGCTGATTGTGAATGTAATCGATTATGAATGTAACTGAATGTAATATATGTGAATATTATCAAATTTTTAAATTTTGGAATGAAATTGGAATTTTCAATGTATTGTTATATGTCATATATATGGGTTTCATATGTTTGAGATGTGATATATGACATATGTGTTGGATATGTGTGATATGTTTGAGATTTGTGATATATATATATGATATATGTGTGATACATGTGATATATGCGATATCTGAGATACATGGTGTGGGGGTGAAACATGGTGTGTGGGAGTGATACATTATGTGTAATACACCATAGTAGCTAGGGTTTTAGTAGAAAGAGTAGAAGCAGCAGTGTGTTGTGTGTTGTGTGCGAGAAAGAAGAAATTGACAACAACTGTGTGTTGCTGGCTAAAACTAGGAAAGGAGGTTCATTTTGGCCCCGGGTGGAAGCCAAAATGAACTGAATGTGGATTTGGTTCATTTTGGCCATAGTTGCAAGTGCGGCCAAATTGAACTAAAACATGGCAACCGCGGCCAAAATAAACTGGTTTGCCCAGTTTAAGGCAGCATCACATATCTGATGCCATTAGCTTCTCGATTCGTATTCTCCCAAGAACACATATCGCATCCCAAGCACACATATCACATATCCCAATCAATTATATTATATTATATTATATATATATATATATATATATCTATATTATAAAAGAGGGATGTTATCAAGAGAAATTGGATAAGAGATATTGGAAAAGAGAAATTGGATAAGAGATATCTATATTATAAAAGAGGGATGTTATCAAGAGACATTGGATAAGAGATATTGGACAAGAGAAATTGGATAAGAGATATCTATATTATAAGAGAGGGATGTTATCAAGAGAGATTGGATAAGAGATATCTATATTATAAAAGAGGGATGTTATCAAGAGAGATTGGATAAGAGATATTGGAAAAGAGAAATTGGATAAGAGATATCTATATTATAAAAGAGGGATGTTATCAAGAGAAATTGGATAAGAGATATTGGACATGAGAAATTGGATAAGAGATATCTATATTATAAAAGAGGGATGTTATCAAGAGAAATTGGATTAGAGATATTGGAAAAGATAAATTGGATAAGAGATATCTATATTATAAAAGAGTGATGTTATCAAGAGAAATTGAATAAGAGATATTGGACAATAGAAATTGGATAAGAGTGATGTTATCAAGAGAAATTGGATAAGAGATATCTATATTACAAACGAGAGATGTTATCAAGAGAAATTGGATAAGAGATATTGGACAAGAGAAATTGGATAATGGATATCTATTATATAAAAGACAGATGTTATCAAGAGAAATTGATAAGAGAATTTGGACATGAGAAATTGGATAAGAGAATTTGGATATTTATTATATAAAACAGGGAAATTGAATAAGAGAAAATATAAGAGATGAGATTTTGAGATATAAAAGAGGAGGTTGGGAATTTTGCACATACAACCCCGGTTTTTGTATTTTTGCCTATGGACCCTCCCCACACACACACCCACACTTTTTATTCTCACCCCTTCCGGCCATTTTTTTTCCAGTTCTATGAAGATTTTGAATCTTATCCTACTAGGACAAAGCTTTGTCCTACGTGGCAAGTTTGTCCTTGGTGGTAATGACAATTTTGGGGGGACTTAAATTTTGGGGGAAAACTTAAATTTGGGGGGAAACTTGAAATTTTGTGGGAAAACTTGAAATTTGGGGGAACTTGAAATTTGTGGGGGAGAAAAACTCATCCATTAAATAAACCGTGCCCAATGGGCACGGGTAATGACTAGTATATATATATAGTTTAAGGGGGATGAGCAGCCCGTGTAGGATTTTCCTACACCATCGAACACATGGCACAATGTGATTGGTTCAGCCTTCCTTTATTATGTTTTAGGGGTTAATTGCAAATTGTTAAAACCATTTGCAAACAAACCCGCCCCTTAATTGCCAGCTGCGCCCTTAATTAAGTAGGCTCCCCGAGATTGATGACGCACACGGCACGTCTCCTTCCCTTTCTCCTCCAGATTTCAGTTTGCACGCCGCCTCTCTGGACATTCTCCAGAGGTTTCGCTCGGCCTATTAGGTTTTAAATCGGCGGCCGCTTCTTCCCAAAACACCGTTGTAGGATCCAGCTTTTCTTTTCTCACGCCAAGCACATCCTCTCTTTCATCTGTGCCCCCAAAAGACCGGTGTAGCACATCCTCTCTTCCTCTCCAGGTCGCTATCTCTACGAGCCCGCCTCTCTTCTTCGAAGCCCGTACAAGAGAAAACCCCACGCTTCTCTTTCGTCTAAGCCCAGAAGAAGGCTTCGCGCCTCCGATATTCGACGGCGTCTGGCTGAGGGGTACGTCGTGAGGGATCGGTATGGATTCAGGAAACCATAAATTTTTTTATAAGCATTATCGTTGAACTCGTTGTAATTTCATCTTTGAATGTTGAATTCGGTTTGGCTTGTTTGTTGAATAGTGTCAAAATTGAATCTTTATTGAATTTCGGCTTAATTGATGACTATTACCAGGAAGCAATCGCATGAATAGGAGAATCATTTTGTTCAAAATACTTTTGTTCACATATGCCTGGAATTTCAGTGGTCTTTCAATGTTGTTAATTAAGATGATGTCACAGTGATTAACTATTTTAATAATTTGTGGATGGTTCATCATCTATGTTGCACAGGCACGGACACATCTCTATACATTACGGATGATACATCATGACGATACTTGAGCAAATTCTTAAAAATATACTAAAATAGGATCATTATCTTCGATTCATGTGTCAAAGACGTGTGCGACACATGTCTGATATGTCATATCCGTGCTTCATATATCATCATGTATTCATTAGTGCTGTCAACTGCATTGGAATTCCTCTCTACATTGAAGTTATTTTTAAAAGAATGATTTGCTGCCATATTGTCACTGTTGGGGTTATGGCTAGGGTATCATCAGTCATGCTTATATTCATCTGATACCTTGCATTAGTAATATAAACTTGTGTATAAATTCTGTGGTTATTTGGTTATTAAGTTGAATGCTTTTATTCATCTCATAATACATGTAAAAAAAATCTTTTTGTGGTTTAAATTGAAGCTAATATTTTATTATCAGGTTTTCATTGATATGGATGATATAATTGTCGAGAATGATGATGCAACATCATTTCCAAATTCTGATCATCATGAGTCTCAACATGGATTAGAAAGAGGAGAATCTACTGCTGTACACTGCACTGTAAGGGAAAATTATCATTGTCAGCCTTCTGTTGGAATGGAGTTCCCTAATATTGAAGCTGCATACCAGTTTTACAATGCATATGCAAAAATGAAAGGATTTGGAATTCGCAGGCAGTCAACAAATTCTTCTAAAAAGCCAGGAAACGAGATTATATCAAAAACTTTTGTATGTGACAAGGAAGGATGGAGTTCTTGAAAGATAAGAGGGAGGATGGAAAAGAAGTTGCTCGTCGACGAGAAACAAGAGTTGGTTGTAAGGCGAGGATGAGGCTTAAGCTAACCAAGATCAAAACATGGATAGTGAGTGTATTTATTGAGGAACACTGTGGTCATGATCTAACTAGTCCAGATAAAGTGAGGAGACACCGTTCACATAAGCAGTTGCATCGAACAAAAGCATGCGTGACACTTATTCACAGTCTTGAAGGCGAAGAGCTTGCACCTTCAACAATTTCTAGGGTAATTAATGTTGTAGGTGGTGATAAGGAAGAAACCATCAGTCCTCAACAATGCCATGAAATTATAAGGACTCAAAGAAAAAGTAACATTGGTCAAGAATGCGTGTTGGTTATAAAGAAATTTCAAGAACGAAGTGTACTTAATCCCGATTTCTATTTTTCTATGCAAGTGGATGAAACTGGAGTGATGAGGAGTGTGTTTTGGGCAGATGGAAGATCCAGATCTTCTTACTTAACTTTTGGAGATGTTGTAGTGTTTGACGTCACTTACAAAACTAATAAATTTAGTTTACCGTTTGCTCCGTTCACTGGAGTAAATCATCATCGAAAATCTATATTATTTGGATGTGCATTGCTTGCTGATGAGAAAGAAGACACTTTTGAATGGTTATTTAGAGAATGGTTCAAATGTATGCATAATATGCAACCGGTCGCTATTATTACAGATCAAGATATTGGTATGTGCAATGCAATCCATAGTGTGTTCCCAAACACTCGTCATCAATATTGCAAATGGCATTTAGATTCACATATTGTAGAACATTTGATATCATTAAGGACTCTTCATGGAGAGGATTTTATTAACTATTTCGATAAATGGTATCATAGTAAGAGCATAAAAGAATGTGAGTTGATGTGGAAAGAGTTACAAGATCGGTACAAAATCAATGAGGAAGAAGATCGATGGCTGCAGAATATGTACAAATTAAAAGATCATTGGGTTTCTGCATATCCGAACGATACTTTTTTTGCAGGCATGAAGTCAAGTCAACGCATCGAAAGCATAAATGCATTCTTTGATTCATATGTAAATGCACAAACTCAATTGAATGCATTCATTCAACAATATGATAAGGCTATTGCAACTCGTCGGGAGACAGAAGCTCGTGAAGACTTCATGAATATTAATACAAAGCCTGTAACCTATATTTCGCACCCAATAGAGATACAAGCTGGAAAGCTCTATACTAGGGCTATTTTTGATCTTTTTCAACATGAGTTTAAATGTTGTATGTCATTGTCTCGTGATCAAATAAAGATGGATGGTTCTCTTTTTGTATATAAAGTTGGTAAGTTTTCTGAAGATACCAGTACCTGGGAAGAAGTTAATTATGATCGTAATGTGTTAAAGTTTTCATGTACATGTGCTATGTTCGAGACAAGTGGAATTTTATGCAGTCATATTCTGAAGATTATGGTATGGAATGAATTACAAGCTATTCCTGAGCAGTACATATTGCATAGGTGGACAATCCATGCAAGACACCACAATGTTGGAATTAATAATCTAATGTTGATGAAAGGGAGCCCATCTAATGAAGACCAATGGCATGTTTTACATTCATGGGCCCTACGAGCAAAGTTTAGCAGTGCATTGGAGATGACAACCACATCAAAGTCACTTTTACTAAAGCTACATTCAGCATTGGAAACATTCATTAAAGAGGCTAAGAAAGAACTAAGTGAAAGGCAGAGCCATGAAGCTATTAAAGTTAGTCAATTTTCCACTACAACATCTCTCTCTCAAACAATACAACAAATCCCGCAAATTACTGTTTATGACCCTAGTGGACCTGTAAAAAACAAAAGGCCGTCCCTAGAAAGCAAGCAGGTTTCAATCTGGGTTAGAGCAAGTGCAGAAGAAAATGGAGAGAAAGAAACGACGTTGCGGAAATTGTAAGCAAAAGGGTCATTATAGGACAAGTTGTACTAATCCACCAGTTAATGATGTTACAGAAGAGGTAAAATATCGAATTTTAAATCGATTTTAAATAAAAATATCTTGAAAAATGTTATATTCGCATATGTATATGGTAATTCTTGAATTACATCATCTTTTTGCATTGAATCTGATTGTAAATATATGATTTGTTTAAGTTTAGTGTAGCACAGAGGATGATGGATCCGATGGCATGGACACTTAAACATGAATTTTATATGAAATCAATTGCTAGTAAATTTTTGAACTTTGAATTTCATTTTTTTATAATTCTCACATTTTTGTTCATAGATTCATGTAATATGTACATGCCTCGTGTTTGAACTCTTTTTTGTAGGGGAAGTTGCTAATCAACCTTATTTATCGAAAGCAAGACAAACGGATGGGGAAAGGAAGATATTCAATGTCTCAAGATTTTCTACATCTTAATTTTATTGCAAGAGTTGGAATTTTAATATTGTGCTCCTAAATAATAAATGTTGATTTTTATGCCTCAAGATGTGGTTTACCTTGTTCTTTTTTAAACTAGAGGGTTAATTGGTGTTTCACTTGTTCGGTATTATTTAGTATTATTTAGTTGTTCGGTATTATTTGGTTGCATTTGTAGTTGAAAATTGAAAATTATCAGACTAGTCTGGATATGTGTATTGAACTTTAAAAATTACTCACCTCAGGTTAGTTTCGGATGATTTCACCAATTTTTGTAAGATTCTGTCAGCTGAATGTCCGCATTTTGCTTTAAATTAGTTTTTTACAGTTTACTTTTGAAATTTTTCTTTGAAATGATGGCATAAATTTTCTTGTGAGAACTTTCTTTTCCCATGATTATTAGCCTGGAAGTTGCTTGTTATTATTCCTCTGAGAGTTGTTTAATATGGTTAATATGTAATTTTGTCATTTTTGTTCTTTGGAAATTCAATAGTACTTGTAAAAATATTTCACATAACCTTGGTGAAGTTTTAATGTAGTGGCAGAGAGTTCAATATGTTATTATGGTATCAGAGCAACACAGGTTCAAATCCTACTGGGCGCACAGAAAAAATAACGGATTAAAAACTACTGCCGTGCAATAAGCACAGCTTGCAGCCGATATGAAGGACAATGAACCTGCGAGGACGTGTAAAAATATTTCCATTAATCATCGTCACAAAACTCTAGAGCTGTGCTGTGGTGGCATGGAATTTACTATTACAAAGATGTGAGTTGATTATATATATTGGGCTAATGCATTCACTGAGTTTTTTAATTACAGGTAACTGTAGACTGTAGCATTTCTGATATTTTTGTTAGTTAGAATTTTTCTTTTTAGCCCGCCTTTCTATTGTTCGAATGTAATAATGCTGGTTACTTGTTTTTTTGGCTATTAATCATGTTGAGAAATATAGAAGAATTTGATTGATCCCAGTGGAACACATACCCGATATTTGATTGATCATGCCACTCGGATTATCCTATGAAGAATTCATGGTAACATATTGATCTTGTATTAATTGTAGCAGTATGTATACTATATGTGGAAGAGAAATTACAATTCATCTATTTAATGCATGCATATTTTGAATTCATTCCAATGCTGCAGACTTTGAATTCCTGAATCACTGCCCATCGTCCATGGCTGCAGCTTCCATTATATGTGCAACGGCAGGGATACCGGACATGCCATTTCTTTCTGACCCTGCATCCGCCATTACTTGGTGCCTAGGATTAACCAAGGTAAGATATATATAAAACACAGAGTTGTAGTTTGGCGTGTTTGGCGTGTTTAGCGTGCTGTTTTTTAAGAAATATAAATAATTAAACAACCATTCCACATATGCAATTCTTGTATGGCTAGCCATCTGACACTTGCGTTCCCTCTTGTTTCTTACTTTGTAGGATGGGATCACAAATTGCTGCCTACTCATGAAAGAAGCTGCAATGGATACTACTAAACAGACGAAGAGTCCAACGATCCTTACACATATGAGAGTAACATCAGTGGCCATCACAAGCGCATATTGTACCCTGAGCAATGTTGTAAAGTCTGTTGCCATGCGCATTAGGATCCAGACCCTCATTATTGAAGTTTGCTGTCAGGCACATTAGGATCCAGCAATGTTGTAAAGTCTGTGTTTTTGTTAAAGTCTAAAGTCTAAATTGTGAAAACTGGAAACTTATCTTCTTGTCTTAATGTCATAAAGTCTGTATTTTTGTTAAAGTCTGCATTGTGAAAAGTGGAAACATATTTGTTTTGTTGGAAACATATACTTCTGTTGGTAACTGCAAATTCTGGCAGCATTCTGCAACATATACAAGTATGCAGTATCTGTTTTGTTTTTGTATGTTTCTATCATTATTACTACTCTTGCTTAGCATTTAAACTTGAAAGTATTCTGTTGTGCAAATCCATAAAGAGATTGAAGGATTATGGTAACCAGTGTTTCATTGGATCCATTTTGGCAAGGAGATGGGTGTGCCAAAGGATGTAGCTGTAGCTGACTCATGCCTGCCACCTTCGCTTGTACTGGGTAATTAAGTTTTGAACAGAATTTAAAGTATCAACCAGACCATGCAAACGAGCACATTGAGCACATTGGCAAGTACATGGGTGAATACATGCAGGACATGAAAACGAGCAGATGTTTTTGCATTATATATGAGCACATTGAAGGTTGAAAAGTTTGATAATATTATATCAATAATGAGATAAAATCGGAAAACCACTTTGATATGGAACAGGGAAAACCACTCTGATATGGAACGAGCATGTATTCTATATTTTGTATGAATACAGCCACACATGCATAATGAATTTTGTTTGCTTGCTGATTCTAAAACCAAATTGCGTGCTGATAGAAAACCGTCTTCTGAATTTGAACTCAATCACAAATATATCATATATAATATTCATAGACAAAATTAGAAACTGTTTTCCAACCAGCCAGGTGCAAGCACAGCATCGTACACAGAGCAGAGCCTGATCAAAAGGAATGAGCCATTATCTTCAAGAGCTGTATCACAAAGTAACCAAAAAAACAAGACAAGATGGACCCCAAATTCCCCATTTATAGATCCCACCGCCAGCCAACCAAATAGAGATTCTACCCGTTTCCGAATTCCACCCTCGGAGGAGACGCCGCCGTGATCGGAAGAGGAATCAGAGAGACGACGAGGGTTCTCGTGTACGGGCTCAAAGAAAGAGATGCTGCCGTGGTTGCACGCGTATCTCGTCGCTGGTGTTACCTGCCAAGAGATTTCAGTTGTTCTGCTTGCTGGAGAATGGACAGAGGTGACAATTGGAGGAAGGGAGAACGAGGATGAGAAATTGATGACGCGACCTTCGAGGAAGAAGCGGCGTTTGTTAGGTTTTGTGGCTGGTAATTAAGCGTGGGGTTTGTTTACTAATAGGTGAAACATTTTGCAAATAACCCCTAAACCGTAATTAAAGAAGCATGAGCCAATCACATTGTGCCACGTCAGCAATGGTGTAGGAAAATCCTACATGGGCTGCTCATCCCCCTTAAACTCATATATATATATATATATATATATATATATGAGGAGGGATCAAATGACCCCCAAAAATAACCCCCAAAAATGACCCCCTATCAAAAATCCTATGCCCCCCATTTTTTCGGAAGATCCGAACCGTTCATCTTGATCTACACCCTCTAAATACCTTACCCACCAATTTTCAACCCGATCCCATGTGTTTTGCCCGTTCATCAACCATTCGCAAAAGTTCTATTCATGTGAAACCGTTAAATTTGGGTCGGATGGATGAACGGGCAAAACACATGGGATCGGGTTGAAAATTGGTGGGTAAGGTATTTAGAGGGTGGAGATCAAGATGAACGGTTCGGATCTTCCGAAAAAATGGGGGGCATAGGATTTTTGATAGGGGGTCATTTTTGGGGGTTATTTTTGGGGGTCATTTGATCCCTCCTCTATATATATATATATATATATATATATATATATATATATATATATATATATATATATATATATATATATATATATATATATATATATATATAGTTGAGATGGTTGTTCTAATATATTCATATATATATATATATATATAAAGATGAGGGGCGGATCCGAGTTTTCCGGCGGCGTTCGTGACCTAGGGTTCCGGCGGCTGGCGAAGGGAGACTCTCGGTGGATCCTTCCCAGTGGGGAGAATGGTGATCCGGGGGCGGGTTCTTCTGCTCCTGTGTAATGGTCACTTCCGACCGTCCGTATTTTAATGTGTGTTGTTGTTTCATGTGTGTCGTTTGGTATTTTAATTTTATTATTGTTCTCCGTAGCTCAGACGCGCGAGCGGACCTCGTTTTCACGATCCTCTCGGAAGCGCGATCACCCCGGTATCTTCTTTGTAATTTTAGGACATCGATGGACCTTTCCGCTTAATTCATTACAATTGTTAGATATGTATTTTTTTTCTAAATGTTAAGGATCTGTACGTTTTCAACAAGATGAAAATTTTTACTAAATATTTTTAAAACCTTAGCTTTTTGGACTATTTCGTTGGGCCTGGTTGCGAGTTTGAAACATCCAAATCTTTTATTATTAAATCTAATCCTATCTAAATTAATGGTATCCACAACCACTCTCCATTTCCCCTCTCACACACGTTTCCTCTCCCATCCTTCTCCCTATTTAATTAATTCTAAACCTAACCTAGGGCTACTCACGAAATAGGATGACAGCCGCCGCTCTTTTGTGTTAACAAAAAAAAATCAAACCCACCCATCTTATCCCTTGTTGCGCTCAGACCTATGGCCTCCTCTTCTTCGCGGCGGCCATCCTGCACGGTGACCTCGCCCTCCACCCTCATGGCGGCTCCCTCCGCCCAAGCCACCACGCACCGTGGGAACCCCCTCGAACCCAGGTAGCCGATGTCCTCCTCCACGAGCTCTTCTCTCTCCATGCGCCCAACTTCACGGCGACTTCGGCAGCCCAGCACATGCGACGCCGGCGCCTCCCTCTCGCGCCTTCGCAGTCGCCATTCCCCTCCCTCCGTTCGAAGTCCGGTGCTCCGATCCCTGCAACCGCCATCATTCTCGCTCACGAGCAAACCCCGACGACCCAAGATGCCGTCCGCCGCTTGCACTCGCTGAGCACCTCGCCTCCATCGCCCGTCCGCCGCTTGCACCCTCCATCGCCGCTCGAGGACGCTGACCTGTTGCTGCTTCTGCCATTTCACCCACGCAACGAACAGCTCGCCTTAACACGTAAGCTTGCCGAGTTTATGCTAGTAGCTTACGTATGTGGGTTATAATATGATTTATAGTTTAATACATCTGGATACTTAAAAAAAAGGTACCAAATTAATTTTCTTCAACCTTTTCTCGTAAACATTGGGTATGAGTATATCATTGATCTTTAGTGATGAGGAATTAAAATGATTCATTTTTACAAGGTTCCGTCCCCATTACTTCATCTTTTTCCTAATTAAAATGCTTAGATTGCATAGATGGAGGTGACAAAAATGTGTGAAAAAGAAACGTATGCTAAATGCCATGTTATAATATGGTTTATAGTTTAATACTATATATGCATGTGTATTATCCGTAGTTATGTAATTATAACTGTAAGTTTAACCTTATAATTTGAGTGCTTCGTAAACCGCAGGCCAAGTTAATAATAGGATAGTTCTTATTTTAATGTTGGGTAAGTGTTATTCATAGCATTTTAATTTATAGCTAGTATAACCAATACCCTAGTTTAGCGGGTACCATATGAGCCTAGGGCACTGATAAAACATATATGTATCTTTATGAAGTGACAAACAGCAACCCATCTTAGGCATGCAGTACCCTCTATTAGATGGATTATAAGTAAACTATATGTATACATGCTTATAAGTTTTGTGATGCCAATTTAACAAATGAGTAGGATTAGTAACTTGATAGTACTGTTAATTTATAGTGCTTATGAATCAGTAACGTGTGATAGTAATGCTAATGACAGTTGGTGAGCTTTTTAATATATGTTTTATAACCGTAATTATATATTAAAAATAAACCATGTGTTATGATAATATTATTATTTGTTATAACCGGTAATTTTAAATAAGTTTTAAATAACCATATGTATGTAAATAGTACGATCATGCTTTTCTAATAGTTAATTTCGTTAAACTGACATCGGAACCAAATGACGCAGATATAATACGCCTTTCATGCGACCGTTGCCTCTTTCAGATCCGACGCCAGATTTACGCGTGAACATCATTCAGACGGACTACCGCGGACGCGACGCCTGGACGAGACGCCCCGGACGGATGACACACTCGCCACCGCAGGCAAGTGTACCCACTTGCGTTTTTGACCGTGCTTTGGTCTTAGGTTGCTAGAACTGTTAGACTGTGAATGTATAGAACCGGACGTGAAATGATAGCGTCCGGGACGCCCCTGATGACTTAGACTTGACGATGAAGTATAAGCTCGACAAACAACAACTTTTGACACCGTAGGGCTATCCTGTGTGTGCGTGCGTGTGGACACCCTAGAATAACAATTCCTTACACTTGTCATGTCATGTCCCTGTTACACAAAAAGCCTTCGGGCGTTTCGGATGCTCTCCATGCGAGAGTGATCCCCGTGACTGTTATACAAAAAGCCTGCGGGCGTTTCGGATGCTTTCCTTGCGGAAGTGATCCCTGTTATACAAAAAGCCTGTGGGCGTTTCGGATGCTTTCCTTGCGGAAGTGATCCCTGTTATACAAAAAGCCTGCGGGCGTTTCGGATGCTTTCCTTGCGGAAGTGATCCCTGTTATACAAAAAGCCTTCGGGCGTTTCGGATGCTTCCCTAGCGGAAGTGATCCCTGTACTTCTTGTCCTGAGTTCCTGGGGTTGGGGTAGGGTTGAGCGTGCGCACCGCAAGAGGGTCTGATCCCCCTCGAACCGTAAGGCGTGAACCCTTCGTGTCACACTTGTCTTGTCTTGTCCCGTCCCGTTTGTCATGTCTTGTCCCGTCACGTCCCGTCTTGTCATGACACCTGTAGGTTAGTCCCGTAGTTGGTAGCACACGCTACGACTACTACTTGTCCCGTTTTACTTTCCTGCTGCGTTACTTCCTGTTGTGTTACCCTGTTATAACCACAGCATGCTAATCAACCAGTAAACTGTTGTCAAAAAGAACCTCAGCATGTTAATCAACCAGTAAACCGTTGTTTAAAGTTCGGTGCACTTGCAGTAAAGTCTAACCCTTCTTGTAGACTTTACCTGACGTACAGTTCCTTTTTCTTGGGTGCTGTACGTCAGGTGTTCAGCCAGAGATCGTGGATGAGGCAGACTCGCTGGAGTACGTGGAGCCGGGGATGTCGTCATCAGAGTACGTACCTGACGAGGACCAGACCTAGCGGTCATTGTTTTAGTCGTCACTTTCAGAGGTTGCTACTTTTCGGTTTGTCTTTAAACTTTTGTTGCCATGCTTAGGCTTCTTTTAGACTTTGTACTTGTTGGATAACATATCTCTATTTTAATGAATGCACTATCTTTTCCCTACCTTTGTTGTTTCGAACTATAAAAATGCAAGAACCTGAAAAGTCTTTTAAAATGGTACCCCTACAGACGCTTATTGGGTCCGAGCTTCTAAAGCTCTGGCCTAAGCGGGCCTCGTCACGTTTCGCTTCTGTCCATTTTGGGAAGCGGGGCGTGACATCCTGTGTTGAGGGGAGCCAGTGGGGAGGAGGTCGTGAGGGGATCTGGATCGGAAGGAGGTTCCGGTGTGGCGGAGGTTTGGGCTTCCCTGGGTGGTCCGGTTGATAAGCGATCTTCAGGTGATGGGACTACGCTTCGTAAGGCGGTTGATGCTATCGGTGGTAAGGCGACGAACGAGGAAGAGGGCTGGGTGGAGGTCCGTCGGGATCGGCGCAGATCTCTTCTACCTAATCGTCAGAGGCCGCAGCTTTGGAGACGCCCACCTGTGGGGCGGTCTTCAACGATTAGCTTGCCGAGGGTGTTGGGGAAGAAACCTCCTGTTGCACACAAGGTGCTTGCGGAAATCCCCCTGAGGCCTGTTCAGATTCCTCCGAAGCCTAAGGCTCCAATTTCTATTGATGCTAATGCGGAGAAGAGATCGTGGCTAGATGTTTGCGCGGAAAGACGATCATATGGGGCGGGGCTGGCAATGAAGTTGGTTCCACCGGTTATTGGTGTGAATGGTGTCCCTCGCACGAGGGTTTTTGGTTCCTTGGTCGAGCGAGGGGCCGAGATGTGGAAGAACACTCTTGTGGGGTATGTCTTGGGCGAGACCCCTTATTATGGTCAAATCGTGGCGTGGTTGGAGAGGCTCTGGAGGCTTAAGAAGAGGGTGCAGGTCTACTCCAAGGACAACGGGTTCTTTTACTTCAGATTTGAATCTTCAGAAGATTGTGATAGGATTCTGCGGGGGGGGGGGGCCATGGTTATTTGATGGCAGGTTGGTGGTGTTGAAAAAATGGAGCATGAACCTTCGGCACGACAGAGATATTCTCACTACCGTCCCGGTATGGGCCCAGTTACACGGGCTGCCTTTATATTTGTGGAATTTGGAGACGCTTAATATAATTGCCTCAGTGATTGGGATTCCTATGTGTCTGGATCGAGCGACAGCTAATTTGGAGAGGATTTCATATGCGCGGTGTTTGGTTGAAGTAGATGCTACTATACCTCTACAGAAATCAATTGAAGTGGAACTGGATGTGGGGAAATTATAAGCCTAGAGGCAAAATTCGAAGGAGAACCACCAAGGTGTAGTAAATGTGTATGTTTTGGCCATACCGATGCCCAGTGCACTATGGCGGAAGAGCCCCCTTCAATCCAAGGTGAAGTTGCGGCGAATGGGGATGTTCCTAATGTTCCGGTTGATGGAGTCAGAGTGGATGGGCCCGAAGTGGTGGCCCCGTTTGATGCAGATATTGGGGAGAGGATGTACAATGTTTCGCCAAGTATAAATGCCCAAGAGAAGGCAGCTTCTCAGCCGATTGTACCGCCTATCGTCCTTTCATTGGCCACTCCAGAGCTTGTGGGGGAGGAAGTGGGTCTTAATCTAGATGGGAACAATATTGTTGAATCCAATGATGGTCCAGGCGAGGGTCCATCGGTTCAATGCCTTGTGGATGCCCCGGGTGAGATTACTCCGGAGAATACGGTCCCTGCGCCTTCTCTTCATATCTCGGGTTGTATGCCTGGGAGCGGGCATGCTGCCGAAACATCCCTTGAGGCTTCAGTGGAAGCTGCTGCTGAGCCATCTCCCGAGTCTACGGGCATCGGTCAGGTGGCGGTTGCGCATTGCCCGGCTGTCAAGCCGAGGAGGGACTCTTCTCTCCCTTCTCTACTGGAGTGTCGTGGGGGTGACGATATTGATAGGATCCCTGAGGTCCTGGCTATTGACAACCCGGAGTGGGTGGCAGAGGAAATTAAGCAGGCTGATGAGGGCAAGAAGGTGAGAAAGAGATCGGAATGTCAATCTGAATCTGTTGCTAGGAGGAGCTCCAGGATTCATAGTGGCGTTCCCAAAAATCCTCCTAGTCAATGACGGTCTTCATTTGGAATACTAGGGGGTTGAATACCCCAGTTCGGCGTCGGGATCTGATGGATAGAATCAACAAAATTAAACCTTCGGTAATCATTCTTCTAGAAACTAAACTTAGTTCGTTGGACAGGATTTCTGTGTTTCCTAATCACTGGACTTCTTTCCATAATATGGACAAAGCTACGGGCGGTCGGGTTGTGATATTCTTGGATCCGACAGTTTGGAAGGCTGTGCTTTACTCCTCTTCGGATCAACATGTTACTCTCTCTTGTTCTAACATTGGAGGACTTTCATGTGCTATTACTGGAGTGTATGGCAGGAATACGGTGGGTGAGCGCAAAGCCTTATGGAAGTCTATTCAATGTGATGCAGCTATGTTCAATAAGGGGGTGTGGATGGTTGGTGGAGATTTTAATAGTGTTCTAAACTCTTTGGATAAAGTTGGAGGTAGGAGGTTGGATCAAAAAATCCTTTTTGATTTCCATGAGTGTATTGGTGCTAGCCAACTGCTGGAACTCAAGAGCAAGGGCAGCAAGTACAGCTGGTGTAATAATAGAGTGGGTGGTGGCCGTATATCTTCTCGCCTAGACAGAGTTTTTGTAACTAATGAATGGCTCAGCATGTTTTTCGATTCTTATTTGGAGTATCTGGACCCGTTCACTAGTGACCATGCTCCAATGGTGGTCAGATTTCATACTCAGGTACTTTCCGATCCAAAGCCATTTAAGTTCTTTAACTATTGGAGCAAATGCCCTGGGTTTTCTGACATTGTTGAAGAGGGCTGGGGGCTATATGTGGCGGGCACACCTATGTATTGTGTATGCCAGAAGCTAAAGATGTTGAGGCCTTTAATTCGCAAGTGGTCTGTTAATCACAATGCTTCTAAGCTTGTGAATATTGCCCGTTCTAATCTGGAATCTATAAGGAAAAATCCACAATTGCATTCTGAGGCTTCTCTGTAAACTATTGAGCAGGCTGCGTTGAAGGAGTTGACTAGGGCAATGAGTTTGGAAGAGGAGATGTTTCGCCAAAAGAGTAGGCAGGATTGGATCTCCTTGGGGGATCGAAATACTAAATTCTTTTATAATGCAATGAAGTCGAGGGAAAGTCATAACAGTTTGACTCATTTGGTGGATGCTAGTGGGATGCCCTCAAGTACCATTGATGGTCTGAAGAATGATGCTATTGATTTTTATGTGGGGTTGTATAACCAGAATAATTATGCTACTGCTTTCCACCCCATGACTCCTAAACGAATACTTACTGCGGAAGCATCGGCCTGGCTGATCAGGAGGATTTCGGCGGAGGAAATCAAGTCTGTGGTTTTTCAGATGAGCCCCGATAAGGCCCCGGGCCCTGATGGATATAATGCGCATTTCTTTCAGCACTATTGGCACAAAATTGGTGATGATGTTTCTTTGGCGGTAAAGTCCTTCTTTGCTGCGGGCTCCCTTCCGAGGCAAGTAAATCATACCAATCTTACTCTAATTCCCAAGAATTCTAATGCTACCTCTCTTAGCGACTATAGACCCATCGCTTGCTGCAATGTCCTGTATAAAATTATAAGCAAGATTATCTGCAATAGGCTCAGGGTGGTAATTCATGAGCTTATCTCTCCTAATCAGGCAGCCTTTCTTAAGGGGAGGTTGTTGTCGGATAGCTCCCTTATTGCTCATGAGCATATTAGGGAATTTAGTAGCCCTATGGGGGAAGGGCCTGCCTTAAGCTGGATCTGCGGAAAGCTTTTGATTCTGTGAATCGTGCTTTCATTCTTCACCTTATGGGTCAGATGGGATTTCCTCAGGTCTTTCTCAGATGGGTCAGTGAATGTATTAATTCGCCCACTTTCTCAGTGATGGTAAGGGGCTCCCCTGTGGGATATTTTGAGGGCAACAGGGGTATTAGGCAGGGGGATCCTCTATCTCCTTACCTATTCGTTATTGCTATGGAAGCCTTCTCTATTCTGATGGCTAAATCGCTAGACTGTGGTGCTCTCCTGCCTATGCGACATGCCGGTTCCATTTCACACCTTCTGTTTGCTGATGACCTGCTAGTGTTTTGCAGAGCCAATCTTAAATCTTTTAGGTGTATCAAGGCCATACTTTTGGAGTTCAAAGACTTGACTGGGTTGCAGGTCAACTGGGACAAGAGTTCGGCTATTTTTAGTAAAGGAACCAAGGACAGGTCTACTCTGGCGGACTGTTTGGGTATCAAAATTACCTCCACTTTTACTACTTATCTTGGTCTCCCATTGTCTTCCAAATATCCTAAGGCTCCTATGTACGGGAGATTGATAGATAAATGCCGGAAGAGGCTTATGAGATGGACATCTACTATGTTATCTACTGCTGGGCGGATTGAGCTGGTTAAATCAGTCATTTATGGTATGGTGTCTTTCTGGATGCAAGCCTATCATATGCCTTATACTGTTGTGCGGGAAATTTCTTCCATGTGCAGGCGTTTCATTATGGGGCCCTCGCGTGCCTGGTCTTGGAAGGATATTTGTACCCCTAAAAATGAAGGAGGAGTTAGCATTCGGTTATTAGAAGATCTAAATGTAGCCTCGGGGGTTAGGCTAACTTGGAGATTTCTGACCTCCAAGAGCTTATGGGCAAATCATATGAGAGCTAGATATGATGGGAATGCTGGGTTCTTTGTGTTGGATCTGGATCCTAGCCTAGAGGGGGGTGAATAGGCTAATAAAAAATTCTCGTGCAACCCACGAGAAATCACACGCAGTTAAAAGCACAACCAGAGTAATGAAAAGCAGACACAGAGTACACAGCAGATTTACCCTGGTTCGGTCGTCCCAACGACCTACTCCAGCCCCCAAAGCTAATACTAGATTGAATAGTGCAATAGGTACAAAGTCACAAGTTAGAGCACGCTCAGAGCACCCTCTACGTCTCTACACTCGCCGGACTCTCAGTACCCCACACACAGTGTTTCCTCTCACTATCAATCCTAGCAAAGCTTTCTACCAGCTAGTCCCAAACTAGCTGGGTCCCACTTGTCTAGTCCCAACTAGACAAGTCCCAAAATAGTCACCAAAAACAGGTAAGAGTTTCCCCTACAGAGAACGTTACACTAAGACACAAATAAAGGAGTTTAGAGTTTAGAAATGCTCAGTTTGTATCTGTGTAGGCGTCTCTGTCAATCTGCACGTCGTCAGCTCCAATCTGACGCAAACGGTGTCTCAATCTGACTCCTGGATTGCAAGATACACACTGGTCTGTGTGTAAAGAAATTCAGTTCAATCCTTTATAATCTGTCGGTCTGTGCGCGTAGTAGCTCCTTAAAAATAGCAGTCGGTGCGTGTAGCAATTCAGCTCATTCCTTTTAGATCACGGACTGTGTGCAAAGCAAACTCAAAATAAACTCCCCTGCCACGTCAGCTTCCGAAAATGCGCCTGCTTCGATTCGTTTACTTTCAATCGTAAGCACGTGATTAAGCCACGTCAGCTCCGATCTTCGGCTATCGCATGCAGGCGGAGGAGAACAGCGTCGACTCCAACTCCGAGCTTCGTGGGCTTCGAGACCAGTAATGGGGATTCGATGGCGACTGCTTCGGTGGCTCTCGGCAGCGTGATGAGAAGCTCCGGTAGCTCTCCTACGACGATGGCTTTAGGGGCGGCGGTTAAGTCACGGC
The DNA here is from genome assembly GCA_030789695.1 of Scilla litardierei. Lineage (NCBI taxonomy): Eukaryota > Viridiplantae > Streptophyta > Magnoliopsida > Asparagales > Asparagaceae > Scilla > Scilla litardierei. The sequence continues at coordinate 193,911,688 of CM061133.1, forward strand.
AGCAACGACGACTTGGATTCGACAACGATCAGCAGGCCGCAGTGGTCTTCAGCGGCGAGCTCTTCGGTGGCGTGGACTTCTTCGTTTGCTCGACGGTCGACGACGGCTCAGCGTGACGGCAGCGACGGGGTTTTTCTGCTTCGAATTCTCCGCTGCTTCTGAGTGGTCGACGGTGAGCTCCTTCTCAGGTGGCAATGGCGGTGTCTTGCTCTTCCGACTTCACATACAGTTTCCAGCGGCGATCTCTCGTTTCTCCGGGCAAGCTGATTTAACGGCGGCGACTCTTCCTTTGCGACAGCAGCTCGAAGATGGCAGCGAGTTCTTCGTGGCAGCGGCTTCGTCAAGTTGCAGCGATCTCTGATGTGCAGCGATGGCAGCTCTCCCTTCAGCGATGATGGCGTCAACAGAAAGCGGCGAACGGCGGCTTCTTGATGACGATGTTGTCTCGGCTTCGGAGATGCCGACGGCGTTCCCTCCACGGCAACTTCGAGCAGCTTCGTGTATGGCACCCTCTTGATTCTTGATGACGAGCAGGGGGAGTCTCTTTTTGTTGCTAGGGTTTCTTTTTGGCCGCCCCTTTCAATGTTGTGCTCAATATATATTTTTTTGTAAGCCGCAATAATATTGCGTACCCCCACCTCTTTTTATTTGATTGCTGCCGCACTAAAAAATTTTGTAGCTGCCCCCTTTCAAATTAAGTTTTATTGCCCTGCTCAATAATCTTGTACATACACGTAATGAAACCCTAGGGATGTTAAGGTTTATATAGAATGGTCTAGGATTAGAACAAAAGTAGTTGGGATTGATTTGTAATGGAGATATGATAGCAATTCAGATTGGATATGAAAAGTGATTAGGCGTTTGAATAGGAGATCAAGTGAAATTGGAATCGGATTTGAAATACGAATTCTAAATTGAATCTCCACGGTATTTGACTTAATCAAATCAACCATAAGTATTTGATTTGCACCAATCACCAATTGATTTGATCCAATCATCTTTTGAACAAGTTAAACTTCTTTGTGCATAACCACTTCATCTCTCCCAATGTGCTATACGAATAGCAAATCCGCCAAATGTCGAAAGTATATCATTTTGCCAAGCCTGAAACATACTGAGCACACACATTAGATATACTGACACGTTTGTCATCATCAAACCAAAATCCTAGATCGTTGCTTCCAACAATCTCCCCCTTTTGGTGATGACAAACCCACAAAAGATTTGATCAATAAGAATGAGTGTGTGAAGTGTGTTGAAGGGTGTAATGCAATATGAATCATGAGATGAATGTTCAACAAACTAATAACAAAAATAATAGCATGCTCCCCCTTCTCTCAAGCTCCCCCTTCAACGGATATTCAAGTATATTTCAAGCTCCCCCTTCAACAAATAATATCAAGCTCAAAGAGCAAAATCTTTTCTTTCTTTCTCCCCCTTTGTAATCACCAAAAGTGGATTAATGAAGTCACAAAAATATCTCAAGCAAAAATAAATCATTATTAGATGTAGCGTGTAATTTGCATGAGCATTCCAAATAATAGACAAGTCAAGTTCATAGAATTTCATACCAAGACTTCTCCACCTTTGTGTAAGTGAAATGATATAGACAATAGAGTACTAAGGGAGATTCAATTTTAGAACAATCAACCAAATCAATCCACATTTTCCAATTTTTCATGAATATCACTAGGATTGATTTTTCCCACCTCATCAAAGATGAGTTCAAGTTACCGAATCCCAAAACATGGCCTAAAAGAACTTTTAAATGTGGGATGGCATTGCTTGACGAGTTATATACACCAACGCTAATGATTACCCATGTAGCACAAGTTGGATACTCGTGGGTTGTGTATTAGCCATGAAGTGTATCCATTTTTCATACGGAGCAAATATCGTTTTTTTTTCAATTCTTTTGTGCTCAATTTTAATTCATGGCTACACATCATATCCCTTAGAAATTTCAGAAATTAATCATTCCTACATTCACGTTTCATTATTCTTCAAAAGAATCTCCAAAAGCACTAAAAAGTCAAGTATCGTGAAAGTGCAAATGTAGGTGTAGAAGTCAAGTTTGAAACTTATGAGACATGTCATGGCTACTAAAAAGAATAACATCATGTTCATGTAGCTACAACAATAATGAATTGACTTCTACAAGGGATAGAATTGATCATTCATACAATATCACTCAAGAGATTCAAAGGAGGATCCAATAAGCACACATTTTTTTTATTTTTGATTTTTCAAATTTTTTTTTCAGAAATAAAAACATTAAAAATCATCCATGCAAGCACACAAAGCAAAATAAATCAAGCACACAAAATCTATGAAGGTATGCAATGCAATGCAAAGAGGGATAGAAATTATACCTTCTCGTCGCTTTTTGACGAAGGAGCTAAAAGAATGAGACGTTGAGTTTATTGCTCCTTGCCAAAACTCCATCACACCTACATGAAAGGTGTTAAGTGTGACCTTGGAATCCAACAAGGTCCACTAGTGTTAGCCAACATGGTTTTAGGAACCCACACTTGTTTAAATTTAATATTTGTGTTCCTAAATTTACAATAGTATGATGTGTGGCCTACACTATCACAAGTAAAGCACTTTGCATATAAATTCTTCGCAATAGACGGTGCATTGTGGAATTTCTTGAATTTTTGTTTTTCAGCGTTTTTCAGACCAAAACCAAGTCCTCTTCTATTATTGCCATATAATTGATTCTCTAAAATAGTGTCCAATGATTGTTTTCCCGTAGAGAATTTCTTAATGGCAAGTTCAAGATTAGAGACTTTGGTTTTCAACAATTTATTTTCTTCCACAAGCAATGTGCATTTACTTATAAAAGCTCTCTTGTTTTCCTCTTCCTTCTTTTCAAATTCAACCATTTTTCTTTTAAAATCATTATCCAACATGCAGAATTTATCATTAAGCTCTCTAATAACATAGTCTTTTTCAGTTTCGAGCTTAATCAAATCAAGTTTAAGCATGCTAATATTATTCATCAAGGAAGCGCAAGAGAGACAAGGTGCTTCATCATTAAAACTGGATTTTTCCTTTTTCAAACTATCAATAGTAGAGTCACGAGCAACAATATCAATTTTGAGTTTTTCAATCTCTTTAGACATTTCATATTCAGATTGTTGCATTTCAAAGTTTTCATTTTGGTAGTCATCTATAGTGGATTCAAGCTCTACTATTTTATCTTGCATTTCTTTACAAAGAGTAAGGAGTTCAGTTTTACTACCAGAAGTTACCTCATTGTGTATTCCCATCAATGCCATGCAAGAATGGGCTTCGTGTTCCTCCTCCTCGCTCTCAGCTTCGCTATCCATGTCCCAAGTAAGCACCTTGGATTTTCCCTTTTCTTTAGCTACCTGAGCTGTCTCATGTGGGCAATCCCTCATTCGATGTCCTCTTTTCTTGCATTTAAAACAAGTCATTCTATTAGTAGTATTCTGATCATAATTTTGCTTAGAAGACTGAAAAAAGTTAGAGCGATTAAACCTGGGTGCCATTTCTGCTCTTCCTTGCTTGGTCTGGACAAACTTTCTGAAATTTCTGACCATTAGCGCTATGTCATCATCATCATCTTCACTTTCGTCAGCTTTCAGAGCAAGTGGCTTGGTAGCTTTCTCTTTTTCCTCAGGTTTCTCCCTTTCATTAATATTTTGCAGTTCAAGCTCGTGGGACATTAAATTACCTATTAAGTCCTCCACCTTCATCTGTGACAGATCTTTTGCTTCTTGGATGGCAGTGACTTTAGGCCTAAAAGAGCTTGGCAGAGCTCTTAATATCTTCCTCACCTGCTCAAGGCTAGAATATGGCTTACCGAGCGAACTAGACTTGTAGACAATGTTGGTGAACCTCGCAAACATTTCTGATATCGTCTCTGATGGTAGCATGCGAAATCCCTCGTATTCCGTGCTCAGAAGTGCAAGTCTAGACTCCTTCACCTGTGACGTTCCCTCATGCGTCACCTCCAAAGTATGCCATATTTCCTGTGCAGTTAGACAATGTGAGATACGATTGAATTCAGATTTATCTAATGCACAAATAAGAGCATTCATAGCTTTAGCATTTAAAGAATAGAGCTTCCAATCATTATCATCCCACTTATCATCAGGTTTAGGCATCTCAGTATTTTCAATTTTGATACCGGGTGATTTATATCCTTTTTCAACAATTTGCCAAGCTTTATAATCAATAGAAATAAGATAGATTTTCATACGATTTTTCCAGTAAGCATAATCTCCTCCATTAAATCTAGGTGGTCGGGAAATGGACTGACCCTCAGCAAAAGCACTATCAATGTGGTCCATGGTCAACTGGGCTAGATCTACTAAACTGGCTCTGATACCACTTGTTGGATCTGGATCCTAGCCTAGAGGGGGGGGGGGGTGAATAGGCTAATAAAAAATTCTCGTGCAACCCACGAGAAATCACACGCAGTTAAAAGCACAACCAGAGTAATGAAAAACAGACACATAGTACACAACAGATTTACCCTGGTTCGGTCGTCCCAACGACCTACTCCAGCCCCCAAAGCTAATACTAGATTGAATAGTGCAATAGGTACAAAGTCACAAGTTAGAGCACGCTCAGAGCACCCTCTACGTCTCTACACTCGCCGGACTCTCAGTACCCCACACACAGTGTTTCCTCTCACTATCAATCCTAGCAAAGCTTTCTACCAGCTAGTCCCAAACTAGCTGGGTCCCACTTGTCTAGTCCCAACTAGACAAGTCCCAAAATAGTCACCAAAAACAGGTAAGAGTTTCCCCTACAGAGAACGTTACACTAAGACACAAATAAAGGAGTTTAGAGTTTAGAAATGCTCAGTTTGTGTCTGTGTAGGCGTCTCTGTCAATCTGCACGTCGTCAGCTCCAATCTGACGCAAACGGTGTCTCAATCTGACTCCTGGATTGCAAGATACACACTGGTCTGTGTGTAAAGAAATTCAGTTCAATCCTTTATAATCTGTCGGTCTGTGCGCGTAGCAGCTCCTTAAAAATAGCAGTCGGTGCGTGTAGCAATTCAACTCATTCCTTTTAGATCACGGACTGTGCGCAAAGCAAACTCAAAATAAACTCCCCTGCCACGTCAGCTTCCGAAAATGTGCCTGCTTCGATTCGTTTACTTTCAATCGTAAGCACGTGATTAAGCCACGTCAGCTCCGATCTTCGGCTATCGCATGCAGGCGGAGGAGAACAGCGTCGACTCCAACTCTGAGCTTCGTGGGCTTCGAGACCAGTAATGGGGATTCGATGGCGACTGCTTCGGTGGCTCTCGACAGCGTGATGAGAAGCTCCGGCAGCTCTCCTACGACGATGGCTTTAGCGGCAGCGGTTAAGTCACGGCGGCAACGACGACTTGGATTCGACAACGATCAGCAGGCCGCAGCGGTCTTAGCGGCGAGCTCTTCGGTGGCGTGGACTTCTTCGTTTGCTCGACGGTCGACGACGGCTCAGCGTGACGGCAGCGACGGGGTTTTTCTGCTTCGACTTCTCCGTTGCTTCTGAGTGGTCGACGGTGAGCTCCTTCTCAGGTGGCGATGGCGGTGTCTTGCTCTTCCGACTTCACATATAGTTTCCAGCGGCGATTTCTCGTTTCTCCGGGCAAGCTGATTTAACGGCGGCGACTCTTCCTTTGCGACAGCAGCTCGAAGATGGCAGCGAGTTCTTCGTGGCAGCGGCTTCGTCAAGTTGCAGCGATCTCTGATGTGCAGCGATGGCAGCTCTCCCTTCAGCGATGATGGCGTCAACAGAAAGCGGCGAACGGCGGCTTCTTGATGACGATGTTGTCTCGGCTTCGGAGATGCCGACGGCGTTCCCTCCACGGCAACTTCGAGCAGCTTCGTGTATGGCACCCTCTTGATTCTTGATGACGAGCAGGGGGAGTCTCTTTTTGTTGCTAGGGTTTCTTTTTGGCCGCCCCTTTCAATGTTGTGCTCAATATATATTTTTTTGTAAGCCGCAATAATATTGCGTACCCCCACCTCTTTTTATTTGATTGCTGCCGCACTAAAAAATTTTGTAGCTGCCCCCTCTCAAATTAAGTTTTGTTGCCCTGCTCAATAATCTTGTACATACACGCAATGAAACCCTAGGGATGTTAGGGTTTATATAGAATGGTCTAGGATTAGAACAAAAGTAGTTGGGATTGATTTGTAATGGAGATATGATAGCAATTCAGATTGGATATGAAAAGTGATTAGGCGTTTGAATAGGAGATCAAGTGAAATTGGAATCGGATTTGAAATACGAATTCTAAATTGAATCTCCACGGTATTTGACTTAATCAAATCAACCATAAGTATTTGATTTGCACCAATCACCAATTGATTTGATCCAATCATCTTTTGAACAAGTCAAACTTCTTTGTGCATAACCACTTCATCTCTCCCAATGTGCTATACGAATAGCAAATCCGCCAAATGTCGAAAGTATATCATTTTGCCAAGCCTGAAACATACTGAGCACACACATTAGATATACCGACACGTTTGTCATCATCAAACCAAGATCCTAGATCGTTGCTTCCAACACTTTGCGGCTAGGGGATTATTGACACATTCTGGCACTTGGAAACATATGCTTAACTGTAGAATGGCATCCAGTAAACTCATAAGGCGTGTGGTGAGAGATGGACGTTCTACTCTTTTCTGGCATGACTACTGGCTTGATTGTGGCCCTCTCAAGAATCTTGTTGTTGTTCCCTTGGAATCTTCTATGCAGCGAGTGTGTGATTATTGGGTCCAAGGGACCTGGGCCAATGATCCCGATATTATCAACATCCGGCCTCACCTGCAGAGGGTGACCCTCTCCCAGGGTTCCGATACTTGGTGCTGGGCGCCGGTTGGGTCAGCTTCTACTGCGCAGGCATCATCCTTGCATGGGGTCGGGTCTCATGCCGTGGGTAATCCAAGCATTGCTGGTTGTATGGGGGCTGCTTCTAGCAGCAGTCCGCGTCCTGGAGGGGTTCTTCCGGATGTGGCTAGATCTCCTGAGGGGTCCGCTGGGCGTTTGGGTGCGGCTCCTAATTGTGGACCCCGTTCGAGGATGTCCCTTTCACTTTTAAGGCGGCCTGGGAAGGGGTTCGGATGCGGGGAAGGCCTTTCCGCTTCTATAAGTTGGTTTGGTTTCCTGGTCATATACCGAAATGGTCCATAACTCTTTTGCGTGCTTTTCGGGGTAAGCTACTGACTAAGGATGTCATTAATAAATGGGGCCTTACCACATCTGTTAACTGCGTGCTTTGTGGAGGTGATATCATGGAAGACTTAAATCACTTATTCTTCTCTTGCTCCTACACGCTTTACCTACTTAAAAGGTGTATGCTAAAATTGAATGTCAAAGATCAGTTTGGCATCTCTTTGTCTGATATTGGTGATTATTATTTAGATAATTTTGGGGTCAAAGGATCGCTGAGCAGAATAGCTAAAATTGCTCTTTCTTCCTTGGTGTGGCACATTTGGCATGAAAGGAATGGTAGGGTCTTCGAGGGGAAGAGCAGAGGTAGAGCTGATATTTTTGAGGCTATTGCTGCTGATGTCAGAGTGGCTATGATAGGCCAGGAGTCCTCCTCCTACGATGAGGCGACAGTTTTTGCAAATTGGGAGATAAGAGATTTGGGCTAAGGCTTTTTGTTCGTTTTGGTTGCATTCTTTGTATTGTATGTGTAGGGAGAGGAATCTCTAATTGAGAGTGACGACGCTTGTGCCCCCTCCTCTCTTTATTGATTCCTCATTCCTGCTGGCTGTATACTCTGTACATTCTTTCTTAATAAAGTTTTACTAACTTTCCATATATATATATATATATATATATATATATATATATATATATAGTTGAGATATATAGGATCTATATAATGGAGGAAGGAGGTTCCGGCGACACAGGTGACCCGATATTTGCGGGTGATCTCGGGGTTTCTTCCATCAACGGTGAGGTGAGCCAACCATCTGGTTTCGCAGAGGGTCCTTCAATCCCTATTTCCTCAGGAGGAGAGGGAGATTGGCACATGGTGAAACGGAAAGGCAAGGGATCGGCGAGTATCACTGGAAAGAGCATTAGGGCCGACGATCTGCGACCAAGAGTTAATGTTAACCCGCAAAATAGGATGGGGCGCGGTCGGATTCCCCATGGGCGCGGAGTGCCTGTGCCTCATCCAAGAGGGATGAACCCTGCGAACAAGGCAAAATCTGTTGGTGACCATAAGGTGTTTGAGAAAATTCCCATAAGACCAAATATCCCAGTTCACATCAACACCTCTGGACCAAAACCCTCTTGGTCTGATGTTTGTGCTAATCGTAGATCATACGATGATTCTCTCTCCATGTCATTTGTCCCTCCCTTGATTAAAGAGAGTGGGATTTGTGTTGGTAGGGTCCTAAGCTCCATGCTTGCGAAGGGGGCGGAGCGGTGGAAAAACACTTTGGTGGGGTACGTTCTCGGAGACGTCCCCTATTACGGACAATTGCGTGCCTGGGTTGATCGGCTTTGGAAACTAATGAATGGGGTTCACATTTACAGTCGTGAGAATGGGTTCTTCTACTTCAGGTTTGACTGTCCAGAAGAGTGTGAGCGAGTTCTTCATGGCGGGCCGTGGCTATTCGATGGGAGATTGACTGTGTTACAGAAATGGAGTCCAACTTTTAGGCATGACAGGGACATGCTTCTGCTGTACCTGTATGGGTCCAATTTCACGGCCTACCCCTTGGTATGTGGACGAAGGAGATTCTTAATGTTGCTTCATCAATTATTGGGTCCCTTATATGTCTTGATAAAGCTACTGCCAGGCTAGACCGTTTGTCCTACGCTCGATGCCTGATTGAGGTTGATGCATCAAAGCCCCTTCCACCAAGGGTTAGTCTTGAATTGGATGACAGATCTATTGTTGGTATTGAAACTAAATATGAAGGGGAGCCCCCAAGATGTAGCAAATGCGTCTGTTTTGGTCATTCGGATCACAAATGTCCTGACCAACCCAAGCTCCCTTCAATCCAACCGTCTCCAAATGATATTCCCAAGTCTACAAGTAGTCATCTTGTCGACTTAGTAGCGCCGGAGGGGGCTCATGGGGTTATGATTACAGAGTCTTCAGAAATGCCAATTGCTCCTCCCAAGCTAACAGCCTCTCCTTCAGAATCTTTGGTAGTGTCACATGGGAGTCTACCTGCAGCGCCTATTGGGGCTGAACAAATTGACCCTGACTTGGTTTTTGATGAGGGGAGTGGAGGGCTAAATGATAGTCCTACAGAAGATGGAATCGGGGATGTGCCAAGGGGACCTGAAGCTGCCCAGTATGCTGAGGCTATTTCTGCAACTGTTGTTGACCCGTGCCCTATATCACAGGACCCAACTACAATCTTGGAGGGATACATTGCTGGGGGAGATCTAACTGGAAATATCTTTCCCGGTGGCACATCTCAGGGAGATTCAATTCCCGAGAAACTTACTATTATTAATCCGGAGTGGGAGCAAGAACAATGTATGCAAGTCATGCGAGCAGAAGGTCCTACTGCGGACAAGAACGTTGCAGTAAAGAGGATGCAAGCCACTAATCCATCAACATGAGGGGGTGTTCGGAAAAGTACTCGGCTGAAAGAAGGTACCTTGCCGAGAGCAAACTCACTTATTTCTTAATGTCCATCTACGTTTGGAACACAAGAGGTCTCAACAACGCCGTTAGAAGGAGAGACCTAATGGATAGACTTCGGAAATTTAAACCATCTATGGTTATTTTGCTCGAGACTAAGTTGAAAGAGAAGGGAGAGAAGTGGAAATCGCACTTCCCTCGTAATTGGACATCCATGGGGAACTTCATGGCTGGTTCACATGGTCGTATTATTATGGCGTGGGACAATGATATTTGGCAAGCATCCCTTTTCTCTACTTCCAGGCAACATATCACTATACGGTGTACCAATAAAGGTGGGTTGTCAATGGCAATTACTGGGGTGTATGCAAGTAATTTGCGAAGTGAGAGGCTCACTCTATGGGACCAATTATCGGAGATTGCGAGAAAAATTAATGGTGCACCTTGGATCCTAGCTGGAGACTTTAACTGCATTAGATACCTTCATGAGAAATGCGGGGGAAGGCGATGTGTGATGGAAGTGCTGGAGGAGTTTAACGAATGTATCAACAAATGTGCTCTTCTTGACCTCTAATCTGTTGGTTCCCCTTTGAGTTGGTGCAATCGTCGTGTTGGGCAACAGAGGATTACGGCCAGACTAGACCGAGCTCTATGTAATGCTGGGTTTCTTGATATTCTTCCTAGCTCCTTTGTTGAGTATTTGGACCCGGGCACAAGCGACCACTCCCCGATGCTTATCAATCTCCATACCAAGGTGAAATCTTTCCCTAAACCTTTCAAATTTTTTAATGTTTGGATTGCTAAAGAAGGGTTTCGAGATGTCCTGGATTCGGTGTGGAACCAGCGTGTTGCGGGCTCTCCTCAACATCGGATTTTTATTAAATTGCGCAACTTGAAAAACTCTCTTAGAAGTTGGGCGGTAAATAACAAGACTAGTATTGAAGATTGCCGAATTTCTCTTGAGAAGTTACGCCAAGATCATAATCTTTCTAATGACGTTTCTCTCCAAAATGAAGAACATGGCCTCTCCAAAATGCTATGTGGTCTTTTAAAGGAAGAGGAGGATATGCTAAGGCAAAAAAGTAGACAATCCTGGCTCACTCTGGGGGACAAAAACACAAAATTCTTCTATACTGCTATGAAGGCTAGACAAAGCTTTAACAACCTGGGTCATCTTGTGGACTCTTCTGGGGGTCAATCCACTGTCTTCGAAGACTTAAGAGACAAGGCTCCTTTATTCTATGCAAATCTATATCACCAAACTAATTATTGGAATGTCTTTCCAAAACTGGTGACTAAAAAGATTCTGACTTCTGAAGCATCAAGTTGGCTGGAGCGTGATATTTCCAACGAAGAAATTAAAGAGGCAGTTTTCCAAATAGGGGTGGATAAATTCCCTGGTCCGGATGGCTTTAATGGGTATTTCTATCAGCATTGCTGGAGTACTATTGGTAAAGATATTTCTGATGCTATTCACTCGTTTTTTAGACATGGCACTCTCATGCACCCTATTAATCATACTAATCTTACATTGGTGCCAAAAAAGGCTACGGCCACCAGTCTGGGAGACTACAGACCTATAGCATGTTGCAATGTTATCTATAAAGCCATCAGTAAAATCATCTGTAATAGACTTAAGACTGTGGTCCATGAACTTATATCTCCCAATCAGTCGGCATTTTTGCAGGGCAGACTCTTGTCTGATAGTGCCTTGCTTGCACATGAGCAAATCAGAGATTTCAGTAACCCAATGGGTTCCAGAGCTTGCCTTAAGCTAGATCTAAGGAAAGCTTTTGACAATGTAAATCGGGAATTTATCCTCTTTATTATGCACCGTATGGGGTTCAGCAGAAAATTCATCTCCTGGATAGCGGAATGTATTGCCACTCCGACATTCTCTGTTATGATTAATGGCTCCCCGGTTGGTTACTTTGCTGGTAACAGGGGTCTCAGGCAGGGAGATCCCCTCTCTCCTTATCTCTTTGTCATATCTATGGAGGCCTTCTCCCTCCTTATCGAAAGTTCTATTTCTTTGGGCAATATTCATCCCATGAGAAGGAGGGGGGCTATTTCACATTTGCTGTTCGCTGATGACCTCCTGTTGTTTTGTCGGGCAAATGAACACTCCTTCAATGGGCTTATTAAACTGATAGGAAACTTCACAAATCTCACTGGCTTGGAGATTAACTGGGATAAAAGTATGGCAATCTTCAGTAAGGGGACAAAACACCCTATGATGTTGGGCAACATGCTGGGGATCAAAGTTGGTACCTCTTTTTCTACCTATTTGGGGCTCCCATTGTCCTCTAAATATCCAAAATTCTCTATGTTCGCAAGGTTAATAGATAATTGCAACAAAAGGATGATGGGATGGACTTCTAGTTTACTATCTGTAGCTGGACGCATCGAGCTTGTCAGATCTGTCGTCTATGGTATGCTTAATTTCTGGTTACTAGTTTACCGTATTCCTAAATCTGTTCTGCGTATTATCACATCGGCCTGCAGGAAATTCATCTGTGGCCCCTCTAAAATGTGGTTATGGAAAGATATGTGTATACCTAAGAAGGAAGGGGGGTGGGTCTCAGATTACTTAATGATATTAATACTGCGGCGGGGGTGAGACTTACATGGAGACTTTTAACAACTGAATGCCTTTGGGCAAATTACATGCATGCAAACTACAAAGATACCCCCCAGCTATTTGGAGCTAAAAGCACTGTTGGCCAATCAGGCACCTGGAAGTTTATATTGCAATGTAGAAGGTTCTCAAAAGTCCTTATCAAGAGACAAGTTCGTGATGGCACCTCTACCTTGTTCTGGAAGGACAATTGGCTCCCTTGTGGCCCGTTAGCAGATCTATATGATGTTCCTCAAGAGTACCTTACCAAGCGGGTTTGTGACTACTGGAATGGAACTAGTTGGATTCCGGACCCACATGTCAACCAAATCCGGCCTTTGTTACAGAACCACTCCCTTGCGCCTGGAAATGATGCGTGGGCCTAGATTGATTCGGCAGGCTTTTCTTTCAAGTCGGCATGGAACAAAATCCGGGTTCAAAGAGCTCCATTTAGGTACTAATCTTTAGTTTGGTTTAATCACAACCCTCCAAAAATGAGCATAACTATTCTGAAGGCTTTCCAGGAAAAATTAGCTACCAAAGATCACCTCCTCAAATGGCTGCCGCACATAGATACAGGATGTGTCTTATGTGATGGCACAAATGCAGAGTCTCTCGACCATCTATTTTTCAGTTGTGACTATACTAAATATATCATTGCTAGGAGTTTACTCAAATTGGGAATTTCGCCTATCACTAATCCTTCGCTTTTTAACATCGGCGACTATATTTTGACACAATATGACAAGAAGGCGTCGATGGGTATGTTGGCTCGAACTGCCCTATCCGTTGTAGTTTGGTACGTCCGGAAGGAGAGAAACAAAAGGATTTTTGAGGGGATCAAAACAACCAAAACGGAGTTGTTTGAGCATATTGCAAAAGCGGTAAGAGATATCCTACATCATCTTGATGCTAATACCCAGGAGGCAAAACATGCTATGGAAAAATGGGATTTTAGAGATGCTGGTTAGAGTTGCTGGTAGGCACTTATGGTTATGGCCAAGTCCAATGTGTTTGTAAAGTTAGCTTGTTGGGCAGGTAAAGGGTGAGGGGGTGGTGGGTTGAGGGTGACGACGCTTGTGCCCTATCCCCTCTCCCATTTACCCCCAGCCTGTGCACTGCTTTGTAATTTTTGTACACTATGTTTTTAATAAAGATTCTCACTATTCCTCCATATATATATATATATATATATATATATATATATATCTATATATTAAAACACAGAGGTTTTTGAATTCTAGGGCTGACTGGGACAAGCTGATGTCATGCTGATGTATAAAGAGGTTGATAGAAGAATGGCTAGGATTTAATCTTGGTAAAAGAAGGGTTGAGATGACTGTTTGGAAAACCCACCACTTTTTTCTTTTTGTATTCAAACCCCCCACAATCATTACATTTGCGCAGAATACCACCTATTTCTCATTTTTTGCTAAAAAAACCCCTCTCATTTCACTTTTTACCCACATACCATACACACACGCACGCACGCACTTATGCACTTCCACCCTTCGCGTCGAAGGCGCCCGCTAAATTTTTTTACTCTAATTTGTTCTTTCGACTCAAGGGCGCCCTCACCGAATTTATTGTTCTTTCGACTGTGTAAATAATGTTTGAGAACAAAGATTTCACGGGTGGAAATTTGAAATGAACCGTGCCCGCGGGCACGGGTTATGACTAGTATATATATATCACATGAACACACTAAATAAGTTGAAAGCAATTTATTTCAATATCGGGCCAAGAAATTGATTTCATCGCATTTATATAAACTATGAGTACATTATATAACATCTCATATAATCTCAAATGTTACATTCCCATAAAAAGCTCATATAAGATACATAAATTTCTAAAAATTTTGCTACTGCAGGTTTCTTCATGTGTACACATATATCTTCAGTGCATGGAGTGGATGTGGCTTCGGTTGGTTTCTTCATTGCATCGGGCATGTGAATTGCCTTCTCTATAAGATGAAGTCCTACAATATTGGATGAAGTTAGAACACAAGTAATTTCACAAGTACTAAACAGGAAATGTAAGAAGAACATACGTTGATGTGCGGGAATGATTTCAGCAACGTGATTTCTGATGCCCGAGCTGATGACAGTTGCTACATCTATTCTGCCAGCTTCCCTCGCGAGGAAGATCCATTGCTCCATGAATCTGAGTCGATCTTGGCTGACCGGGAGGTCTTCTTTTTCTAGAGAAGTTATCATGGGACCATCCTGTTGAATCCTGTGGATGACAAATAACACTAGTTAGGGGGTTGAATAGTGTTGTGGAAAAAAAAAATTTCACAAATGAATACCACAAAAATAACTTCCCTTCCAATGTTGCCTAAGGAACCAAGTAGAGTGATCTACGCTTGGTCCTTAATCAACACGATTGATCTTCAAATATAAATAAGATAATATATAAACAATAAAGATCAAAGGAGTAACGATAATAGAATAGATCTCACAGCGGAATATAAACTTGCAATAATGAATTTAATTAGCAAGAGTAAATTAACAAATGATTGCAAATGTCATATAATAAAAATGAACTTGTTAGTGTAAAGTAAATGTCAATCGCAAACACAAAGATTTTTATCCTGGTTCCCCACAACCTGGGTACGTCCAGTCCCCGAAACTCTTGTCGGGCTTTAATCCACTATTATCTGTAAATAGTACAAACCACCTCCCGCCAAGAGGATTTACAACCACCTTACCTACAACAAGGATTTTCAACCACCTTGCCTACAACAATGATTTTCAACCACCTAGACTTGTCTAGGATTTTCACTTGCCTCACAATCCGAGGACTTTTCCTTGAGGACTTTCAACACCCTTATTGTTGTGTATTGATTCCCCGGATTTGGTTTTGGATGATGAACAAACATAAATAATGTATACTAACTTATTTGTGAGCGCAGTTATGGAGATTGTCGCCAAAAGAATACGAACATCAAAAGCGACACCTCGAGACTTCTCAATACGCATGATCGTGTGCCTGGAGCTTCGTTGAAGCTCAAGGAGTTTTATTGAAGTCAAGAATGAAGATTGATGCTTTGAAGACGGCTCGTAAGGTTTAATATATAGTCTTCTAGCTTCATGATTAGAATGTTAAGCTTTGAGTAGGACTTACATTATATACTTCATTTCGCTCATATCTTAGAGCTAGGATATTCTTAGAAGCCATTAGAAACTTTCCCGAAGCCTATCGCTTCTTCCCTCGGCTTCGAGTGCATGTTAGTTAGTTAAAGAAGAGTCACCAACCGACTAGATGACGATCTAGTCGGTCAGCAACTCTATATGAACCGACTAGATGTCTTGCTATATTCAGCTCATTCCAGGTTGATCAATTAGTCAGTCAAAGAAGAGTCACCGACCGACTAGATGACGATCTAGTCGGTTAGGAATCCTTCTTGGACCGACTAGTTGAGCTTGCCTCTGTACAGCCTGAGTTACTGTTTCGAGTTAGTCGGTCAAAGAACGTTTGTCGACCGACTAGTTGAGAAACTAGTCGGTCAGCATTTGTTCTTAAACCGACTAATTCATCTTGAAGTCAACCTACTCTATTTCGACTGTTAGTCGGTCAAAGATCATTCACCGACCGACTAGTTGTGGAACTAGTCGGTCGGCAAGTCTTCTTAGACCAACTAGTTGTCATCTCCTGTACTTCGACCTTTTGGCTGTTCAACCGTTAGTCGGTCTACGTTGTATAACCGACCGACTAGTTGATGAACTAGTCGGTCAGTGATCCTTCTTTGACCGACTAGTCTGGTTCTGAATAGAGCTGTTGGGATCTTTTCCAACACGATTTTCCTTGCCTCTATAAATTCAAACCTGATTCGTTTGAGGCAAGGTTGAAGGTCCATTTTGCAAGTAATTTCAGACCTAAGAGAAGAGCTCTCCCAAGCTAATTCAAAGCTCTCTCTCCCTTCACTCTTTGAGCCATCTTCCTCAAGAGAGATTCTCTCCATTGTGAGCATCTCAAGCCAAGAGCTTGATTCTAGTCACCATACTCCACCCTAGGCTTCCATTGCTGGTCATCTTCTTGAAGCTAGGGTTTGGTGGCATCATCTTCCTCAAAATTCCTCCTTGCCCTAATTTGGTAAGATTTACTCAAGGCATAGGATTTTGTAGGTAAGTGTTTATTTCATTTCATATTTGAATTGTAAGTTTCACTCTCGGTTGTGAGAGTGTGGTTGTGATCCCGGGTTGTGGGAGTCACAAATTACTTTGTGTATGATTTGACTTGTGAAGGTTTTTCACAAGTACTTCATAGTGGAAATCTTGAGTTAGGGTTGCTAACTCAAGTATCCGGAGGGGATCCGGGTGGTTGGGACGTAGGATCACCGGGAACAAGTCGGGGAGACTTGGGTAGATCCGAACCCAGTAATATTGTTTGTTTGCGTATGTTTTAATTCTTGTTGATAGTTGTTTAATTCCGCATTGTCGTTTGTTTCTTGCACAATAATTAGGAATAACTATCTTGATTATTTTAAGTACTATTCACCCCCCCTCTAGTACGTGTGCAGTAGCTACCACAGGGCACTACAATTGGTATCAGAGCCAAGGTTAAAGCTACAAGTTCAAAGCTATGACGAACAACGACTACAACGTCTTCAAGGATCGTCAAGGAGCTTCTTCAGTCTTGGAAGGGCAATCTTCATCTAGGCCTCCTTCCTTCAACGGTACCAACTACGGGTACTGGAAATGCCGAATGGAAACGTTCCTCCAGAGCGCTTCACTTTGGAGAGCCACGATGAATGAGTACGTCGAGCCCTCCGAACAAGATTTCGCAAAGTGGACTCCCGCGGAGGTCTCCGTGGAGGTAAGTAATGCCAAGGCAATGAACGTCTTGCAGTGTGCATTGGAGCCCGAGGACTTCAATAAGATATGCACATGTAAGAGTGCATATCAAATATGGAACTCCCTCCTCATCTTACATGAAGGGACGAGTCGGGTAAGAGATTCTAAACTCGTGGTAGTGAATAAAGATTTCGAATTATTTCATATGCTGCAGGGTGAAAAGATGAAAGAGTATTATGCTCGATTCGTCGACATCACAAACGAGTTGGAAGCTCTTGGGAAGACCTACACCCAAAAGGAGAAATTCTCGAAGATAATCGATGGACTTCCTTCTTGTTGGGAGAAGCGTACCTTCGCCATCGAGGAAGGTAATGACATGAAAACTTATACGGTTACTCAACTAATGGGTACCTTGATGTCATACGAGGTACGCAAGGATAGCAAGCTCATGATGAAAGAAAAGATGAAGTCGTACTTGAAGAAAGACGAGCCTAAGAAAAAGGCGATTGCATACAAGGCCGCTCCATCTACTGATGATGAAGAATCGGAAGAAGAATCGGACGATGAGTTGGACATGGAAGCTTTGGCCGATATGGCAAAGAAGTTCCTCCGATTATTCCGACAAGGTAAGTTGAATCGTAAATCTAAATTTATTTCGACTAATGTTTCTACTCCAGTGTGTTACAAATGCAACAAGCCAAGACATATCAAGCCGGATTGTCCTCTCTATAAACACAAGGGAAAATGGAAGGGATCCAAGCACGACAAGTCAAGAAAGCACAAGAAAGGGCTTGTCGGCACTTTCACCGACTCCGACTCCTCAAGTGGAGAGTCGGACGATGAAAGAGTGGAGAAAGCACACACGTGCTTCATGGGAAAAGAGGATCGTGATGAAGAGACTTCCTCCGATGAAAGCGAGGATGGAAGCGAGGATGAAGGCGAAGAGGTAACCAATGATGAACTTAGAATAGCCAATGAACAACTATGGAATAAGTTTTCTAATATGGCTACTAAGTTTATGAAGACTAAAAATGAATTAGATAGTCTTAAAAACTCGCCTAAGCCTTTCATCGTCAACAACGACACCGTTGTTGATGGGTTGAGAAATGAGATTGAAAATCTCAAGTCTCAACTTGAGCATGTTCATATCGAGGATTCGGATGAACATGTGATAGCGGATTTGACGTCTCAAATCTCAACTTTGAGTATTGAGAATAAAAATCTCAAATCACGTGTTTGTGCACTCGCATCGCAAGTGTCCACTTTGGATGCTTCTTTGCATTCTCTCACTGAGAAGCATGAGAGCACATTAGGCCGAATTCATGAATTCAACAAAGGTAAGGGCAAGTTGGATAATATCCTAAATGACTTACCTCCGGCCAATCATCACATTGGTTTGGGGTATAAGATGGGAGATTCATCCAAATCGTCCGCCACCTTTGTTAGGCCATCTTCCGATGCTTCTACTAGTGGAAGTAAACACGTCATGGGTAGTTCTTCTACCAATGGTGCTTCCGCTAGGAACACGCCCCCATTTGAAAAGAAACCCACTTTGGGTGGACCTCCAAAGAAGGGTCATGCTTTCACGTATACCATGCCATGTAGGAACACAAATCCTACCCCACATGTTAGCACATATGCCGATTTCTATGCTCCGCATCCACGAGCACGTGCACACCTTGTGAGACACACTCATGCACGTGTTCCTCCACATTCATATGTTCATCCACATTCTCATATGAATAATTATCGTCATGCACCATTGCATCGCATGCCATATGCTTACCCACGACATGCATCACATAGAAATCAACAACGTATGCATGTTCCCAATAGGATTAGGACTCCCAAGACATACACTATTTGGGGTCCGAAGAACACAAGCATGCATGATAAGAATTTGTATGTGAAATTGTTTATAAATGATGTTATTTTGAATGATGATTATGTTGGGAAATCAAGTTCCTCTTGGACTTGGTTTCCGAAGGGTTAGTTCCCTTTGACCCTTCATTGCTTGGTACCATAAGTTTAATTTCATTTTATGGGTACCAAAGCAATTGTGGTTTGTATGGGTTACATTTAATTTGAATTTAGTTAGCTAAATTTATTGCCTAACCCATAGGATCCAAAAAGATTTTTGGATACCAAAATGATATTCTCTAAGTTAAATCCTCCATGAGATACCAACCCTACCAACTCCGTGATTTGCAAGGATTTTCATTCGATTGGAGTTGATGGTGCTTGAATGATGCACCAAAGTAGGGGGAGCTTAATGTTGTAAGTATGTTCATACTTTTGATTCATATTGGTATCCATTGGTAGAATATATTACGATTGGTATCACTTTGCTTCATTTGGTATGCTAGATTAGTATATGCCATTGTTATATGATGTTCTATCTATTTTTGACATAACATTCTTGCATGCTACATTTGGTATGCACATCGGATTATTTTTGTCTCTGATGTTGATTTCGTCGTTCGACGATTTTATGGATTTAATAGAATTCTTTCTATGAAAACATAGAATTGTTTTCCATGCATTCTATTGATTTTGGAGAGTATGTTCCAAAACTCAATAAGTGAAATCGATTTGAGTTTTTGATGATTTCGGATTTTGTTTTTCGCCTATGGCTTGATGATTTCGTATTTCGATTTTCGCCTATGGCTTGGTGATTTCGTTTTCCGATTTTCGCCGATGATTTTATGATTTCGGTTTTCGAGTTTCGCATATGGCTAGATGATTTCGTATTTCGTATTTCGCCTATGGTTTGATGATTTCGGTTTCCGATTTTCGACTTTGGTCTCCTTGACACGCTTTGCTTTTATTCGGTATTTTGCATTTGATATTTTGCATTGGTGTTATTTTGGACCTTGGTCGTATTCTTCGACTCCCATGCGTTATTTTTTAGCCATTGGTTTTGTCTCCTCCCGCTCTTTTTGCTAATGCCAAAGGGGGAGAGATATAATAATGACAATGTGCTATAAAATAATTCAAAGGAATTTACCATGAATCTAATTTGATGTGTTAGATTCAGGGGGAGTGAAGATATAAAATGGATTTTGATCCTATATGTGCAATAGTAGGATTCATATTTTATATTTCCCTCGCTGCTTGATGCATATGAACATTATTGAATATGGAACTAACGTGTCATCAATGCAGGGGGAGTAAGTAAATTTCAATTGAATCATTATTATTGTTATTATTTATATTGGTTTGTCATCACCAAAAAGGGGGAGAATGTTGTGTATTGATTCCCCGGATTTGGTTTTGGATGATGAGCAAACATAAATAATGTATACTAACTTATTTGTGAGCGCAGTTATGGAGATTGTCGCCAAAAGAATACGAACATCAAAAGCGACGGCTCGAGACTTCTCAATACGCATGATCGTGTGCCTGGAGCTTCGTTGAAGCTCAAGGAGTTTTATTGAAGTCAAGAATGAAGATTGAAGCTTTGAAGACGGCTCGTAAGGTTTAATTTATAGTCTTCTAGCTTCATGATTAGAATGTTAAGCCTTGAGTAGGACTTACATTATATACTTCATTTCGCTCATATCTTAGAGCTAGGATATTCATAGAAGCCATTAGAAACTTTCCCGAAGCCTATCGCTTCTTCCCTCGGCTTCGAGTGCATGTTAGTTGGTTCAAGAAGAGTCACCAACCGACTAGATGACGATCTAGTCGGTCAGCAACTCTACATGAACCGACTAGATGCCTTGCTATATTCAGCTCATTCCAGGTTGATCAATTAGTCGGTCAAAGAAGAGTCACCGACCGACTAGATGACGATCTAGTCGGTTAGGAATCCTTCTTGGACCGACTAGTTGAGCTTGCCTCTGTACAGCCTGAGTTACTGTTTCGAGTTAGTCGGTCAAAGAACGTTTGTCGACCGACTAGTTGAGAAACTAGTCGGTCAGCATTTGTTCTTAAACCGACTAATTCATCTTGAAGTCAACCTACTCTATTTCGACTGTTAGTCGGTCAAAGATCATTCACCGACCGACTAGTTGTGGAACTAGTCGGTCGGCAAGTCTTCTTAGACCGACTAGTTGTCATCTCCTGTACTTCGACCTTTTGGCTGTTCAACCGTTAGTCGTTCTACGTTGTATAACCGACCGACTAGTTGATGAACTAGTCGGTCAGTGATCCTTCTTTGACCGACTAGTCTGGTTCTGAATAGAGCCGTTGGGATCTTTTCCAACACGATTTTCCTTGCCTCTATAAATTCAAACCTGATTCGTTTGAGGCAAGGTTGAAGGTCCATTTTGCAAGTAATTTCAGACCTAAGAGAAGAGCTCTCCCAAGCTAATTCAAAGCTCTCTCTCCCTCACAAGAATCTCTCCCTTCACTCTTTGAGCCATCTTCCTCAAGAGAGATTCTCTCCATTGTGAGCATCTCAAGCCAAGAGCTTGATTCTAGTCACCATACTCCACCCTAGGCTTCCATTGCTGGTCATCTTCTTGAAGCTAGGGTTTGGTGGCATCATCTTCCTCAAAATCCCTCCTTGCCCTAATTTGGTAAGATTTACTCAAGGCATAGGATTTTGTAGGTAAGTGTTTATTTCATTTCATATTTGAATTGTAAGTTTCACTCTCGGTTGTGAGAGTGTGGTTGTGATCCCGGGTTGTGGGAGTCACAAATTACTTTGTGTATGATTTGACTTGTGAAGGTTTTTCACAAGTACTTCATAGTGGAAATCTTGAGTTAGGGTTGCTAACTCAAGTATCCGGAGGGGATCCGGGTGGTTGGGACGTAGGATCACCGGGAACAAGTCGGGGAGACTTGGGTAGATCCGAACCCAGTAATATTGTTTGTTTGCGTATATTTTAATTCTTGTTGATAGTTGTTTAATTCCGCATTGTCGTTTGTTTCTTGCACAATAATTAGGAATAACTATCTTGATTATTTTAAGTACTATTCACCCCCCTCTAGTACGTGTGCAGTAGCTACCACAGGGCACTACACTTTTCACCAAGGGACTACAAGTAAAATCAAATTCAATACACCACAATGAATTAGTGGAGATTGTTTTTTACACCCAATAATTCTATAGCCAAGATTAAATTTGCAATTGTGCTTAACGTGGCTAAAAGAATTTAAATCGTTCGTAGATCACACAAAGAATATGAATTTTTATTCAATGTGATCTAGAATCTAGATGTGTTCTTAGATCACACAAAGAATATGAAATTATTCAATGTGATCTAGAATCTAGATGTTTCAAAAATCAGTTGAGAATATGAAAAATCAAAGAGAATGATTTTGAAAACCAATTTGCAATAGACAAAAGTAATATGATCTTAAAAAGAATTTATGGACAAATATAAACAATAAGATCAAAGAATGAAAAAAAACTGTTTTGGCTATGAAGAGCTTTGAGAGCAATGAGAACGATGAGAACTTTGAGAGAATTATAGCTTTAGCTCAAGAATGAATTGGTGAGGAAAATGTTCTCATAGGGTCTCTATTTATAGAGCCAAAAGAGAATTCGAAATGATTCAAAATCAAGTTTGACTTCAGCCCAAAAATTAAGCAAGGAATAAATGAGAAAGTGAATCAAGGAATTCTGGTCGCACAGCTGGTAGTCGACTCCCTAACTTTGGTAGTCGACTCCCAGAGTGTTTCTGAGAAAATCTGCTACAACTGGTTGTCGACTCCCTAACTTTGGTAGTCGACTACCAGAGTATCTTTTCAGGGAGAAGGCAGAAATCAGGGTAGTGAACTACTGGGTGTTTGTAGTTAACTACAAGTTGAAGCTATGGTTGAGCTTTGACATAATCCTAAGAAAATGAAAAACAACTCACACACTAGACTCTATGAAGAACTTGAAGCTATGGTTGAGCTTGAGCTAGTTGCATAGGCTTCACTTGAGTTTGAGCTCCTCTTTAGCTTGATCTTTAGCACATTCTTTGAGCTTCATCTTCGCGCTCCTCTTGTGCTAAATCTTTAGAATGTAGACGTGGAATGTGAGCTCAATCCATCTTCATCTTCTATGTGTGTAGTTATAGTTCTTCTTCTCGGAGTATGCTTCGAGCTTCAATTAGCTTATTGGACAACCTACACACTTAAGTAGTATGATTAGTAATTTAATAACATTTGGTGTGATCATCATCAAAACAAACCACTTGGGGTGCGACTAGATTCCCATCACTCTCCCCCTTTTTCGATGATGACACCCAAACGAAAAACATATTAATAATATGAAATAAAAACTGATGAGTAAGTATACTTACTCCCCCTGCTTAGATGCAGTTATTATTCATTCATGTTTTTGCTTGCTTGTCAATTTTTCTCCCCTTGTCATCATAAAAAAATATAATACTATACATACCAAGTAAAAAAAAATTTACATAGGTTCCTCCTCAAAGTTTGCATCATTGAAGTTGGGTCTCCCCCTTAATTCATGCATGTAACTTGAGATTCATTGGAAGATCCTCTACTAATCCCTTGAAATGTGTGAGTACCTACAAAAATCAAGATTTGGTACTCTTTTCTATCGAGTCCATGTAGTTAAAGATATTATCAATGAAATCAATTAAATGATATTCAATATGCCTTAAATTTGAGTATCCAAAAAAATATACAATAAGCATAAATACTCAACATTATTGGGTTCATGCAAGATCATCCAATAGGAACCCAAACCCATTTAGGATTTGTTTTCCTAGCATACAAAGAATTTCTAGAATTATGCATATTCATCATAATATTATGGATTATGCATTTCTATCAATCAAACTCAAATTCTTTGGAATCCAACACATATTATCATGTAATCTACGCATGGTCATAGAATTATTCTTAGCAAATGGATGCATAGTCACATAATTAGTAGAATCCAACTTATGAATGGAACTATTAGATATATTGGATTTCATCAATTTATTGCATGCAATCTTACCATACATGAAAGCATATTTCTTTCAAACAACATTAGCATGCATATTCTGTCTAACATGATACTTTTTGTCTCTAACAACATTATTAATCATGGAATCATGTTTGCATGAAGAAAAAGTATGCAAGCTAGCATTGCGCTTGAAATTATCAAATTTAGAAGCAAGCTCTTCATGCATACTTTTACGCATAGACAAATCACTAAACAATAAATCAATTCTACCATTAATGCTATTGCATTCATTCATAAGCAAAGAATTTTCTACTACTAGTCTATCATTATCAATTCTCAATTGTTCAATAATAGACTTAGCATTATTCAATCTTTCAAGAGATTCATCATGCACAAGATTTAAACATTCATAATCATTCAATAAAGCATTATGCTCACTTTTCAACTTATTATGATCAATAAGAAGTGAATTATGATCTTTCTTTAAACTCCTATGATCATGCTTTAAAGAACTAAATTTAATTTTCAATGATTTATAATCTTTAACTAAATCATTGTAAGCATGAAGTAAATCATTATTTTCATCTTCTTCACTAGAGGTAGAGTTTACCTCATCGTTTGTTTGTGCCATGTAGCAATCACAAGAACCTTCTCTATATTTGTTGGAGGATGAAACTTTAGAGGTAGATTTCTCAAACTTTTCTAACATGTGCCATAGTTGATATGATGTAGTAGCTCCTGACACAAGACTAAAAATTTTGTTACTCAAAAAACTTTGAATATATCCAATTACCTCTCCATCTTTCATTTCCATTTCTTCTTCCACTTTTGTCCATAGCGACTCGGGTGTTGTAGGTGGGTGATAGGGCTTCTCCACAAATCTCCACAAGTTGTTGTTTTTGGATTGAATGTAGACTTTCATCATTCTTTTCCAATCGTCATAATCTGAGCCATCAAAGATATGCGGAAGTTTTCTTCTTGTTGACACCATCTTGTAAACTCGCTCCGATACCAAGTGTTGAATCCTGTGGATGGAAAAAAACACTAGAAGGGGGGTTGAATAGTGTTGTAGAAAAAAAACTTTTCACAAATGAATACCACAAAAATAACTTCCCTTCCAATGTTGCCTAAGGAACCAAGTAGAGTGATCTACGCTTGGTCCTTAATCAACACGATTGATCTCCAAATATAGATAAGATAATATATAAGCAATAAAGATCAAAGGAGTAAAGATAATAGAATAGATCTCACAGCGGAATATAAACTTGCAATAATGAATTTAATTAGCAAGAGTAAATTAACAAATGATTGCAAATGTCATATAATAAAAATGAACTTGTTAGTGTAAAGTAAATGTCAATCGCAAACACAAAGATTTTTTATCCTGGTTTCCCACAACCTGGGTACGTCCAGTCCCCGAAACTCTTGTCGGGCTTTATCCACTATTATCGGTAAATAGTACAAACTACCTCCCGCCAAGAGGATTTACAACCACCTTGCCTACAACAAGGATTTTCAACCACCTTGCCTACAACAATGATTTTCAACCACCTAGACTTGTCTAGGATTTTCACTTGCCTCACAATCCGACGACTTTTCCTTGAGGACTTTCAACACCCTTATCACCAAGGGACAACAATTAAAATCAAATCCAATACACCACAATGAATTAGTGGAGATTGGTTTTTACACCCAATTATTCTATAGCCAAGATTAAATTTGCAATTGTGCTTAACGTGGCTAAAAGAATTTAAATCGTTCGTAGATCACACAAAGAATATGAATTTATTCAATGTGATCTAGAATCTAGATGTGTTCTTAGATCACACAAAGAATATGAAATTATTCAATGTGATCTAGAATCTAGATGTTTCAAAAATCCTTTGAGAATATGAAAAATCAAAGAGAAAGATTTTGAAAACCAATTTGCAATAGACAAAAGTAATATGATCTTAAAAAGAATTTATAGACAGATAGACAATAAGATCAAAGAATGAAAAAACTGTTTTGGATATGAAGAGCTTTGATAGCAATGAGAACGATGAGAACTTTGAGAGAATTATAGCTTTAGCTCAAGAATGAATTGGTGGGGAAAATGTTCTCATAGGGTCTCTATTTATAGAGCCAAAAGAGAATTTGAAATGATTCAAAATCAAGTTTGACTTCGGCCCAAAAATCAAGCAAGGAATAAATGAGAGAGTGAATCAAGGAATTCTGGTCGCACAACTGGTAGTTGACTCCCTATGTAACGCCCTGCTCCCCAAAATACCTAGAATTTCTCTTTTCTTTCTTCTTCTTTTTTTTCTTTTTCCAAGTATCATGAAGAGTGAGGGTGATGAGACGAAAGAGAGAGAAAGGAGAACTGAATATGTAAGCCACTGCACACATGCTGGGATAGTACAAGTGAAGCTACACTATAATATCAGACAACCCCATGAACAATAACATTTTATATATAACATGTTTCATTCACATACATAGTCCAGGTGTATGAATACATATATACAGCCACTCTCCACCTCCAAAGACAACCATGTCACAATACAAGCTACAACACACACCAAATGCTACCCCTGAACCCAACTCCAAGTCACCACCAACCATGCTACCTCAGCTACCTGGAAAAAATAGAGAGGTGCATGTCAATGCGTGCCCCAGTAGGAATCAACTTGGATTTGGAACACCGTGTTAAGGTTATCAATACACAAGGCAATGCAAGAGACACAAGACATGTAAACTAAGTAATATCGCGAACAGTAAATAGCCAAGCAAGAGGATCATACCAGCGGTCCAATGTCGAGCTACTGCAAGAAAAGGGTTAGCACGAGTACTAAAATAAGTGTTCACACCAACATGATCTAAAAGGAATGTATTGGTGCCAAAAGTGTAACTCAATATACGTCATCACAAGCACAGCAGATAAGGACAAAGGAAGTGCTGCAAGCAGAGGAAGTAACATGCAAAAATCTTATTTTATAATTGAATTGATTGGAAACTTGGGTAAACTGTGTGATACCAGGACCTGAACCTCACCCCAAATTTGGGGTGAATATAGCACATGACGCAGTGGACACGGGCACTGTACGCAGGGCCTCTCAGCTCCACGTCCCTGGCAAGAGTGAGGCCTCCCATAATAACACAACCTCCGTATGTTCCCTCCACTCCCGTAAAGGAGAGTGGGAATAAATGTCACATATCACATATCTTTTCCCCCAACTTCTCAGTCCAGGCCTCATATCCACAATTTACTCAAATTTCCCCCCAAACCTCAGTTTTGGTAGCTCACCCTCCTTAGAGAGGAATGAGACATTCAAGAGTTTCATTTTATCATTTTAGTAATGAAGGAGTCATGTTGCATGGCATCACATTCCACATTCATACCAACATGGGTCATGCACCGAAGTGTCATGCCCTCCATCGTAGTCACATCACATATCAACTAGGCCATGCACCCAAGTGTCATGCCTTTCATCATAGCCATTTCAGTTCATTATTCATAACATATGAACCATACTCTCCATGACCACATCATTACCAATTCACAATATAATTCATGATTCAAGTGTTTACAAGCTCATTTCTCATGTTTCTCACTTCCATATCAAAGAGGCATTTTCACAAACATGTGGTGAGCGTGACGTATATGTCTATAAGCACATTAGCAAATCAATTGGCAAAACATATCATTAGTCTATCTTCCATGTAAAAAGAAATAGTCATGTACCATGTGGGGGTTAGCAACAATACACAAATTATCACACCACTTAACCATTTCAGCTTGCAGGAAATGTACATGCAGTCCTAAAAGATGGATGATATCACCCAATTATAGTCAGAATTTAACAAAACGTCCTAAATAAAAGTTGTAGGTATGTTAGTCCTGGATCCACAAATAAAATTTCATGCACAATTATTAAGTATGTGATTTATGGTGAATTATTTGGTGAAACCTGTTCAGTCTGTTTTTCAGACAGATTTCAAGGTCTGTAAAGATTGCTGTTTTTGAGCCTTTTTCAATCAGAATTTCGAAACATATGCACTGTGATGAAATTGTAGGAAAACTTGTTAACTTTACAACAACACCAAGAACAGAAATTTCCATAGAGTGTGCAGAGACTGAGGTCTATTTTACTAAACTGTGTCAAGACTGAAGATCAAACTGACATGTTGTAAAGATGGAATTTTTACTCCTAATTTCTAAATTTAACCCATGTCAAATTTTATATGATTATGAGGTAAAACTTCAAGATCTGCAAGTATATAATTTTTTCGAAACATAATTCTAGCCACAGAAAACAGAATTCAAGTAATAACACACTCCATAATTTCAGCTTTTCCAAGAGAGTGATTTTGCTTTGAATTTCAAGGGGTGATAGTGAAATTGAATCATGGCATATAAATTTTGACTATCCCTAATACATATTGAGTACAACATGCTATAAAAACATGATAGCAAGAACCAATTTAATGGAATTCCAAATCCAAGTGGATACCTACCTCCAAAGCTTGATTTCTTCTCTCCTTCTCTTTCTCTTCATTTCATCGTCTTCCCACTTGCAAGCTACTTGGTATTCTTGATTTTAGGAGTGAGTAATTATGGTTTTCAATTGAAGGAGGAGGAGGAAAGCGGGGAGGGGATGGCCGGCCATGGCTAGGGGTGGAGAGTGAAAGGAAAAATTAACATGAAAAAAAGAAAAGAAGAGGATGAGATTTTTCGTAAGGAGTTTCTACACACTCCTTTTACTTAAAGAGTAAGCCATGGCATGGCTT
Source organism: Scilla litardierei (assembly GCA_030789695.1). Lineage (NCBI taxonomy): Eukaryota > Viridiplantae > Streptophyta > Magnoliopsida > Asparagales > Asparagaceae > Scilla > Scilla litardierei. The sequence goes on from CM061133.1 coordinate 193,940,331, forward strand.
ATTGAATAAGCCATGAAAATTTGAAATGACCTAAATACCCTCTTAGCTTCCCTCTAATTACAAGTGTGCCATTACTTTATGCACACACACCACTTTACTATACACGCACACCTCCTTTAGCCCAAATGACCATTTTGCCCCTAACCTTTCTAAAAATTTACGAGGATGCCATTGACCCCTAACCCCTTCCACGCCAGCATGGCTCTCCCTACACACACCCATTCACACCCATGCACGCATACATGCATCACACACACACGTCCAATACATTCTTTTTGTTTTACATCCACAATGTCATTCACACTTCTCCCGAACTCATTCTCGCTTTCTCGTCACTTAGCCACGTATTACGGTCCAATCCCCTTGCACTACGTTACATACATAGATATCCATGTGTATTTCATGCCTACGTATCCATCGTAGGTAGAAATACCACGTGTACATAGTAGAATACACGTATATTTCAAAACAGGGCATGCCACCCTAACTTTGGTAGTCGACTCCCAGAGTGTTTCTGAGAAAATCTGCTACAACTGGTAGTCGACTACTAGAGTATCTTTTCAGGGAGAAGGCAGAAATCAGGGTAACGAACTACTGGGTGCTTGTAGTTGACTACAAGTTGAAACTTAGCTTCTATGAAAAGTTTGCTCTCAAATAAGTTTTAAAACAGGTTTAAAAACATTTTAGAAAATCATTTTGTGTGTGTGCATATTCTTTCTTGGCTTTGACATAATCCTAAGAAAATGAAAAATAACTCACACACTAGACTCTATGAAGAACTTGAAGCTATGGTTGAACTTGAGCTAGTTGCATAGGCTTCACTTGGTTTGAGCTCCTCTTTAGCTTGAGCTTGAGCACATTCTTTGAGCTTCATCTTCGAGCTCCTCTTGTGCTAAAGCTTTAAAATGTAGACGTGGAGTGTGAGCTCAATCCATCTTCATCTTTTATGTGTGTAGTTATAGTTCTTCTTCTCGGAGTATGTTTCGAGCTTCAATTAGCTTATTACACAACCTACACACTTAAGTAGTATGATTAGTAATTTAACAACATTTGGTGTGATCATATCAAAACAAACCACTTGGGGTGGGACTAGATTCCCATCATATCCCACTCCTTCCAGGAACGTGAATCGGGTATAGGGTGATATTACGACATATACGAAATGCGATATTTTCTCACACTATACTATGACAAACAAAATGGTTAATACAATATGTTGGCACCATATTGCTGTCTGGACATTGCGGTGATCACATGAACACATGGCATGTGCTGAAGCATAGGAATATTACACGTACATGTGCAATGGTTGCCTTCTATCGTCACGCTATATGCAAGGCCATCCTTATCCATCACATGCCATTCATAATCACCAAATCATGTGATATAGCAACAACGGGCTTCTTGCACCCGTGCATCAAGCATGTCCTCCGTTTTGGAGTGAAATTTGTCATGCACTGGAGTCCATCAAACCGATAATGGTAGAAGTACTTGTTTAACCTATAAAAGGTCTTTGCAATCAACACTTGTATCAGTAGTACTCTAGCTTCTTTAAGAACCACATTGAAGCTCACCGAACAATTGGTGGTCATGATACAATAGAGTTTCCCACCATCTTTGTGCATAGCTCACCTCCTTGTTTCCTCCCCTAAGTCCACAGTAATAAACTCATCTGCTACAACGGACTCTATGTAAGGATCGCCTCACCCTTGCAATACTAACAACACACACTAGAGGGGGAGTGAATAGTGTAATGGCAATAAAATTGTCCAATTAAAATTAAACTTGCAAATGCGGAATTATAAATGCAAGAGAAAATAATTGACACAATCAATCCAAACGCAAACACAAGGAATTATCCTGGTTCCCCAAACTTGGGTACATCCAGCCACACCAATATCCACTATAATCCCACACAGAGAGGTGAATACAAATCTCACAAGGAGATACCCCACAAAGAGGATTTATGCCCTACACAAAGACCCAACCAACCCTACACAATGGTCAAGACTCCCACACAGAGAATCACTAACTCCCACTCAGAGAATTAGGGTTAGCCCTACACTAGGACATTAAACTCCCATAAAGAGAGTTACTCCCACAAAGAGAGTTATTCCGACAAAGAGAATATCCTAATCCCACTAAGAGATAACCTCCCACAAAGAGAGAAAGACTAATTCCCACAAAGAGAATTTGTGACACAAATTCACCAAGTAAAATAAATACTCTTACCTATGCCTTGAGATGCTTACTCATAAATGGATGCAAGGCATGGAAGAGGATCTCCAAGAATTGAGATATGCTTGATAGTACTTGGATGAATTCCCTTGAGCTGAACTTCAATACATGAAGAGGAATGAGAGCTCTTGAGAGGGAATTGAGGGAGTTTGAGAGTTGCTTATAGATCTCTTGAGATATTCAATAGCATCAAGAAGTATAAGAGATGGCATCACACCCATATATATAGGAACCCTATATCAAACCCCAAAACCCAAGAAAACAGCCAAAGAATCAATTCAGCAACGGCTAGAAACTGGGCAAAAACGACAGGAACAGTCGACTGATGATCAAAAGACAGTCGACTAATCAACGGCTAGAAAATATCCAACGGCTATAATCTGAGCCAGGACAGTCGACTGATGAAGTTGATACAGTCGACTGAAAACAGGACAGGCGCCTGTAAATCCTTCAGCAGGCGACTGCTGCAGGGGATGGAATAAAACAGAGAGCTGCACTCGTTCTCCAGTTAAGCACACAGGCGACTGATGTCAATAATACAGTCGATTGTCAAATAGTCAGGCGACTATAAAACCTTAATCAGTCATCTGCAGAATAAGATGGAGAAAAGATAGAGAGATGCAGAGATTGCACTAACGCTACTCAGGCGACTAGTGACTAATCTACAAGCGACTGTAAACTGACCAGTAGTCGACTGTGCGTAAAGCTCAAGTTTGAGTCAATTGAAATGTTGACTTGAGCTGTGCATATCAGGCAACTGTAGAATGATCTACAGGCGATTAGAAATCACACAGTCGACTGTGTTTCCTTCATCAGGCGGCTGATGGAAAGCCAGAGACTCCAAATGAGTCTTTGGACAAAGTGAACCTATTGGGTTGGATTCTATGATAATCCTAAGGCTCACTAAGATGGTTAAATGCATATGCATGAATGAGTAAACCATCTAACAAGGCATTACATTAATCCTAGACTCAAAAGAGAGAGAAAGCAATAAAGTAAATTACCTAGATTACATTGCTGTTCTTAGAGTCTAAGTCTTCAATCTTGATGTCTTGATTGCTCTCCATCATCTCCAAGCTTTGGCACTCCTAGAGTCCAAGCTTTGGCCCTTCTCCACTTGATGTCCATCCTTGCACCAAGTGATTAGTCTCCAAGCAAGATATTCTTGAAATAAAACTGTGAGACTAAAACATGAGAGTCATTAGCAATAACATAATGTTGTGATCATCATCAAAATAGGATTGGTATGAAACACCAATACTCAACATTCTCCCCCTTTTTGATGATGACACACATTATGTAAATTACAAAGAATTAAAGCACAATGCTAATGAGCTCCCCCTACTTATATGCACCAATTAAACAATGAGCTACACAATAGTACATACTCATTCTACCAAATAACATCATGGTGACATATAATAGGCAAGGATTACATAAACCAATTGAAATATACAAAATCATGCAAACATGAAAGGTTTATATAATCCCATATATCTCTCCCCATATGCATAAGTATATAACTCTCCCCTATAGTTACATGATGCATATAACTCTCCCCCTTGACATCGTCAAAAAGGTGGACATCAAATATATCCCCTTTTGTCATCTTAACCAAGATGTGACAAAATGCAAGAATAAGGAGATATATGATACCAAATTGAAAATTTTAGTGGGTATCAATTCACTATCACATGCTCCCCCTAGATCATAGAGATTGTCAAGTTTTGACTTCTAGGATCTAATACCAATATTGGAGCCATGGGCCTAAAGTGTATCAAAGCATTAGATATGGAAAAATCAAGCTTCAATGATACACAATGATAATGCCAAAAGAGTTATACCATGAAACAACTTGGCAATATCAAAGAGGTTTGGTTTAAGACCAAAAATACCCAATTGCAAATAGTGATCTCAAACATCCTTAAAATGAGAGTCAAAATATGTTTTAAAATATTTTAAACATACATCATATTAACTCCCCCCATTGACATACACATGGATCAAAAATGCATGCATGTCAATAAAACCCCCCAGATTCCCATTTTCATGAAAAATACATAAATTTGAAGATATTTTCAAAGTCATGAAACACACACAACCAATGGGTATGCAAAAATAGACATTTAAGCACAATACCCATGCAATATGCAAATGTGTGTGGGGAACCTAAACATTAGGAAACCAAACCCAAGAGGAGTTTGATTTCCTAACATAATCACACGAGGTGATCACATCCCTAACTAGAGAGTTGATGTAACTATCCCTCTCTTGCACACTAACCTTAGTGGGAATTCATAATCTCAAGAATTTCCTAGGCAAGGGTTTTGCCTTTGCAAGAGGGATTGATGTGGCAGGCTTAGGTGTAGAAACGAATTTCTTAGCATGCAAAGAATGAGGATTTTGCTTTTTAGCAAAAAAAAGAAAGATTTTTCATTCTTCCTCATTACCTCGTGATCTACATGCTTCTTGTTGATGTTATTGTTGTACAAGAAAGCATGGTGATTCTTCTTAGGTGCTTTAGCAATATTTCTTGTATTTGCACCATAAGAGGAATTAAAGGTGGGTTTGGGTACCACATTTTGAATATAACCCAAACCTCCTCTATGATTTGCCGGATGTTGTTTTTCCAACAAATCGTGGAGTGAATCCCAAGAATACACAAAGCTTTTGAGCTTCCGGGATTACTCTTCGCATTTCAATGTAAGTTGTTGAATGTGAGACCCTAAGCTAAGGTTTTGAGCAACAAGATTTTCATTGGTTAAGCTCAATTCCTTAACTTGAGAGAGAAGTGTGTCTCTCTCACTAGTGTCGCAAACATGCATTTCATCATGAATATTTACACTAGACGATTCTAAATCATGCACCCTACACATAGCATTATCAATTTTAGCTTTCATTTTATCATATGAGTCGATGCACTTACTTGCCAAATTGGAGGCCACATTTAGGCGGTATTCAAGCTCCTAATTGGATGGCTTTTCCTCCTCAGCTTCCTCATCACTTTCCTCATCGCTTTCCTCCTCTCTTGAGCTTGTCGAAGACTCTTCCCCATTAGCCATGAAGCAACTTTCTTCTTTGGAGTTGAGCCATCCCTCTAACTCTTCATTGCTAGAGTTATATGAAGTTGATAAAGAATCATCGAAAGCAACGAAACACTTGTGATCGTGCTCCTTGTCATCCTCTTCTTCATCATTAGATGTGTCCACATCGGAATCATCAAAAGTGCCAATAAGTCCCTTCTTTTGATTCTTGACCTCGGACTTGGCTTTCCAAAATTTCTTCCCTTTACCCTTATAGGTATCTTTGATGGGTTTGGAATGACATTCAGTAGCAGAATGACCTTTTTCTCCACAATTGAAACAAATAAGCTTGTTAGACTGGGAGGCAAACTTTGACGAAGATATACCTTATTTGTCCTTAAGGAATTCCTCGAAATTCTTGAATTGCTTGGCAAGCTCAATGTAGTCATCGCCACTAGCATTATCTTCATCACTATCTTCACTCGGAGCTTCCTGTTGAAAGTTCTTTCTCCACTTGAATGACTCCTTCTCAACCTGGAGTGCAACCGCCTTTTTCTTCTCGGGCTTTTTTTGTTGAACCTCTTCCTTAGGTTGAAGTAACACTTCATGAGAGATCTCCAATGTATGCCAAATTCCGTTGGCCGATTTGCACATGGAGATACGGTCGAACTCATCCGGAATGAGGGCACAATGGAGAACACACATAGCCCTAGCATTGACTCTGATCAAGTCCTTCTCTGCTTTAGTTCTCGAGGCCGCGGGTGAAGTAGGCTCCTCGAAAGGCGACTCCGTGATGTCCCAAAGGTCGTGACCCTTCAAGTAGACCATCATCCTGATCTTCCAACTCGGGTAGTTGGTTCCATTAAAGAGCGGGGGTCGAACGGTTGAGTGACCTTCTTTATGAGACACGGATGTTGCGTTGAATGTCATCGTTGTAGTATGTTATAACCTCGCTCTGATACCAATTGTAAGGATCGCCTTACCCTTCCAATAATAACAACACACACTAGAGGGGGGGTGAATAGTGTAATGGCAATAAAATTGTCCAATTAAAATTAAACTTGCAAATGCGGAATTATAAATGCAAGAGGAAATAATTGACACAATCAATCCAAACGCAAACACAAGGAATTACCCTGATTCCCCAAACTTGGGTACATCCAACCACACCAATATCCACTATAATCCCACACAGAGAGGTGAATACAAATCTCACAAGGAGATACCCCACAAAGAGGATTTATGCCCTACACAAAGACCCAACCAACCCTACACAATGGTCAAGACTCCCACACAGAGAATCACTAACTCCCACTCAGAGAATTAGGATTAGCCATACACTAGGACATTAAACTCCCATAAAGAGAGTTACTCCCCCAAAGAGAGTTATTCCCACAGATAGAATATCCTAATCCGACTAAGAGATAACCTCCCATAAAGAGAGAAAGACTAATTCCCACAAAGAGAATTAGTGACACAAATTCACCAAGTAAAATAAATACTCTTACCTATGCCTTGATATGCTTACTCATAAATGGATGCAAGGCATGGAAGAGGATCTCCAAGTGTTGAGATATGCTTGATAGCACTTGGATGAATTCCCTTGAGTTGAACTTTAATGCATGAAGAGGAATGAGAGCTCTTGAGAGGGAATTGAGGGAGTTTGAGAGTTGCTTATAGATCTCTTGAGATATTCAATAGCATCAAGAAGTATAAGAGATGGCATCACACCCATATATATAGGAACCCTATATCAAACCCCAAAACCCAAGAAAACAGCCAAAGAATCAATTCAGCAATGGCTAGAAACTGGGCAAAAACGACAGGAACAGTCGACTGATGATCAAAAGATAGTCGACTGATCAACGGCTAGAAAATATCCAACGGCTATAATCTGAGCCAGGACAGTCGACTGATGAAATCGATACAGTCGACTGAAAACAGGACAGGCGCCTGTAAATCCTTCAGCAGGCGACTGCTGCAGGGGATGGAATAAAATAGAGAGCTGCACTCTTTCTCCAGTTAAGCACACAGGCGACTGATGTCAATAATACAGTCGACTGTCAAATAGTCAGGCGACTGTAAAACCTTAATCAGTCATCTGCAGAATAAGATGGAGAAAAGACATAGAGATGCAGAGATTGCACTTACGCTACTCAGGCGACCGGTGACCAATCTACAAACGACTGTAAATATACAGGCGACTGTAAACTGACCAGTAGTCGACTGTGCATAAAGCTCAAGTTTGAGTCAATTGAAATGTTAACTTGAGCTGTGTATATCAGGCAATTGTAGAAGGATCTACAGGCGATTGGAAATCACCCAGTCGACAGTGTTTCCTTCATCAGGCGGCTGATGGAAAGCCAGAGACTCCAAATGAGTCTTTGGACAAAGTGAACCTGTTGGGTTGGATTCTATGATAATCCTAAGGCTCACTAAGATGGTTAAATGCATATGCATGAATGAGTAAACCATCTAACAAGGCATTACATTAATCCTAGACTCAAAAGAGAGAGAAAGCAATAAAGTAAATTACATGGATTACATTGCTTTCCTTAGAGTCTAAGTCTTCAATCTTGATGCCTTGATTTCTCTCCATCATCTCCAAGCTTTGGCACTCCTAGAGTCCAAGCTTTGGCCCTTCTCCACTTGATGTCCATTCTTGCACCAAGTGATTAGTCTCCAAGAAAGATATTCTTGAAATAAAACTGTGAGACTAAAATATGAGAGTCATTAGCAACAACATAATGTTGTGATTATCATTAAAATAGGATTGGTATGAAACACCAATACTCAACACTCTACTCTAATCGTTGCCCAAAATGCATTATATGTTAGCAAGTCAGATGCATTGCCAGCCCACATAAGTGATTTTCCCATGTAACTGTTTGGTATCCTTTCGACTTGAAATTTGTAATAATATGTCAAAAACAATACCTATGGTGTATAGAATCCAGTCATCCCTCCTGTATTGCTATTGGAATACCTTTCATTCTATCGGAAATGAAGGTAATCATTTGGTTTTTATGAGCACTGGGTATCAAAATATAGATGCAGTTAAAAAACCATGTCCAATTTTCTACCTTTCAGCCGATACAACTACAATGCTAACGGAAAAAGCCCACTACTTGCATCCACTCCTTTAGCCACCAGCAAGCACCCAGCATATTTGCCATACAAATGCATTCCATCATACTTAGGACCGACCTGTAATGCTTGAACTCTTCAATTGATGGTCCAAATGACCAAAACACTCCTGTAAACTGTGTCACTTCTGGCCCAATAGTTTCGGATGTAATCTTATACACTGTTCCGAGATTGCTTTCCTTGATGGCCTCTAAGTACTGTGAAAGCCTCTGGTATGACTCCTCACAATCACCAAATATCCTCGATAAATCCTTCGATCTATCCATCCATGCTTTGTAATGTGATATTCTTATATGTAACATGGTGTGTTTGGCATTCTGTATTTCTGCCGGTGTCATATCAAGCTTTGTCTTCAACATTGACATAATTTTGTTACTAATGAAAGTTGATGTGGCTGGAGTATGATCAGTATTTAGCGTGAGATTATTACAGTTATGTTCCTCACATACTTTCGTTATCTTGAACCTCCCAGTTGTGGCATTTGTGCATATTTTATGTTTAATTAAGCTTCGATGTGTTTTTTTAGAATATTATAGGATTTCGGAGCTTATTCTTTATTTATGTGCTAAATGCCAATTTTTATGCTCTTTTGTGATTTCTTATATTTTTCGTGTGTTGATGATATTCTCATGATTCCAACGTATATTTTTGCAGATTTTTAGGACGACGAGAGCACCCTCTTTAAATTCCGGAAGAAAGTGTTGAAGAAGAGCAGAAATGAATTCACCCGGTCATGTGTTACACTCTACAAGGTCGTGTGGAGTGTGACATTGATGGCCTCAAGAGAGCAGCTCAAAAGCATAGCCACACGGCCATTTCAACAAATCACATGATCGCATGGCGAGGAATTCAAGAGTTCAAGTGAAGCAGTTCAAGAGCAAATTGATGTAGTCGTTTCAAGAAGGCACACGACTGCGTCTTCAGATGAAAAGAACCATTAACTTGGGGGGTCTTAAACTACCGTTTCAACGCATCGAAACGTTCACGTCAATCTGAGGAGTTGACAAGCCCAGCTAATCGACACGACCGTTCGACCTCGAAACGGCCGTGTCGATCTGTGGAGAATGCGATGCCAGTAGTGCGATGTGACTGTGTCAGCTACGACACGATCGTGTCGATCGTGCTATTGTCTTCTTCCACACGACTAATGCGATCGAACCCATTTGATTTTCAGCCGTCGATCTAAACAATCGATGGATAGGATTCATTGGGGCTTGAGGGGAGTATAAAAGGATATCTTCAGCCCCATTTTCATCATCTTTAGATACTTTAAGGCTTGGGAGACATGAATTGAGAGATAGAGCTTGGATAAGCTCAAGAGGGGTTTTAAGGCTTCGAATTCTTCGTTCTAAATGCAGATTTGATCTCTTTTCTCTCTTCCCTTGTGTATTTCATGTTGTATTGCCTTGTAATTCGAATCGGATGATGTTTAGGGACAAAACATTTGAATTTCTTATTGCAATGAAATAGAATTTACTTTGTAAGTGTTGTGGATTAATCTAGGGCTTTATGATTTGGGATTTCTATGTTTCATGCTAATTTTGATGTGAGATCTATCATGTCTATTAGTCTCTACGATTGTTTGATGAATGATTCGAGAGGGTGTTCATTGAGAGAGGATGAGATGCTCCGAGAGGGGGGTTTCATTGGGTTTATTGCCATGGGATTGATGACATTATAGGTTTTGTGCATTCGATTGCGCAGGCCGAGAGGATCCGAAATCGAATCACGTTCGTAATGAGATATCGCCCTCGTGTACGCTCCAAGAGGATGCACGAGGGATTTGAGATATATCTTTCATGTACGCTCCGAGAGGACGCACGAGACCTTAGAATCGCAATCATAATTACCCTAGGTGACCCCACATCGCATGAAAATCTCCTACTCTCTTTACTATTAATTCGCAAAGCGACCCTAGGTATTCTAGATCACCACTCACACCACCTATACCTACCAACAATCTTGTAGATTGAGACGGCATTAGTCTCGCCAACACATTTCCATTCTTAATCAAACCGTATAATTGTAAACGAATTATCCATGTGGATTCGACACCCGACTCACCGGGTTATATTGCATTGACGACATCCTACACTTGGGATTAACTATAAGCAATTTTGGCGCCGTTACCGGGGACAACGGTTTTACAATTCGTATTTTTGATTGCGATTGGAAATTTTGGTTAGATTATTACTATCTCTTAGTGTGAATCTTTTTATTTCTATATTTATCACTTATTGAGTCTTTTTATTTTCCTTAATTTCTTTCTTCTTTGAAAGAAATTAAAAAATTAAAAAATTATGGAAAGTTACGCTATATTTTTAGAATTTATTTCAGGTTTGTCCCAAATCTTACCGTCTTTCCACTGTACGATTGGGGAGAACCCACATTTACACTTGGAGAATTTTGGAACGACATTGCGCACTTTATTTGTTGGGAACACACATATAAATCGATTATTTCTCTGATATTTCCCATATTCGTTAAAAGATTATCCATTGGATTGGTTTGATTCTTTATCTCATGATTAATTTTCTACTTGGGTGTCTTTTAAAACTGAGTTTTATAATGCATTTCTCACTGCTTTCTTGAAATAGGCACAGAGGCAGACAACATTGAAGCAA